>CM034706.1:70419079-70431141 GCA_020142125.1 Phrynosoma platyrhinos | reverse complement strand
CTCAATTTGCACTATTTCTGGCAGTCTGCAACCCCCCTTAGTTCCTCTATATACAAGGCTATCATACAACACTGTCCACCGTCCAACATATACAGCAACCAGCGACAACTCACAACAATCCACAACCACATTGTGACTTCAGGCACCTCCTTATATAGCCAGGGCTCCATGTGGCCTTTTGGCCCTGCCTCTTCCTCTTGAGTCACAATGACACCTGTCACTCAACCAGGGTGACTTAGCAGTTTTGCAGCCTTTTTCAGTGCTTTACTGCATTTGGTGACCATCTTCCGATGTCACCCCCATGACTCAGCACCAGGTGGAAAAATGCTTTGTCATCATGGCTGCCAGTGACCCTTTATTGCCCAGTTGCTATTATATCCCACATTGTACATTTTCCCTGGGACTCTATCCCAACAGAATTGGTGGATGCTCAAGTCCCATGAAATACAATGGCATAGCAAAATGGTGTCCCTTACATAAAATGGCAAAATCAAAGTTTCCTTTTTGGAATTTACATTTATTCTGAAAATATTTTCAAACTGTGGATGGTTGAAACTGTGGATAAATAATGTGTGGATATGAAGGCATGACCTTACTGAAATCAATACTTTTGTTTGGAATTGAAGTCTATTTCCTAATTATTAACCTTGCATATCATGAATTTCAAATGTCACTTATTGCTGTTTTGAAAACCTATCAACATCGGGCCTCCTCTTATCTGACCTACTTGAGTAAAGTTTTATTTCCTTTCTAAGAAGTGCTTTTAGTTCTCCATGAAAGCCTAAAGAGTTTCTTTGTAACAAGATAAATGCAAGTAAATGTTCCCTTCGGACCTTGCTGTTTACTGTGGCAACATCTGAGGGCCTTTCCCACTACACAATTATAGCTTTATTATTCCTTTTAACAGCTGTAGTTCCATCCTATGGAATCCTGGGATTGGAGGTTTAGGGAGGGGCATTTAGAATTCTCAGCCAGAGAACTCTAGTATCTCTCTAAACTACAAAACCCAGGATTCCATACGATGCAGCCATGGAAGATAAGATGGAAGTATACGAACAGTGTGGAAGGACTCCGTGAGCAGGAAAGATGGGTGGTTACATTGTAGATCAGGTTTATGTGTGTGCCTCTGCCTTCACCAATCTTTTAGCCTGTTTTGAGTCTATAAATGAGAACAATTGATCTACTGAATATTGATACGACGATTGAAAATGCTGCAGGTCACTGTAAAAGGAAAAGCGGAGAGGATGTTGACCTGCTCAAGGTCCTGGCAAGCTAACAGTGACTATCCAAAGGGGGGGGGGGGTGGATGGGAAATTCTAGTATGCATGATTTTTGAGGGAAAAGACTGTTCTTTCCCCTTGCCACCTCAACACAGTTATGTATTGTTGAGGTTTGTGGGTGGTAGGCTTCTATTTCCGTATAACACAACAGCATGAGGTCTAGAAACCCACCCCAATTGTTTAGCAGAGGGGCGGGCTATAAATAAAAATTATTATTATTATTATTATTATTATTATTATTATTATTATTATTATAGAAATGTATCCTTTGTCCTTTCCCCCACCCCAACACCTCTGTCCAGCTAGTCAGTCAGATCAGGTTGACAAAGTCCACATTCCAGATTTTCTGGAGCCCAAAAAAGAATCAATCCACTCATGGGTGGGAGATGCCCAGTGTCTCTCTCAAAATAATTAACAACCAATTCCTATCTGGGCTCTCCACCATGGCTCCAGAGGATCCAGTGCTTCCCTCCCTCTGGCTCTCTCACCCTTCTGTCCTCCTCCTTGTCCATTCCAGTCTCTGTCTCTTCCTCCCTTTTGCTACTCCAGGCTCTCCTTTTAACCTCTCCAGCCTTCATGGTTTTTTAAAACAATTTTAACTACTAGTTCCAGAGAACCAGTATGAACTGACCAGATGACACCACTGGAGATGCCTTGCAACATTTTGATTCAGGCTCTACATGTTGTAGGTCTAATTTCTCAAAATTGATCCACATGTTTGAAAGGGAATGTGAGGGTCAACTTCAAGGAATGGAAACCAGGTTGAACAAAGGTGCAGGAAATGGAAGATAAAGAGGTTTTTCAAGGACACAGGCCACCGTCATGTTACCATTTCACCAGCTCTGCATCAATCCCCTCAACCCCCATTCAAAGGGTGCTCAAAACTCAAAATATGCTGTGTTTAAATTAATCATGTTTTGGTACTGCACCAAGAAACAAAGAGAGCTTTTTTGAAAACTCATATAATCAACATTTATATATGAAAAGCAGCATATTTGTTGGAAGACTGCCATATTGGAGAACAGTAAGGTTGTAAGGTAATCTGATGAGACAATATTTATACACTTCCTTTTCTTTCTTTGAAACGTCTTCTTGGACAGGGATATACATAGAATGAATGCATTTGTCTGTTTTAGATTTTTGGTTTCTCTTTTAAAATTGAAATCTAGCGTTTCTTCAAAAATATGCAAAAGATAGGAAGATATAAATCTTATATACAGTAGTCATAGACTAGCTATGGCTTAGTCCATTAACATTAGAAAGGACCAATGGAATTTCTGTTGTTGTTGTTTTAGAGTATGGATATAAATCTTTTGCATCAAAATGTAAAAGTTGGCATGAAATAGATATGTCATTCCTGGAAGCAAGTGTCATCTTCAGAGTACTTTTAAACATATATCTGAACACATTCTGTTGAAGTACATTATAATTACTTCAATTTTCAAATGTAAGTAACACGGTTGGGGTTCCATGCTTTTTGTGGTTGCAATTCCAGTAATGGATCATTTGGCCTAGGCATTGTATAACAAAAAAGAAAATCATGAGTCATTAACTTAAATGTTTAGTCTTCAAGATATGTTGCTGTTCTTCAAATCCACATAGAGTTTGAGCTCTTTAAGATGAGGTCAGACTTATATGGTTGGAAGTGCCCAACAGTGAATTTTATTATTATTTTTAAAAAGACAAGTGCACAATAGTCTTTTAAGTGCCAATTCCATTCCTGATACAGTCACAAATTTTCTGGTCAGTTTTTAAAGACCTGCTTTGAGTAGAACATTTTTCAAGTACTGGTCATGGTCATTAAAGGAATCAAATGATCCTTGAAAGCCAGATATACTCTGGCTTATCTTGTTTTGGTTACCTAGCTGTCTTATGTGGGAGTTCAGTAAAGATAATCAACTTCTTCTCATCGTACTTCCAGAGATGTCTCCGCAAATACAGTTGTCCCTTCATTTTTGCAGACTTCAAGTCTGTGGTCTTGCTTTTTGTGGACCAACAAGTGGGAAGGGGTACAATGGCACACGCACCCATGGCACACTTGCAGGGCCGTACGTGGGAGTGCGCACCAATTCAAGCCAATGGGGCTTGAATATTTGTGGTTTTTCATTTTCACAGGGGAGTCCAGAATGGATCCTCATGAAAATGGAGGAGTGACTGCACTTGTGAAAAAAAAAAGTCTGTCTGGACTTACAAGTGGATTACATATGATCATCTGAAGGACAAAATCCATTTTTTAAAGCAGGGGTTCACAGTGGAGGCACTTCAGATGTTTTTGGTCAACAAATCGCATATTCTCTAACTACTGACTATCCTTTTATGGGAACAGAGTTTCAAAAACATCTGGAGAACTGCAGCTGCTCACCCTCAGTTTCAAGATGGAGGACAGAAGAGAAGTTGCAGGATTTCTGTTTAACTTGAAACAATGCTCCTGCACATGTTTAGGAGTTCGTAGTTTAATTAAGTAATTAAAACTATTCTTAACTGCCCTTTATCTAGTGGATTCTAGGGTAGTGTACAAAATTATGGATAAAACTATTCACTTGAACATTTAAATAAAATGTACCAAGAACAACAAATAACTTTAGCAGCTTACAATATAACAATTAAATAGTCTTTAAAAACCTAATTCCAACTAACGATAACCAACTGAATCAGTGGAAACGTGCTAAGACAACATTTAAGTAATTCCATTTATTTAAAGTCTTTACTTCAAAACTGACAAGCAAGTTTCTTCACTTTCCTTGTATGGGAGTGAAACATTAAAATATGATGGAAAAAAAGGAAGAAGGGGCTAGTAAGAACTTTTAACTGTAAAGAAAGCATTTCAATTTTTCTGGAGAGAACCACCATTGTGAAGTATGATTTAATGCTTACACATAGAGTTCTTACAAATATAGAACAGAAAAACAGTGTGACTTAGATAAGACAATAATGAAGTTGATTCAACTTATACCCCAAAATAATGTTTTTCCACTTCCCAACCAGCTACTGCAATGAAAACCTGAATGCTTGATAAACTGCAGTCTAGTAATGGAATTGGATTTCAGTTGATATACAACCCATCTAGCTATATCAGACAAAACCAGAGATTTTCGTTGGGGAGGAGGAGAAGTTTTACATGTACACAAAAGACCAAGTAGAAGAGGGTTGGACAACAAGAGTAGAACTAATAGGGGCAAGGAAATGTGGAGGAGGATATGGGGAAAAGAAAAAAGAGCTTTAATTCAACTGGAAGACTGGGAAAAAGTATGGTCGAGTATTTAAATAATAATAATAATAATAATAATAATAATAATAATAATAATAATAATAATAAATTTTATTTCTATCCCGTCCTTTGGGAAAACCCAATCAGGGTGGCTTACAACAGTAAAACAGTATACAATACATAAAATCCAAAAATTATTCCCTCCCCCCTTAAAACAGTATTAAAATTCTCAAACAGTAATATATTAAAGGAAAACTATTATAAACTTTATCTTATATGGTATTCAACACTGGAAAAAATAGCAAAAATTAACAAAAAAGCTTTGGGAAAATGTTGAAGATGTAAACAAACTAAAGGTACATTATTTCATATGTGGTGGCAGTGTAAAGTAGTTCAAAAGTTTTGGAAAACAGTACACCAAATAATAACCCAAATACTTCACATTAATTATAGCATGAAACCAGAAATATATTTATTGAATATTTTAAGTAGCTTAGATGGAATAACTGAAAAAGATAACTGGAAAATTTTACTAAACATGATAACAGCAGCTAGATTAGTTATAACTAAAAACTGGAAATTTAACTTAAATTTTGACTGGTTATTAAAATTATTTGAATTATACGAAATGAATATTCTTATCCAGGTGGTAAAGAGAAAATCTATAATGGAAAGAGAAGAGTATTGGAAAAGGACAATCCCACTCCGGAAGAGCAATTGGGATAAGGAAGCAACACAACTTATTGGAAATTGAGGGTGGAAAAGTGGAAATAGAAAACATATATACATTATCAGGGATAAATATAGAAAAGCTGAGTAGATAAGGGGTATAAACAAATAAGAAAGAATAGTATTAATAGAAATTAATTGTAAATAAGAAAAGGGAAGAGTGAACACAAGGAATTAAAGAGAAGGAGTTATGATAGAGGTGAGGATAGTTGAATCCTCCAATGGGGAAGTCATATATTTCAATGTTATGTAGGACTAGAAAATAGGTGGTTTAAAAATCAGATGGGGGGGAAAACATAAATGAAGATAAAGAACAAAAATGATACGATGATGACGACGATGATGATGATGATGATGATTTATTTTAAAAAGATTTTATTGATTATATTAAGTATATGCATGGTAATTAAACATTTGAAACTTTGTTATTATGTGTGATTATATATCTTTGTACATCTTAAGAAGAAAAGATTGTATTCCCGTTCTGGTAGTTATTCTATATATTTGTTTGAAATTCAATAAAAATATTTTAAAAAAAGAGCCTTCATCTCTATGTCACCCACTCAAACTCAGGCTTCTCTATATGTTGTGATCTTCCTCCCTGGCATGCCACCCCCCCTCTCTTTGTTCATCTCCCCTGATTTTTCTCTTAGTAACATAGGTCTTTTCAGATATAGTATCTTCAAGGCAGCTATGCTCAAGTGGAGTGGAGGGAAACCCCTTTGGAGCAAAAGTAGCATGCACTCAGCCCTCTTTCTATAGGGTTCTGTGGTGAAGGAGCAGGATGGTTTACCTTGGTTCACTGAGCTATTTTAGTATAAGCCTGATCCCCATTATTACACTCACAGGAAATTTAGACAAGAGTTTTAACAGTGACATTCAAATCATGCATAGTATAACATTCTTCATGGTCTTGGATTGGCTTCAGTCCATCAAACACATGTTGCAAATGAGCTCATTGAAGTTGGGCTATTAGCTTTGTCAACTTATTACTTTCTATTTGGCCAATATTACTAGGCCTTTCTTAAATGAGAATGGTCATGATACAGTAATGGTGTTTGCTACGTAACTCACATGTACATACACATGTATGTTTTGTGCAGAAACACACAGCAATGGCTTCTCATTTTATCATAACATTCTAATGAGAGAAACCATGCTTCCTAAAACTATCCAAACCTTTTATTTGTTAGAAGAAGCTGTGTAGCTGGCAAGTGAACAGTATTCTTCATCCATAGCAGAAAAGTAACTATTATTGTCCAAAGTTCCATTAGTGTCCTGAAAGAATTCCAAATTCTGTAATTAGATTTTGACTTCCTTATCCACTATTGGCTGGGGGCGAGGGGAAACGTTCCTTATTACAACTAAGCATTTGGGCCACAGAAGCTAGAATAATTTATATAGCTGTTTAGGTAACAATGGGGCTGTACAGACCGGCCACAAGGGCCAGCCTGAGGGTGAAGCAACAGCATGGCAACTGCATGCCAGCTGCCCTGACTCTACCTTATGTCGTCCTCACACCGTGCACCCCATCGCATGGCGGGAGGTGTTAGGGCACTCCCTTGGCGCAGCATTCACATGCACTGCACCAAAGGATTGTTGAAAAGCCATTACCACGGTGGCAAGGGAGGCTTTTTGCCACTCTAAAAAGGAGTGCCATTTGTCAGCTCTTTTTAAGCAAAGCAAACAAAGCAGCTTCATTTATATAACTGCTTCATACTGCACTATGCAGTGTCTAAGCAGTTTACAACTGTAAGCTCATTGCCCCCCAACAGCTGGGTATTCATTTTAGTGACCTCAGAAGGATGCAGGCCTGAGTCATGCCTGAGCCCTGGCTAGTATTGAACTCGCAACCTTGTGGTTTATGAGTGAGTGGCTGCAGTACAGGCATTTAACCACTGGCCACCAGGGCTCCACTTTTAGAGTGGCAAACCTCGAGATTGGGGTCATGGCGTGAAGTTGCCGTCACCCCAATCTGGCAAGGAAAGGGGCGGCAGGATGCTGCCCCTTAGGGGCTGTCTGTTCAGCCCCTTAATATGTGTGTATAGCCTTATTACAACTAAGCATTTGGGCTATAGAAGCTAGAATAATTTATATAGCTGTTTAGGTAACTATATATGTATGTATGCCTGTATGTGTGTGTGTGTCTATATATCTTATGCTCAAGAAAACAAACACTATATGAACATAATTTTGGATGATATGCTATTTTATAAAACATTTTTGGCATACGTCCAACTGCTAGTACCAATTATTACAGCAGATTCAATGAATCAGTTGCTCATAAAGGCTGCTCACCTGTGAGCTGCCTTTTGTCCCTTCTGGGAGAAAGGCAGCATACAAATAAAATAAATAATAAAATAAAATATAAATAAATTAGTCAATTGAATTGTTAAATGTTTACATTGGGACTTTTGTTGGGATTCATATAGGAATCAGTAAGTGAAAGAAGATGAGAGAATTAGATTATAAGGATTATAAGGAAGGAAGAAGAGGAAGGCAAGAGGAAATATTTTTTCAGGGTAGGTAAGAATTGGGGTTTTTAAACATCCATGCATTTGTTTCCTTAGTAGGGAAGAGAGTAAAATCGCGGATGGCATTTTCCAGCTTAATTTTGGTAAGACATTGAACAATTTTAAATGACAATTTACCATGAATGTAATAGTTAATTTCCCTGTTCTGCTGTAAATATAATTGAATTTAATTTTTAAAAATTTATAAATTATTAACTAAATATATTAACCCCTTTCTGCTAACTTTTCTGCTTCTGCCCATGAGTTGTGGGATCCTCCAGCAACATTTGGTAGAAAGCATCTATGCCTAATGGAAGAGCACCCAAATGCAAAAACATCTCTCTTCTTTCCCCCTTTTCCACTTGGGCAAGGTATTATAGACGGAAAGATATATAGAGAAGAAATGTTTGGTTTTGGAATTGACTTTGGAATTTATGAGGACAGAAGTAATTTAACTGTTTTCTGTGAATTTTTCATTTATCAGAGATGGAAGAAAAGCAGAAGCTGCAAACATCCATTTTCACCTTCCTTTGGAGCTTGCATTTATTGCAAAAGTTGTTATGCATCACTTTCATAGGGAGCCCTGGTAGTGCAGTGCTTAAATGCCTGTACTGCAAGCCACAAGGTTATGAGTTGGATCCCAAGGGCTCCAAGGTCCACTCAGTAGGTTGGTAAAATGAGTACCCAGCTTGTTGGGGGCAATTAGCTTACACATTGTAAACCACTTAGGGAGTGTTAGTTCACTGATAAGTGGTATAGAAATGTATTTGCTATTGCTATTTCAGTTTTAGGATATTCCAACGTTTTCCATAAGCACTGAATCCAATATCAAAATTATTAGTTATTAAATATAAACATATAGTAACATGCTAGTACCTTTAATCTTATTGGAACCTCAATCTTGAAATCAGTAATGTTTTTCAACAAGGAAATATCTATTTAAGTGTCAGACTTGCAAGTTTGTGTTTTTTCTATCATTAAACAAAGTTATTAAAGAATCTTGTGTCACACTGAATTAGACTGAGAGTCCTTCCTATAATTTGTTATTTGATTTACTTGATGAATGAGCTATGTTAGATACCATATGATAAAAATAAACTTCTCCTACAGGTCCATTATGCACTTAAATTTTGAGACACTGTTGAACGCTCTCAAGTTTTCTCTCAGTGGACCATCAAATCGAAGACTGTTAGTAGATGTGATTTGATACATTTGTATATCATGTCCTTTAATGCAGTTTAAAACATCAAAATCAGTGTATAATTAAAGGAATTACAGTGCAAAAATATTTTAGCTTCAGGATGCCAGACCTGATTTTCTACATCCATTGACCATTGCAGTGATTCAGTTTCACTATCAGGAGTCTTAATTTTTTTTTTGTCTGAAAAGGAGATGTCATGGGCTATTATCAAAATAACAAATCTTCATTTAATATGCAAATGTTGTACTGAACTATTTTCTGGGAAATGCACGGTATCTTAAGCACAAGCCTAATTGCTCATTTAAGTTCAATTCCATGTGACAGAGGCTGTAGTAACTCCAGATGAGTAAGCCACAACTACCAGTTCAAGGATGACTCCTCTAAGTGCTGAGTGAATCCCTTTGTGCTATCCCAGCAGGGCTTCCTTATAATTCAACTACCATTCTTCTTTCCCCTCACCCTGTTTTTGGCTGAAATCTGTTGTTGTAGTTAGCTGAAATTAAGGCGGAAAATTCCAGCGCTCTCCTCACAACCCCAAATCAGGAAGAAGCCTATGAGGTCACAAGTGTCTATTATTTCAAGTCAAATCTCAAGCTGATTCTCATGTCTGGGAGCCAACTTTTATCAGAAAAAAGGAGGTGGGGTGCTTTCTTGTAGGGGAACAATAAACACATCAAACAATGGCTTGAGGTGGGGGTTGTCTACTTGGCAGCCTGTCCCTGCTACATATTGGAGGAGTCTTCTAAAACTTTTCAAAAAAGCTCATTGCCTAACACATTTGCCGTTCCCCTCTGAGAAATATACAAGTCTTGGCTTCTGCTCAAAGCAGATGATGCTGACATGTCAGTCACTAAAAATATACAAGTTGCAAGCTGAGTCGAGTCAGTGCTTCATTATTGCTGAGTTGAATCCCAGTTGAGTTGCTGAAGTGATTTGAGTCCAACTTAAGTCTGAGTCAATCAACTCGTGTCTACATCATTGCTGTCTCCTACTCAAGATGACAAAAAGGTGCATGGCTGAGATCAAAGAACTTTTGCTGTACAGTCCTGAGCATGTTTAACTGGAAACAAGTCTCTAGTCAGTTCAGTGGGACTTGAGTATGACAGAAAGGCAATATCTATATAAGGACCAGCAAAAAAGTCACAGAGCAGCAGGCAAGTCTTCAAGTGCATCAGAAATCTTTCTTTGGTAGAGTCTTATTCTGAAAAAGCAAAATGAAAAGCAACAAAGGATGGAGAAGCTGCATAAATAGGGAAAAAAGCCCAACCATGTTGAGCAAAAAATAAACATAAAAAATAAAAATAAAACATTTCTTTTGCTCTTCCAGGTTTCACCAGGGAGAAACATTCTAACATTACATTACTTTACTTCCTTACTTTTCATATTTTTCATGTTCCTTCAGAGAGAGGCTCAGTCCCTCCCTACATGCACTTGATATTCCTCCTCACATCTATTTTAATACCCTTCCACAAAAAGCTTGACTATGAAGTCTATTGCACTGCCCTTTTCCATCCTTCCCTCCCAACCTAGACGCAGGATGAAAACTTTTGAACACGGATTTTATTGCATGCTTCCATGCCCAGGCCAGAGAAGTCCATACCTGATCTAGACTTCTCTGGCATTTTTGAAATAATATCAACATAATAACATCACTACAGTGCACCAATGCAAATTGATCACATAAGCACACATTCAAACAACAACTTTAGCAGACAGTGCTCCTAGCATTGGCTGGTTGTGGGGACAGCTTGTTCTTCTGCAGAACTGGAAGTCCCAATGGTAAGCCAAGTTTTCTAATCAGTTCGAACACAATCTCAATAGTCACTATGCTTGATGGAACTGCTGGGAGTTGTAAGTGAAAAAATATTGAGGGTACTGCTACTTATCACAGTGGCAACACTCTTCTATCCATTTTCCAGCTGTTTTGTTAGTGCAGATATCATATCTTATCACAATATGTTTTGCAGTGTTTACCTGCAAACATTATTTATATCAATTTGGCACTACTTCTAATTGTCATGATTCTTCTACAGAGTACTTGGAATTGACCTTTGGTTCCTCTTTCAAGACTTTCTTCCAATGGAGTAGAAATGACTGTTAAATCAGTTAAATCTTAATAGCTCCTCAGAAATGAATATCACTATACTCTATGGGGCTATAAGACATCCATATTATAGATACCATCACAGTTCTTCACTGGTATGAAATCCACAATTCATTACTCTTCATTACTCTCCCATTGCTTACTGCATCATGCTTCAGCAATCCACAGCCCTACCAATTTTGATTTGAACCTCAGTCTTTCTCCCATTCCAGTCATTAAGCTGTGTCATTCATCTGTTCACATCTTTTCCTGGTTTGCCTGTACTCTTCCAGACCTCTCCCTTGGCTCTCTCATATTTGTTTAAATATCCTCAAAGTTATAGAGTGAAGATTTTCTATGACATGAGATGTCCAAGTGGTGGCTGTGAGATTTTCAGTTTTTGGAAGCTGGGGGTAGATTGGGAACATATACAGCTAGGCAACCAGCCAGGGTTTGTCACAAGGGGCATTTTAACATTCACTTATTTAAATGTGAGAACGGTCCAGCCAAAAAAGTGCAGACATCCTCATGTTGCAAAGTACTGGTCTATTTTTCAAAAAATCTTTTTAAAAATTCTTTTGTGCTTTAGAATCCAATTGACACTATTTAAACACTCTGTTAACTCACCATAATATTTGATGTTTAGTATTCTGTTTATTGATCATTTTGGTCTTAATATTGTCCAAGCACTATATTCATTGTTAGCTGTTTGGGCGTACGAATTTAACATTTGCAACAAATTTCTCAACACTACTGTCAAATATATCTCATAGTTTCTCCAAAAATGTTTTGGAAGAACAAGACATTCAGTTCATATGCTCCATTACCTTTTAACATATTGCAGTTCTGAATTCTTATTGCCCTAAACTTTTTACAAACACATGTAAACTATAATCTAACCAAAAACTGAGTATTTTAAGTTGAAGGTTTGGGAACTATTTAAACCATGGGTTAGCAATTGTGGTTTTCCAGATGTTATTGGATTACCAGTTCTAGAAATCTTAGCCAGCAAGGCTAAATGTGAGAGATCACAGAAGATGTAGTCAAA
>CM034706.1:70393870-70418979 GCA_020142125.1 Phrynosoma platyrhinos | reverse complement strand
GGCAGGTTATCTTCCTTGCTCATGCTGTTAATTTGTCCATATTGCAGTAGTCCCTATGCCATCAAGACAATATTTGAATTGAACTGTCCCATACCACACTTCATCTTCTTAATTTTGATCTTTGTACAGAGCAGATGACCAGTGTATGGTGGTGTCCAGTGGTTTCGTTGTGTTGGAGTGGCAAATTCGTGCTGGGTTTTACAGGAGCTACTGTGGATTTTAACCGAAGCTACCCATAGGGTTCACTACTTTGGTTGGCTCCTATGAAACACTCCTGTAAAAACCTGAAATAGGCCTGTAAAACCCAGCATGGGAGTCACTGCCACAACACAATTGAGTAACTGGTTGCCTCTTCCCCGTACCTTTGTGAGAAGCATATGGATTTTTATTGCCTGTGCTGCCATGGGGCACTTCTGCTTCTCAGTACTAGGCAGCCTGAAATAACAAAGATTAGAGAGATAATAATGGATCTCAGCAGCCACAACTGCCATAAAAAATTCAGTCTTGTAGGAAGTATGAATGACTCTTTAGGAGTACTCATTTGAATGCAGAGCCCATTGAAAATGTATATTGCTTTTAAGTATCAACAAGGCTATCAACAGTGGCGACATTAGTATCATTAGTATGGTAGTGACAAAAAGTTGCAGCGGGATCTTACTATCCGCATCATGGTTATCAATGTACTAAAGTCATAATTGAAGGTTGCCTATTTGTTTTTAGTTTGTCCTAATAGTTGCAGGGATTTCCCATTAGGACTGAAAGGTAAAATTATAGTTATCAGGATCTTCCAAGATGTTAACTTCAACAAGTACTACATTGCTGGTCTCAAGTACACATGCCTCTAAATCAACACATTTTTTTTGTTTATATATCCCTTGTATTCAAATTAGACTGACAGTGTTCATGAGGCATACTTGATGTTCAGTGAAAATAGTTTCAATGAAGTATGTGTGCTTGCTATGGAATCAGAGTTTACAAGGTGAATTGGAGTAATACCTGGTATATACAGCGAACAAAGATTTAGTATAAATAGGAAAAAAATCAGTTCTATATCTCCTTCTCAAGATAGCAATGAGATGGACTAAATTTCATGTCAATCTTAAACTGAAGAAATAGTATTCAATATATTTAGGAGCAGCATTCTGCAGAAAATATTATCCTTCTTCAGCTTGTGTTCAGTTATAGAAGACCTTTAACATTTTTGCTGCATCATTTTTGTGATTTCTGAATAGGGCTCTGTGACCTTAAAGTTTTGTTTGAAAATGTAATGGAAAATCACAACATTTATAAGGTGGAAAGCCCCATGTGCACATGTGACCGCACACACACACCTGGAATTGTGCACACTGAAATAAACACAGCTGTGTTTATTTGTGTGTAGAGCAGAGATTTATGCACATGTAGAAGTTACTCTTGCACTGTACATTAAGAAACACAGATTAAAAAGCCTTCAGTTAAATTAAAGACATTTAATCAATTGAACAGACTTACAATTTAAATTTATCTGTATAGTATAGGAAAAGTAAAATGCATAATATCCCAAACAACTATGATAGTCATATTTGCTTCCATATTATGTTTTTATGATTAACTTATGGCATGTACTGATGTGTTTTTGTACCCTGGAGTAAAGGTATAAAGCAATATCTTGGAAATATTCACATTTAAATCTATTGTGTTACATGCATATTAAACAGTGAAACATAATACAATATTAAAAGAGATACAAATTAAATTTACATGACTACATTTCAGATTGCTTACTTGATCCTTGAGTCCCAGTTATAATTTTATAATGACTTCTTTCAACTAAAGCAATTAAGGCTGTAGTCCTAGATTCAGAGTCCTGTAAGCTCCTTAAGTTCAGTAGGACTTACTTCCAAGTAGACTATTGGTCTTCATTGGTTTCACAAAAGGGGTATGCAAATAGAAATTTGTACTATTTCTAGCAGTCTGCAAAGGCCCTATATCAGACAAAAAAGGTCTGTCCAGGTGCTGAGGATGATGTTTCCAGCCTCCTCCCATCAACAAGTGAGGCAGTCATATGGACTTGCAGTGGGATCCTGCTTCTGATTGTTGCAATCTCTCTCACTGATAAAAATGGGTTAGAAATGTCATCCTCTGATTGACAGCTGAATGAGACTGCTGGCCATTAGATCAGTTTCAGGCCAAGAGATGGTATGTAGTTATGCATATGTAACTAAGTAGTTGATGTAGCATATCGGTGCATATATTTAAGAAAAGTGTCAACAAGTAACTGTCATAGATGTGTTTCTAGCATTTGTACATTCATTGTTCAAAGGTGATCTTGCACAGAGAAGGTGGTCAAGCTTCAAATGTCCATGCAATTTATGCATTATTTTGGTCCCTCCTATCCACTTAATCTTTTGTTCTATAAAAAGTATATGCATGGACAAAGAATAAGCCTTGTTGTTAATACCAACACTGCATTATTTGTGAAACAAGTATTCCCAAACATGTACAGAATGCTTTTATGTCACTACACATTAGCCACACATCCTACTGGGTATTAAATTAAAACTTTTTATTATATGTGTACTTTGCAGTCAGGTGGAATGCTAACAGTCTCCCCGCTGCTAGTAGTTTAAAGCACTGGTTAATAGGTGCAGTTTCCTCTCAGGCTCTACCTGTAACTTTGTGAGCCCCTACTGCTCCGAATCAGTAGCCCACACTATCTCTTGATTTCCACACAATGAGAGAGTGATGTCTTCTGATCTAGTTCCTGTCAGTAAATCAAACCTTTTGGCCTGGGACTGGTGTGTTAGCATTGTTTGTGTGCACTGCACTCCTAATACATAATTGCAGACAGCTTTCTTAATGTACAGAGGGTGTTTTTTTTTTTTTTACTATCTTATTTTATTTCCTGTAATTTCAGCTGATTGAGCTAGCTGGAACTTTGTTCATCAATTTGTTACTGAGAGAGAGATCTGTAACAGTCAACCTGTTTCCAATAACTTAATGCGGGCATTCATTTATAATAGCTCCCACTGCCTTAAGAAATCAGAACTCCAGCAGCTCCACTTCATCCTGTCCAACTCCTGGGTTTCTTGTTTCTATTCAGTCTTTTCAAGCATGGCCAACTGCTCCCATTTCTTTCATGCTGAAGTAAGCACCTTTTCCTTCCCTCAGGGTTTATTTTACCTTCAGGCTGTGTTTCCACTTTATGTCACAGATGGGTTGTGGCAAAGCCATTTGAGTCCCATAGTGACAAAAGTGGGAGTGGACAGCATCACGCTGTCTTGATAAACATTTGCCACATTAAAATTCACCTTTGGTCTCACCATGCTAGGCAGCTGTTTTGCCAAATGAATTTGATGTGAATCCTATGCTCTCAGAGCCCAAGGCAACACCATAACACATCATTGAAAAACTAGCCAACCAACAACCAACCAACGGCCAATACAATATCATAAAATTACCCCTAGAGTATGTACTTGGCAATCCCAACCCCATCTATTGGTCAATAATTCACTTAAAATGAGGGGTACATCATAGGCATATGTGGAAAATGCCAGTTTCTGGTTGATGATGGCTGTGTGATATCATGCAGTTAACAACATCATACAGAAATGGGCATCTAAAAAGAGACCATTATGACACACTGAGCAGGAATATTTCCAATGATACCTGCTGGCTGCAAGGTTTCTTAGGACCTTATCCCACGCTGCTCTCAAAAGTGGCAAGAAACCGATATGAGCATCATCGCAGTACTATAGCGCTAGTATAATATGGCGCTAGCGCTATAATAGCGCTATGGATAAGGTAGCGCTATTGCAATGCCCGCTGACACCGGGCATTCAAAAGAACCCGAATGATGCTGCATTCCGAGCGGTTTCTTGTTGGATTCTGAGCGACGTCGTGGGATCACCCGGAAAACTATAGCGCTATAGCGCCTGATTCTTAGCGGATTCTGAGCGACGTCGTGGGATCACCCGGAAAACTATAGCGCTATAGCGCCTGATTCTTAGCCGATTCTGAGCGACGTTGTGGGATCACCCGGAAAACTATAGCGCTATAGCGCCTGATTCCATGTGGATTCTTGCTGCTTTTGGCCCCGTGGGATAAGGTCCTTAGTTAGTTTATTTAATTTATGTCCTGCCTTTCTTCTGTATGTAAGAGTTTGACTCTCCTGCTACCAGTCTGCAGTTTGTTAGAAAACAGCAAGGTCAATATAGGGTGAGAAGGGCTGACATTCCAGTAAGAAAGAGAGACCAGAAATAATGTATTAAAATTTAATTAATCATCCCAAATTTGTTTTTGTTTTTTGTCAATTAGTTTAAAATTGCTGAATACCAATAATGCTATTTTCCCACTGATGCTCGCATGGCCTTCTTACCTTTAATTCCTTACTGGCCATATTTAGGGATTTTGACTTTTTAAATGAAACCAGTAATTTAATCATTTGAACAAGAAATTAAATTCTGAAAAGTTTAATTTTTTTAAACTGTCTTCAAGTCAACCTTGACTTATGGTAACCCCATGAATGAGAGACCTAAAAGTCATGCTGTCATCAACAGCCCAGCTCAGGTCTTGCAGTTTCAGGGATGTGGCTGTCTTGGTTGAGTCTATACACCTATGTAATATGGTCTTCCTCTTTTCCTGCCCGCCTGTTACCTTGCCAAGCATTGTTGTCTTTTCTAGTGACTCCTGGCATTTCCAAAGTATGATAGTCTCAGATTAGTCATCTTGGGTTCTAGGGAGAGTTTGGGCTTGATTTGCTCTAGGACCAATTTATTTGTCATTTTAGCAGTCCACAGTATCTGTAGAGCTCTTATCCAGCACCACATTTCAAATGAGTTGGTTTTCTTTTATCAGCTTTCTTCATTGTCCAGCTTTCACAGCCACACATAGAAACTGGAAGGACAATGACATGGACATTCCTAACTCTGGAATGACATGATATATCTTTATACTTGAGACTCTTGTCTAGTTCCTTCTTAGCTGCCTTTCCAAGTCCATGTCTTTTGATTTCTTGACTGCACTTTCCATTTTGCACTTTGTTCCTTGACTTTCTTAAGTAATTCCTAATTTTTGCTTTTTTCTGCTAGTATTCTGGTGCCATCTGCATATCTTAAATTGTTGATGTTCCTTCCTTCAATTTTCTCACCTTCTTCAGAGTAACATTCAGCTTTGCACAATATATGTTCACTATACAAACCAAACAGATAGGCTTTTAAAATGGAATGGCTTGGGATGTTGTATCATTTTAAAGTGTTTTATAGTTTTATCTTTTAAAAATGTATTGTATTATTTTAATAACTATCTATTTTAACATTGTAATAATTTAATTCCTTTTTAATGCACCCCTTTTCTATGTTTTTAATTGTATTGATTTTAACAATGTGAAGCCACTCTGAGTCCCAGTTAGGGAAAAGAGCAGAATACAAACAACAACAACAACAACAACAACAACATGAAGCTTTACACGATCTCCTTATGAACTGGAAACTATTCTGTTTCTTCATGTTCTGCCCTAATGGCAGATTCTTGTCTGGAATATAGATTACACATTAAGGATATGTTGTGATACACCCATTTCTTTAAAACTGATCCAGGATCTGTAAAATCAAAAGCTTTGCTACAATTTATAAAGCACAAGGTGATTTTCTTCTGAAATTCTTTGGTGTGCTCCATTATCCAATATACATTTGCAATATGGTCCCTTGGGCCTTTTCCTCTTTTGAACCTAGTTTGGACATCTGGTATTTCTCACTCCATATTTAGTAAAAGTCTTTGTTGTAGAATTTAGTGGATTACTTCCCTTGTGCGGAAGATTAATGCAATGGTGCTGTGGTTACTGCAATCCCCGTGTCCCTTTTCTTAACTCTTGAAGACCTCATTCCCACTATGATTTAAAGCAAATTTCTGATTGGATTATATGACCATCGTTCCCACTTGAAACTGGTTCCTATCTTACTGTGCTTGGTTTCAATCGCAATGAAGCAAGGCAAATGCAAAAAAACCATTGTTTCCTGACACTAGTTTTTTGGCAGTTCTTTTGAAAAGAATCAATTCCAAAGTGTGTTCAACAAGTGGGAATAACAAGTCTGAATCACACCATTCTGGAGGGGAGGGACTAATGGCAAAGGGGTGTTTACCATCCTTCCTCAGTTTTGGGGAAATCAGCCGCACATGCCCCCCCTCCCCAAGCATTGCCTTTGTGCTTGTGGTATGACCTATGGGTGCATTATATATATATTATAAAAAATTGACAGAATATACAATCCATTGTATTTGCAACTACTTGCAATTATGGGTGGACTGCAGCTCAGTGAGGCAAGTAGTTGCAAAACTAATGGATTACATATTCTGTCAATTTTTTTTAATAAAAAATATATAGTTCCCAAGCTGGGCTGCTCAAAGGGGAAATGGTATGCTTGAGCAGCATGGATTGCTGAGGGGCAGAGGAAGACTCAGTTGCTTAAGTCACCCCGCTTGGTGCCTGGAATGGCCCTGTCTTCACCATGTCGCCAATTGTGTCACTGATGATGTGCAGATGATTGACATGCATTTTGAAGTGGTGCAAACTAGTGGGAATGACAATCATACCAAAAAAGAAGCAATTACAAGGGAATAATGAAAAGATCTGCTTTCATAGGAGGAATGATGGACCTTTGGAACCGATTCACTGACACAGAGTGAAGGCGAATTGCAAACCAGTTTAAATGTAAGTGGGAATGAGCCCAAAGAATTTTATCTGTCATCCAGTAAGACTTTTCTTTCTTTTTGGCTTCAGATAGTGCCTTTTTGCATTCCTTCCTGACAATGTTCCAGAATTACTGCATGTAACACAATATTTTGCTGGAAAGAGATTTTTATGTTTCTCTCTTTTTTGGTTGCCAAAGGCAGAATTCAATTTTGGAAGAAAATCATTTTTCAGCTGTACAGTTTCTTAACATGTCTGAAGGAAATGGCAAGATACTGAATTTAAGAACTCCTCAGTTTTGTATTTTGAACACATTTCTTGTTGTCTGTCAGGGACTGAGAACATATCCTTTCACCCTTTCACTCTAGCTGTACTTCAAGACATGACATTTATACCACATAATAATGAAAATAAGGTGTTGTTCACATTTGAATAGTGTGTGAGGCAGCTGGTTCCTAAGATGGTGTAATGAACCATTGGTAATACTTCAGGCTACATACGATGCCTCACACTTTTGGATGCTGCACATTTTAATACATTCCTAGATGTCAGCAGAAGCAGGAGGAGCAGCAAGCAAAATACTTTCCCAGCCAACTGTCACAGTGATGTGTGCTTCCAGGGAAGGCTAAGGAAGATAGAAAAGGGAGTCAGTTGCCACCTTTTAGGCAATGCCCATCAGAGAGAAAAAAGGCAGGCAGGAAAGAAGAAAGGAGAGGGAGGCATTAAGTGACGGTAGATCAGAGAGTGTCCAACCCTGATCCTTTCTCCTCCCCTCTGTTTAGGCAAGTACACATCCACACACATTTCTCCAATGATGAATTATACAACAGTTCAAATTCTTTCATTAACATGTATACAATTTAGCAAAATTAAATAGACAGAATTAGTTGTCAATTATTCTGTATGACCCCTCTGCATGTTCCTGCTCTCTCTGCATTAGCCTAGCTGTTGATTGCTGTTGCTCCTGGTGCGAGGATGCTTCAGGCTGCCAGGGAGGGCTTAGCAGGTGCTGCTCTGATATCAGCTGGCCAATTTCTCTACTTCATTGTATATTGTCAGCTCACAGCTTGCATGTTAGGCTTTAATCTGAACTTTTAAAGGGGTTATTGTCCAAAGGGTCAAACCTGTTTTGAGAATAGGGTTCAGCACTTTGGATAGCTCCTTTAAAATGCAGACTTCATCCCAGAGCAGAATCATTGCCTCACTGGCATAGAAGCTACAGTCTACCTGGGCAGCTGGTGCTGGTCCAGTGGTCCAGACTTATCCTAAGCAAGGTAGGAAGTGAACCCCACTTTTCTACTGGTAGAAAATATAGTGCAAAACATAGTAGTGTCAAAGCAGAAAAATCAATTTCACTGGTAGCTCCACCCCATACATGTATTGTTTCCAGGCCTCTACTGCCATAGTGTTTTTACAGTGCAAGCCTATGTAACACAACACATAGATTAAAATCTTACAACCTCAGGAAGACCGACTTCTGAAAGCAGCTGGCTGCATCTGGATCAGTCACCCATCTAAAGAGGCAAAGAAATAAATAAGGCAAATAAGGGAGAAGCCATTTACAAGACAGCCCATTCAAATGCATCATCAGTGAGCTACAACCAATTCTGGAGACTAAAGGGGGTTGCAGACTGCCAGAAATAGTGCAAATTGAGTCCACTTTTAGGGTTAGGGTTAGTGCTAGGGAATCATGGGAACTGTCTTTTTTTCTGAGACATTGAGCCTTCTCTGTCAGAGAGCTCTGGTGCCACAATAAAATACAGTTCCCATGATTCCCTAACCCTAACCCTAACCCTAAAAGTGGACTCAATTTGCACTATTTCTTTGCAGACTGCCAGAAATAGTGCAACTTGAGTCCACTTTAACTGCCCTGGCTCAGTGCTAGGGAATCATGGGAGCTGTAGTTTATTGTGGCACCACAGCTCTCTGACAGAGAAGGCTCAATGTCTCAGAAAAAAAAACACAGTTCCCATGATTCCCTAGCACTGAGCCAGGGCAGTTAAAGTGGACTTAATTTGCACTTTTCTGGCAGTCTGCAAAGGCCCTAACACAGCCATCTAACAAGCTCTGTGAGGCAGGCCTTTATTGGCCAATAGACAGCCTCTGAATCTTAAACAACTACTCACTTAAACAGGATATATAACATGCATAGAAATACAGGGACAAGACAGCTACAAATCCAGATGCCAGCTTTGATCCCACATGTACTCTAGGAGCATTATTACAGGGGCCTATCACTCACAACATCAGAAGTACATTTTCTTGTTCTTCCTACAATGTGATATATGCCATTCTATGCCAGCAAGTGATGCCCCTCTACACTTTACATTGGACAAACAGGATAGTCTCTATACAAGAGGATTAATAAACACAAATGTGACTTTAGAAATAGAAATACCCCAAAATCAGTTGCAGAACATTTCAGTCTTCTTGGACACACAGTAAGGGATTTACAGGTTGCAGTCTTTAAACAAGGAAATTACAACAGAAGACTAGAAACAAAAATTGTTAATTTAATTATTCCAATCCATTAGCAGAGATAGGAACAAAGACAATTCATGGCACACTACATATATTAATACATGAGTCCTTGCTACAGCACATAGAATGAAAGGAGAGAGAGCTGGACCCTGGGAAACTGAGTTTTGGTAAATCAGATTTACTGCTTTCACATATCAACACTTTACAGTGTTGGTGACCACTGTAATTATCAGAAATATCTGTGTCACAATATACAGTTCTTTGAAAATTTAGGGCAAGTGAGATGATTTGCATCTCTTGGGATCCTATTGCATTCCATCCAAATCTTACAACTGCATAAATATGCTCTATACCTGAGTATTTATTATGATTCTGTACTGCATCTAAAGAAGTGAGTGAAAAATTCATGCAAAAACAAACAAACAAAAAAAAAACAAAACAAAAAAACAAAACAAAAACCAAACCAGTTAATCTGAAAGGAGATGCAACATTTCTTTTTCTTTCTTTTCTCATCTCCCCCCCCTTTTTTTTTTTACTTCTGCAAGATTACAGAGAGCAATGGAACAGCTTTTCTGAAACCAGAAGCATTGATATTGTTCTGCTATAATGAAATAGCAAAATGAAACTATACCTTGTCTCACGTGCAGTGTTGCTGGAAGGGGCCCTTGCCCAGGGTTACATTACAGGCAGAAAGTCCCAGGCTAAAGTTGGTCTTTCTAGATAGGCTTAGGAAAGATACTTGCTTGAAATATTAGAGAATGACTACCAATGTGTTTTAACAATATATTGAGCTGGGCAGATCAATGGTCTGTCTCAGAGCAAGACAGCTTCATAGATTCAGTATTAAATATATTTCTATTTTTTTTCATTCTACTTATTATGCCAGAGGATTCTTATTTGGTAGATGCTGGGGGACAGTGCAGGAAGGTAGCAAGGTGTTAGAGTACAGATGGATATTTGCTACTTGTCATGCTGCATTCCCCAACTTACCCTATAGTTTTCATATGTTGTGCAGGATGTGTTCCCAGCAGTATTGAAATAAGATATAGCAACCAATTTACAGTTGCCCCTCCCAATTCACAGGGGATCCATTCCGGACCCCCCCATGAAAATGGGAGCTTGCTAATATTGGAGCCTCATTGAAACTAATTGTGCATGCACCCATGCTGTGCGTGTGCCCATTTTAGGTATGGCAGTTGTCCCTCCCTGCAAAGAGCGAGACCATGGACCTCAAGTCTGCAAATGGGGAGGGACAACTGTAGTCAGTTTCTTTACTGGTTGCCATTTTACCCTTTGCTTCAGAATGTCTTGCACTGTAAGCAAATCCATTCCTGGTTTCTGGTGGACTAGTGTGGGAGAGAGAAAAACAATCCTGAAAGAATGTTTTTAAAAAGGCAAGAGTACTTCATCTGTATGCCTCAATTGATGGAATGTCAATCAAAAAAGAAAATCAACACCCTGTCCAGCATTTGAACAGTATTAGACTTTGTATTGGATATTTACATGATTGCTAATTGGCAATTATGTAAATATCTAGTACAAAGTCCTATCTTAGAAGAAAAAGCTTCCATTGGTGCAAATGAGATTTTTCCCTCTATAAATATTAGTTACAGATAGAACAGTTCTGGATCAAGACCACAGTGGCAAAGCATTAAAACTCAGTTAATCTAAACTGAGTCCCTCTGTTACATTTTTAAAAAAGGTCTTTCACACTAATTACATAAATAGCATGTCATCTCATTTGCCCCCCCTTTTGTTTATAGCTTCAGGTTTACAAATTTGTTATTTCTGAGGGTTACAGTGCATAAAGACAAAACCTCAGGTTTGCCTTAGAAAATTATTTCACTCTCATTTCACTGTTTTGATGCCAATAACATCAGAAACAAATAGCTCACACAACATCATTATTGTGAATTCTTGATGCTGGTGGAGAGTGATGGTTTTCTTTACCTGTGCAATAGCTGTCTCTTCTTAAAATACCTTGTGCTTTAATAAATAATATAGAGGAGCATTTATTGTTTCCAAGAAAAGAATGGAACAAAATGACCTCTTGTCCTAAGTGCAGGACTTGCCTCAAATGATCCCTGCGGTTGGAAGCAAGTGTGATGGTATTTATCACAATGCACTTTATGTTCCCAAGGTACTAAGAAGCAGAAAAGGGGAGGTCCAGAGAAGGGAGCCCACAATAGTGGCAGGTTTTGACAAACTCAGTTGGAAATAAGGAAACCACAGTATATGATTAACTTATGATATTTGATTTTTCCTCCTCTGTGGTTAAAGTAATAAGGGAATGTCAAATGTCTGTCCCACCCTGAAATGCAAAATCAATGTATCACCAAAATATGGCTGAGTGGCCAAGATTGGACCATTTCCATGGCAGTCAGAATAAAGTGGCCATTTAAAATGTTTCCTGCTACCTTGAGACATCTCAAGTATACAAAAGATGTAAGGTAAATATATGCCACAGAGAAAGAGAGATCAGGATGTATTTTCCTTGATTTTCACACTAGCAAAGAATGGGAGAAAAGGCATTTACAATAGTAAAAAGGTATGTGTTTATGTCAAGTACTGGTTTCGGTATAATATAGTTTTTCCCCATTCTTCTACATTCTTTCCTTCAGTGTTTGATGTCTGGATTGCCATTTTCCATGTGGGAATACACTTTCATATTTCTGCTGCTGGTACCCATCTACACTTGAGTGGAAGGCCTTAGCCATGCAAGGGTTATCATGTGGCAAGTATACAGAAGAGTAAAGAGGAAAGTAGTGTTGTTTGCTAATAAAGACTTGAGAGTAATAGAATTCTATTAGTGGTGTATTGGTCATGTAAAGTTTGTTTAAACTGTACTGATATGCATACTTAAGTTAGTGATCTCAGTAGAACCTGCTTCTGAGTACACTTGCACAGGATTATATTAGCAATGCTTCATATTATTCAGATTTTTTTTCCAATTGACATCAAGTTGGCTTCCAGTAATAAAAATTCTATGAATTAGAGACCTGCAAGCCTCCCTTTCATCAGCAGCTATGCACAGGTTTTGCAAACCAACAGCCTTCCATTTTACTGAGCATTATCATCTTTTCAATGAATCAAGTCAACTCATGATGTGTTCAAAGTATAAACACTTCAATCTAGACATTTTGGATTTTAGTGAGAGTTTAGGCTTCATTTGTTCTGTGTATGTGTGTGGCTTCAAGTTGCCTGTTGACTTATGCTGACCCCATGAATTTTATACAGTTTTTGTAGGGAAGGAATAGTCAGAGGTGATTGTGCCAGTTGTTTCCTATGCTTAGCTTCCAAGATCATATGGAATCTGATGCCCTTAGGGTATTTTATTTAGGCAATCCATGGTATTCATAGAACCATTCTCCAGCACCACATTTCAAATGATTTGATTCTCTTCCTGTCAGCTTTCTTCACTGTCCAGCTTTTACAACCGTACATAGAAATCAGAAGTAGGATGCATGAGAAGTCCTAACTTTGGTATTCAATTCCTTCCTGCAATTAAAACTCATAAAATCTGTTGGGCTATTGATTGATTTTTACATCTACATGTTTTCCTTTAGGCATTTTAAGGATCAATGGTACTGGAATGAGCCACTGCTTTCTGGCAGTCGTTTCATTTAACAAAACCACAAAAATCATCATCATAATAAAATACTTTGACATTTTCCCATATCCAGGAATGCACAGCACAAGGGAATATTGGTTGCAAAATTCCACATAATCTCATTCTCATAATCTCAGTTTCCACTAACAATAAAATAAATAAATAAATAGTTTAGGGGTAGGCAACAGTACCTTTTGTGTTTGGACTATAGCTCTATGGATAGGCAGCAGTAGCCTGCCAGATGTGTTTGGCCTGCAATTGTAATTTCTCGCAATTGGATAAATTGGCTAGTGATGATGGGAGTTGTAGGTCAAAGGGTTGGGGGTTGTACTTACCCACTATTGTTTTAACCCATATGGCTATTTGGACATATTTGCAGGTGTGTCATAGGCAATATTTGGTGAAATCATAGCAACTTGAAGGAAACTGAGTAGAACAAGTAACTAATTGCTAGCAGAACTCATTGAGCTTCCCCATGATTAAAAGAAACAAAACACAGATAAACAAATAAATACAATTTTATGCATTTGCATTATTTACATATAACAGATAATATTCCAGGCTTTTTTGGTACAGAATATGGCTGACTGGGCAAAATTTTTTTATTTCTACTTATTAATTTAGTCCAAAGCATATGTAACTCCGTTTATACATTTCATCTGAGGAGGAAAGCAAACTGTACAAATCTCACTATTTTTATTATCACAAAAGAATATTTTTTACTACCCATAATGTATAACTTAATATGACTTAATAAAACTGTCTGAAACATCTAATATTTGTACAGTGGACCCTTGGGATCTACTGGGGTTTGGTTCCAGGACCCCCATGGATACCAAACTCTGTGGATGCTCAAGTCCCATTGCATGCAATGGTGTAGCAAAATGGCATCCCTCATATAAAATGGCAAAATCCAGGTTTGCTTTTTGGAATTTATATTTTTTGAATATTTTCAAGGTATGGATGGTTGAGTCATGGATAAAGAATCTGTGGATTGACTGCATTATTTATGACAGAGATAGGGAACTTATAGTCTTTCAGATGTCGATGGACTCCCATTGGCCATGCAGTCTGTGGCTGATGGGAAGTAAAAGTCCAACAAAATTTGGAAGACTACAAGTTTTAAAAATTAACTTTCACCATAGGAATCATGAACACTGTACTAATATTTTGTGATCTGGACCTTGAGCAAACCAAATGGTATACAGGTTGAGTTTCCCTTATCCAAAATGCTTGGCACCAGAGGTGTTTTAGTTTTTGGATTTTTTGGGGGATTTTGGAACACCTGTATTTGTATATACATACTTAATGAGATATTTTGTGGACAAGACCCAAGGCTAAACACAAAATTCATTTAGGTATCATATGCATAGTCTGAAGGTAATTTTATATATTATTTAAAAATAATTTTGTGCATGAAACAAAGGAGATTATCACATTACCTTTGCTCCCAGCATTGATGCAGGATGTAACTTTAAGAAGGTGGATCTTGTTGCATTCACCCATCACTGGGCAGAAGGCAGCCCATTTGCAATGCAGGATTCTGCTGCAGCTTTTCAAGAACGGGAACATTGTTCTTGAAAAGCTGCAGCAGTTAATTGTTCTTAACTGTTGTTCTTAACTGTTGCTAATAATTTTATGATGTAAGCCGCCCCGATTGTCCTCAGAGGGGCGGGATATTAAATAAAATTTATTATTATTATTATTATTATTCATGAAAAGATGTGAGAGAAGCCTAGAGAAGCCCGTGTTGCAAATAGTCTGCCTGCTACCTGGTGACGGGTGAATGTGATAAGATCTGCCTTCTTAAAGTTACATCCCACATCTATTTTGGGAGCAAAAGTAACACTATATTCTCCAAAGTTTGTGTACACTAGACCATCAGCGAGCAAAGGTGTCAATCCTACTTCAGCCAATCCTTAATTTTTTTTTTGTTTTTTGAATGTTTCTGATTTCAGGATTCTGGACAAGGGAGACTGAACCTGTAGTAGCACAATAACTAATTATCTTAGTGCAAGTCATTACTGTTAGAAATTGGTGACCAAACCCAGAAAATATTCAGAGGCTTGAAATTTGCCACTTTTTCATGAAGTCAAATTTCTGTTGTGGATACTTTCTCTGAAGCAGGGATTTGCAATATGTGAAGCTCCAGATATTGCTAATCCCCAACTCTAATAATCCCAACTTTTACCTATGACACCCAGGTAAAATGGAGGGTGGAGTCCAGCAACATGTGGAGGGCCATATGTTTCCCAACCCTAATCCTTTCTTGAACCTTATGCTTTCCAGATATGTTCAGTTGTAGCACTCACAATCACATGCCAATGGCCTGTTGGAAGGGATGATGATGGAATAATCTAACACAATCAGGTAGGTACCAGGTTGAAAAACATGGTTACATACTTAGGGCCTTTGCAGACTGCTAGAAATAGTGCAAATTGAGTCCACTTTAAGGGTTAGGGTTAGGGAATCATGGGAACTGTATTTTATTGTGGCACCAGAGTTCTCTGACAAAGAAGGCTCAATGTCTCAGAAAAAAAATTCCCATGATTCCCTAGCACTAACCCTAACCCTAACCCTAACCCTTAAAGTGGACTCAATTTGCACTATTTCTGGCAGCTGCAAAGGCCCTTATTTGACATATCTCATAGTTTATCACACGGGGAGCCCCGTGCAGAAACGGGGCTTTAAAGTAAAAAAAAAAAAAAACAACCCACAAAAGCGGAAGCTTTCAATGAACGGGATTTCTCCTGTTCTGCCCTGTGTGAAAAGTGCAAGTGCTGTTAAAAGGAGGTTAATCTGAATGGAAATTAGACAAAAACTGCTTTTATTAACTTTCAGGATCTTCTGAAAATAAAAAGAAGCAGTTTTTGTCTAATTTCTATTTGGATTAACCTTCTTTTAACAGTGACATTGTCTGAACAAACACCCGCTTTTGCGGGTTTTGTTTAATTTAAAGCCCCATTTCCGCACAGGATTTCCCTCAGGTGATAATTCCTTAGTCATTATTCAAGCCCATAATCTTACAAGGAAGCTTACAATATAAACAGTAAAACTCAGTAGCAGCAAGTTATAAGCCCAATTTAAACAATTTTAAAATAAGCCAGGTAAAATAATCACAGTAAAATTATGGTATATTTATACTGTGTTGTAGATATTTATTTATAATATAATATTTATATAAGAGATATACTGAAGTTATATATTATTTATATTATATTTATATAAAATATGGCTATGCTGCTCCACATGAATATAAAATATGCTATGTGGCATTGGGAAAAATTACTGTTCTCAGCCTACTGTGCCTCACAGGGTTGTTGTAAAACTGAAATATTACTAATCTCAACATGCAGACATAAATTGTGGTGACCCCATGAATTTCATAGGGTTTTCTTAGGGAAGGAATACCCAGTGGTGGTTTTGCCAGTTCCTTCCTCTGAAATGTAGTCTAGAGCACCTGGTATTCATTGGCAGGCTCCAGTCCAAATACTAACCAGAGTTTACCCTGCTTAGCCTGCAAGATCAAACAGGACCTGATGCCTTTAGGGTAAATCTATGGCAAAGCCCAAAGCCCAGGCATTGTAGTGTTTGGAAAAGCAGTTTCAAAATCTTCACACTAGTGTAGTTTTAATTAGTCCTCATTGCCTGCCCACCAGTTCTGCCTTCCCTGGGGTCACAGGGGCTTTTTGGAAGGAGACACTGGCCAGTAGCCAAGAGGGAGGCCACTTAGCTCCAGCTACCAACCCTGGATCTCACCTTCAACTGTGGGTAAGTACCCACAGCCACATTATCATGACAGCAATTCTTAGGAACCTACTGAGATTATGGCAATAGCTTTAGACAAGCCAATTTTAATGTAACTTGGAGTATTACTTCCACTTATGCTGAGTATTGAAACATAATGTGCTGCATTCAAAATAGAAGGCCTCCTAGTCCTGACAGTTCAAATATCAGTTTAAAAATATACAACAAATCACCATGCTATCATTAATAGTCTGTGATGCATTAAAGCTACAATCAAACTCTTGGATGAAAATGACCATTTTTTAATTTATTTATGTGGCACTCATCCATGATGATCCAAAACAGTGCTTCTCCTAGACACTGGCACAGCATCATTGTATTTTATTGTGTTTTTTGGGTCTCCTGTGAAGAATAAGCAAATAGATTTACATTTTATAATTATTCTCAGTATGCTATCAGTACTATGTATGTAAATGTCAGCTCTTTTGGTCACCTCATTCTCCTGACATTCACCACTGGTTATCCATTATTATTTACCTTAATAGGTGATTGATCTTGGTCTCTAAATGAGTCACCTTTCTATTTTTTAGATAGTAGTATCTTAAAAGATTATTAGGGTTGCCTTAAGAAAAAAAAATCAATAACAGCAGGCAAGCTTCCATTAAGGACAATCACCCAAGAATCCTTAGCAGAGTACCAGAGTCCCCTGGCAGATGAGATGAGATGACATGACAAAGAGTCTCCTAAAGATAGAAAGTGTAAAATACAATACAAAATAAAAATGCTGGTCCTGAGGATCAAGAAAAACAGAAATTAATGTATTTAATCTGCTGATGTTCTTTACATTGTTCCATAATCTGAAGCAATAATGTTTTGTGGTCTTGTATATCCTTGTACTCATAATTTCAAAGCTGATCTTCTGTGAGATTCCCAGTGGTCTTTTAATAATGAATGGGTACAAGTGGTTTCAGTAGAACTCAAAACTGGAGGAATGTACACTATATTGGCACTGTAGAATGAAGTGAGCATTCTTGTTTATTTTTTGACATTTTATTTCAGAGTAAACAGTTTCATTTACTGAAAATGAAAACAGGTGTTCATTTTCATATCCCTCCTGAAGGACTGGAATAATAGACGGAGGGCCAGAAGCTGTTCTCCCCAGAACTTTGAAAAGTGGAAGGTGGTATGGACAAAAAGGTTTTCTCTACTGGCTTTGGTGAAATGATCAAGGCAGCCCAGAGGTAAAGCACATGTTCTGCAGGTGAGAGGTCTCTATCTCTGATATCACCAGGAAGGGATAAGGAATAATTCCTGTCCTAAAACATGAAAAGCCATTGCCAATCATTATTAACAATAAGCACAATGGATCAGTGGTGATGATCAAGTCCCACATGGTCGTTGACCCTCTCTCTTTTTTCATGAATCTTTAAACTAAACATCTTTGTGGCCACATTCTGCTCTCAACCATATTCTCAACCATAGAGATGGGTGAACATTACCCTTTTACTTTCATGGAATCATAGAATCCTAGAACTGGAAGAGACTATCATCCAGTCCAACCTTTTGCCTTGCAGGAATACACAATCAAAACACTCTCAACATATGGCCAGCTGAACTATGAACTGATCAGATTGGACTGGCTTTTCCAGCCCTAAACAATGCATAAAAAGTACTCAGGATATTGCATAAAACATAAATGAGACTCAAGAAACTTTGCTATTGTTTACTGTATGAGGTTTGCAGAATGTGAACCAGGTATTTGATATTTCTAGTGAGTCCAGCATATTTTCATTAGTACTGCAGCAGGGGAGAAAATGGTTATATCTACCCCACTTATGCATGATAGTCCTAATGAAAATCAATGTTGGCTATTAATTTTTGAAACTCTGACAGCTTTGTTTTTAACATTGCCCTAAGCTTTGCACATTCTATCAAGCCATAAATGAGAATATGATACACTCAACTAGCAAAACCAGAATTGATTAGCTATGTATTGGGACGGATGAATTTCAAATGGTACCATTTTGCATATGTATTAATCATTAAACAGCATAGAGTCAAGACCTGTATCATTCAAGATCAGTGAACATCAAAACAAACACATTTTCCCAATAGTATCTGTCACCTCTTGTCTTATGTAAACTTTACAAATGTTCATAAATATACATTCTACTCTTTGAGCACTAAAGAACAGGAGCTCCAGACAGCCTGGTTCTTCAGAAAGTCAATCACATCAAGCAAAAACATTGATGCCTACCTCTTTCACATTTCTCTCTGACATAATTGGTGGTGCCCAGAAAGAATTACAAAACAATTATTTGCATTGCAGTTCTCCTCAAGGGGAACGGTGGTGGGGGTGGTGATGATGGTGGGGAGGAAATTAAATAAAGGAAAATCAGGAAAGTTTTGGGCAGTCTGTGGTTAGGAAATGTTCATTTTTTTTTTTTTTTACTGAAAATGATCTTGTATTTAAGGATCATGTGAGGCACCTTTTCCTGTTCAGAAGAATTTGACAGGGTGTCCTCCCACATACACTTAGTAAAGTGGCAGGTTTAATACCAGGTTATAGGAACCGGAACTGTATTACAGTTATTGGGTAACATGTCTGTAATTACCTTCTGTATAATTTCAGCCAGAGACCCAATTCTGGGTTAGGCATACAAGTGTGCACTCAGTTGAAAAATGCAGAAATTCCAGCTCCCTGATAAGCCTTACTTGTGTGAGACCCATGTTTAAAAGCAGGTGCTGCCTTGCTTGCCTATCTATCAATACATCCTTAAGAGTAATTATATGCCAAACAGGGCTTCCAGAGCAAAGTACCAAAAAAAAAAAAAATCAAAACAGAAGAACAAAATAGAAAGAAAATATTCTTTAGTGAACTGAAATTATAAGAACAAATTTACGGTATAATCAAAGGTACTGATGGCATAATAATTTTGTCTATCTATCAAAAACTCTGTAAGGATGGAGTTAGCCTGACTTCCCTTGGCAGAGAGTTGTACAATCAAGGTGTTGCAACTTGGGATGATGGAAGACATGAATGCTTTATATTTCCAGGCATATTCTTAATGAGGAGTGCTTTTGTAGTGTGTTGTATTGGCAGCTGAAGTAACAAGAGCCCTAAAACTAAGTTTAGTAAGGGGGAGGAGAAACAAAATGTTTGGCAAAAAGCAACCATTCAGCACTTTTGGAAATGAATTCTAACATAAGGCTGAAAAACCAGAGGTTTAACATTCTGGATGTGTTCAAGTTATCACAATGACCTGCAAAGACTACTAAAAACCTATGAGATTAACTGAAAGCAGTGGTGTCACTGGGGTGTGTGTGAGGGGTGTGTGGACTGCATCAGGTAACACCCCAGAAGAAGGTGTGCGGGTGTTGCTTTGGGCCTTGGGTCTATGAAAGCTCATGCTGCCAACTTCTTTCTTTCACGTAGGGCCTCGGCAGACTGCTTAAAAAGCCATCCTGGAGGCAGGGAAGAGGAGGGGCAGCCGCACGCTCGGCGCCCCTTCCTCCTCCCGAGGTTGCCCTCGGAGCCGCCGGCCCTCCGCATGGCCGGCGCTCCGAGGGCAACCTCCCGCTGCAGTGTCCGGACATGCTGTGGTGGAAAAGTCAGTTAAAGTGCACCGCAAGCTTTTGTGGCACACTTTCACTGACTTGTGAAAGGAGCGCTATTTTAGAGCTCCTTTCAGGGATGGGGAAGGTGCGCCGCAGGATCGAGGCGTGGGGATGCCTCGGTCCCGCGGCGCACCTTCCCAGGGTGGCCCCGTGCCGCTAGTCTGCTTCCCCCCTTAGTCTCAAATGTGCTACAAGACCTCTCTACATATTCCACATACTAACACAGCTATATCTTTGAATTCTACTAAAAACCTAGTAGCTTATTCAAAATATAATTCCTTGTGTTTCTTGAAAAATGTTTAATCATAACAGAATGACAAACTCTCCGGTTTGAAGTTCTGAAAAAGTGCAAAGACTAAGCTATATGGTTTGACTTTGTCTAAGTCAGCTCCTTTGTTCAATTGTTCATTTTCACAGAGCTTACAGAAGTTATTTTCTGGATTGTACCTCCCAGAATGCCCTTGACCACTGCTAGGAACTGTAGTGCAAAAGTAACTTTTCCAAGCTCTGATTGTAACATTTAATACTCCGCAGATAAATGTATGGGGAAATTGACTATTAAATATTTAATAAATCTTTAATTTCTATGACTATTAGACAGCATAATATTTCTGGAGTGACCCTGACAAAATTGATATCTTATACAAAGAAAAATCTTACATAAGAAAAAACCCAATTTGTAGTTAATACTAACATGATAAACTGAGTATCATTGCAGTATAAGACCTATGTAATAGAAATACAATTCCTCAAAAGGATGTGGTTCTCTATCAGGAAGTGCATTACTGCCCTGAATAAAGTCAATCAAATTTCATTATTTTTACATTAATACTGATACTGACATTCAGGCACATAGAATGCAGGTTGCAGGTAGATTAGATAGCAGGTTTTCCCCCCCTGACTCAGCTAACTTCCCTCTTAGCCTGGCCACTGATATAATTTATTATACTGAGGTTTTGAAAAGCAGCCTTTGGGATCAGGCTTCATGCATTAACATTGTTTGGAGCTGTCTGGTCCCATTATATTAGAATTTCCTAGATGGGTCTATGAGATCCACCCTGCTTCCTGTCCATTTAAACATTATATGTATACTACTTTCTGCTTGGTTAAATTATAGCACTTGCAAACTTTTGGAACAAAGAAGTCACATTACAGGTAGGATATTGCACCCAATGTGCCCCATCCTAGTGTCTAAAACAGATGGGAATTGTGCGGGCCTCCAGATATTGTTGAATTGCCCTTTCCAGAATCCCTAACCTACATAGGAGTTAGGGGTTGGAGTTCAACAACATATGGACAATCCCAGGTCTAAACCAGATGTGGCCATCCAGGTGTTTCCAGACTTCAACTCCCACCAGTCTCAGATGGCATGGCTAATGGTAAGAGGTGATGGTATATGCAACCTAATAATATCTGGAGGACCAGAGTTTCTCCATCCCTGGTTTAACATTGTTGGTTTTACTTGTCATCCCTAAGCTTTGGTGACACTGGCTGCATCTGCACTGACTAAATAATGCAGTTTGACATATCTAGCCACCATGGCCCAGTGCTGTGGAATCCTGGGATTTGTAGTTGGGGCACCAGAGCTCTTTGACAGGGAAGGCTAAATATCCCACAAAAACTACAAGTCCCAGAATTCCATAACATTGAGCCACTGCAGTTTAAGTGCTATCAAACTGCATTATTTATGCAGTGCCATGAAGTCACTCTGAATGATTGCAAAGTTTCTTCTAAACTCAGGGCCATGGCTTTCTTGATTGAATCAATTTATCTGTAATGTGGTTTTCCTCTTTTCCTACTCACTTCCACTTTAATGAGCATGAATGCCTTTTCCTGTTAGTCATGTTTTCTCCTGATGTGTTCAAATTATGATAGCCTCAGTTTTGTCATTTTGGTGTATGAGAGTCTATAGTATGCATCCATAATATGCTAATGCAGCTTTCATTGTCTTGCCTTTGTCAGACTGCTAGTGTGGACTCTGGGATGGTGATGCAGAATCTCCCTGGGATGTTTTCAGACAAAATTAAACAAGTATATAGCAAGAAGTTTTCAGATTCAAAATATTTGGCTTCTGTATGGAAGGTTGCAGTAGTTGATTCATCTGATCTCTTCATTTTATGGTTGCAAGATACATTTAACGAGTCTTCCAGAACACTGACTGCTTTACTAGAAACCCAACCAATATTGAGTAAATAAATAATAACAAATACTTCCTGTTTTCATACTACAAGCACTGATAATGTAATCAGCCAAGGTTGCCAAGGTTTGAAAAAGTAGATCCAAATAGAATTATCAGCATGGTCTCCTGGGGGTGAGAATCGGCTCAAAGAAAACCTCATTTTATGATGCAAATATTAGAATCTTTGTATGAGATATATTTTAGCTGTACATTGTAATTCTAAAGCTCGGCTCATTATAACAACTTATAAATGTCACTTAAGAACTCTTCACTGTTTTCTGGCAAAACATCAGATTTCCAATGTCTTGCTAAGACCACTCAAGCTGCTGTTACCTGATTAATTTGCAATATTTCTTTATCCTTTTATCTTCCTCACTGATCCAGTTTAACAAAACTAGTTCTGGTTCAAAAGTCATTTTAAACTCTATAATCCTTTGTACCCATTTACTAACTTTAAACCAAAACTACTTAACTCCCTTATAGCTCCACCACATATGGAAGAAAGAAACAACTTGTTCTCCACATTTCCAGCACATGTTACTGTATCCCTTATGCATTTTGGCTGATTTCTCTGGAGTGATACACCATTTATATGTCAATTTGTACATATTTTCCTTAAGATTATATGAACTCATGAAGTTTAGTAGCTTAGCACTATCTTAGAATAACAGCTTTTCAAATCCTGATTCCCCCCTTCATATTGCCAGTTCTTCATATCCTCCCCAACTTGATAATATGACTATTGATAATATGACTATGACTAGTTGATAATATGACTATCATTGTAATTTAAACTCTTTTCTTTCTAATTTTTCATTTTCATAATTTCCTAGTTCTTTTAAAATACATCTCTATACATTTTCCTACCTTTATAAAATTATACAATTAATTTCCTAACTTAGTTCATGCTTATAAAGGCCTTCTTGTAGAGACAGCCAACCGTGGGATTTTAGGACTTAGCCTATCTTTATATGGAATGGGTGAATAAATTAGTGGAGATTGCAGAAATGGAAAAAAAATTAACCAATTTGGTCAAAGAGATTACAATAGAAAATTTTCTAGACACTTGGAGACACTTTATAGAATTTCTGAAAAAAAACTTGAACAGAAGTAACTACCTATGGCTTTGAAAATTATCTAGTGGAGCACGCATTTCATTATATGTAGAAAGTTATATTGGTCAATGAAGGCAATGAAGTTAAGGAAGATAAATAATAGTGTTTATGTTAATGTAAAAAAGGAAAAAAAAGGAAGGAGAAAAAAGGGGAAAAGTGGATTAACACAAGGGGTATCAATGCTTTTTTTAATATGATACACCCTGCGAGAAGTGGGAAGTCTTTATTTTAAAGCAGGGAGGGCAAGAAGGGGCTAGTAGCTTACAATTGTGTCATAAATATATTTTGATGTATGGAAGAAGGTTCCATAGTGAGTGAGGAGGTGGGACAGAGTTGTTATAGGTATGAATGTGTACATGTTTTGTATTTTTGTAAGTTCTTGTGTGTTTATATGTTTTGTATATTCTTCTATTTTTTTTAATTTTTTTTTTTAAAAACCCGTGCTCTTTGTTGTTTTCAGTGATGCTTTTTTGCAACATCCTTTAGGAGTCTTTAGTTACTCCATAATGTTCTGTTTGCAGAAGAAAGTTCCTTCTAAAAATATTTCTGTCACTGCTTCCTCATACATCTGATCAGCACAGTTTCATGGACTTCATTTAATTTTTTCTGATTCTTTGGTTGTGTTTTATCATTTGTATCTAGTGGATTTATAACAATTTTTAAATCATTGCAAGCCACTTTGAATCCTAATAAGGGGAAAATGTGGGATAGAAATAATAATAATAATAATAATAATAATAATAATAATAATAATAATAGACTGCAGTGAAAGAACTGCCAGTCACTGTAGATTCATGTCATAGCTTAAATTTCAATTTTTGAATGCTGGAGGTATTTTTCTAAAAATGCTTCTTCCTTGCTAACTTGCCATCTAGCAGGTAGGAAGAGCCAATGAAGCTAGTTAGAAGGAAAGCAACACTCCAGCCAAGAGGCCTCAGGCTAGACCTCCCAACACCTCCCATGTCTGGCCGGAAACCATAGGTCTTAAAAGTCTTCTTGTACAATACTAGCGTGTTGGTATGTTTGCAGGGATCCTTTTCCAGGTGGTTTTCCTTTGCATATTTGGTTGGGATGGCGATGTGTTCCCATGTCCTGAATCCCTCCCACCACTTATTTTGTGAGCAGATTCTGCCAGAATTGTAATGAGAAGAAAACTGGGAACTTTTGGCCTAGCCCTAAAGATCACTAAAGTGTGATATATAGACAGTGTGGAGACTTTTCTTGCCAAAAATAATTTGAATATTTTGAATTTGAAGAGTCCAAGACTGACAGCTTGTTATATTGTGTGTGTGTGTGTGCGTGCATGTGTGTGTGGAAGAGAGAGAAAGAGGAAGGGACAAGGAGAGATGGAATGGGTGTATATGTGTGTGAAAATTAATAGAAACTAGCATGCAGTAAACTACATGAGTTACTTGTGATTGGGCTTAATATTCTCACAGTTTTGGCAGTAAAAGATTACCTGAGAGATGGTGTGAAATCTGGTAAGTTCAGGACTTTGCAATCAGCTGTCTATTGGCCCCTGCTGATAAAAGTTTTCAGAACTGTCGACAGATGTGCTCTACTCTCAGCAAATTATCCAGTATCAATTAACTAAATAAAATGCATTATCGATATAACCCCACCCATACATTATTATCCATAGTGATAGAATTCAAAGATATAGCCATGTTAGTCTGTAAAATCAGTATGTAG
>CM034706.1:70345087-70368739 GCA_020142125.1 Phrynosoma platyrhinos | reverse complement strand
TTGCTGCAGTCTCTTGTGTCTCCCTTTTTGTGTATAGGGATGTATATTAACCGCTTCCAATCTGTTGGCCATCATTTTGTTTTCCTTACCTGTTGACATATGTTGGTTAGCACTAGAGTTGACTCTATCAATGTGGATTGCAGCAATTCAATTGGAATATCATCTATTCCTGTGATTTGTTTTTCACCATTTCTCTTATTGCATTTTCCACCTCACTTTTTAGAATTTGGGGTTCATCTTCATATGGCTCTTCATATCATGTGTCCTTCATTTTGTCATCTCTTTTGTATAATTCTTCTGATTGTTTCCAATGTCTTTTTGTTCCTTCCTGGTCTTGAATTATGTTATTTATAGAGCATCCTAGTCCTCGGTTTCAATTGTTCTTTGATTGTGAAATCAAAGATCTTGTGATCTTTGAAACAGATCTCTTGTTCTTCCCTTTTTGTTGTTGTTGTCTATTTCTCTGCATCGGTCATTGTAGCAATTTTCTTTATCTTTCCACACAAGCCGTTGTACTGTTGCATTCATAATTCTTAGTTTGTTCCTATCTCCCCTTTGTTTTTCTTCTCTTCTTTTCTTTATTGCTTGTAGTATGTTTTTTTCTGTTATCCATGTTTGTTTTTTCTCTTTGTTTATTGAAAGTGTCTGTCTGCATTCTTCTTTTATGTCCCTGGTTTCAGACCATAGTTCCTCTGGTTCTTGGTCTATTATGCTTAGTAGTGTGAATCTGTTTCTTATGTTGTCAATAAATTCTGCTGAGATATTATTTGGATCATATTTTGGTATAATCACTGGTTTTATTTTCTTCTTGAGTCTTACTCTTATTGTTGATAAGAGTAATTCTTCTACTCTTCCACCTCATGAATGACGTCATCTGTGTTGTCAAATCGGTGACCCCACAATTGATTTTTCATTTTGGGGAAAAGAAAAAGTCACTTGGTGATGATGACACTGACAAAATTTAATCAATATACCATAATAATTTCTGGGTGATAATTATTACTTTAAGATATCCCCTCGTACTTCTCCATCTTATACTTCAGTCACTTCTGGGACAACCTGTAACAAAAATAAAGGACACAATGAGCTGATTTTCTCAACATCATGCACTCAGGGACCAATGATGGCACTGACAAAATTTCATCTATATACTTTAATAACTTCCAAGTCACCAGCAGAACAGATCTTCATTGCTCAGTGAAGCTACTTGTTGTTAAAATAAGTTTGGGGAGTAGGAGAGGATACATAGAAGATGCATTAGCCCATGTTTTTAAAAAACTCCAATTGACAAGAGAAAAATGTTCCTTAGGACCACTCTAATGTGTTTATTTCAAAGGATACTGTAAAGGACATGTGTGTACCTGTTCGTGCTGTATACAGAGTCAGTTCTAAAGGTGATATACCTCTTTTTCTATTTTCTCTCTCATCTCCCCCCCTCCATTTTTAAACCCAACAAACCCGAGGATTCTGTCAACTATTGTGGAATGGTAATTTAATGCAATGTGTACTTTAGCCTTTTGATCTTTCAGGAAAGAAGTTGTTTTCTCTTTCCATTTAGCTTAGAATTACAAATCAGTTGAGCCAGAGTAATTCCATTTGACATCCCATGAATTCAACATAACTGGGGTGCTTCCAGAATGAAGATTTCTGTCACTAACATTCAAAAGGTATTGTGAAGTTACATCATCTTTTATTGTCCTTGGCAGATTTTTTTCCCTGGTAAGCAAAAAGACAGAAGCAGTGGTGGGAAAACGTAGGAGGCCTGCAAATTGAAGGGCCCCCTGAAAATTCCACAGATCCTGCACTCTGATTGCACAGGCTCAAATCCAAAATATCTGGCTAAAATGGGTTATGAAAAAGGAGACACTGGAAGCTCTTGATGCACTTGATAAGGAATGAGACAAACCAAGCAACTCTGATATTTATTTTAAGATTACACAATTTGATTTCTTTTTTTAAAAAGTTCCTCAGTTATGAGGATGTTTATATATCCTAAAAGCCTTTCTACTGAGAATAAATTGTTCATCTATTTTATAGCAATGAACTTTATTACCCTTTGACATATTTAGGACTTTATTGGGATCAATTTAAATTACAGCTTTTCCAAATATTTATTTGAAGTAAGTTCCCATAGCCTCTAGAGAACTTTAAAAATACCCACATTTACTCATTTTCTGTCTCCAAACAGCTTTCCAAAAGAAGAGAGAACCCTTCTATGCATATTCATTTTCTAAAGTTATTCATAACTAATAATGAATGGAATCACTGGAGTCTCGGGTCTTTCCTCTTGAGTTTATCCACTTGCCCAATATTCAGGATAATTTTACAAGCAAAAGCACCATTGTTAAAAAGAAGAAGATGAAGAGGAGGAGGAGGAGGAGGAGGAGGAAGTCATGCTTAATATGATGTATTTGAGTATTTCAAGGTTTGGTGAATACAACTGAAAATAAATTGGTATGTGATACTCTGGAATAATAAATTCAAACAAGGTACCAGACAATGTAGACTTGTGTTTAATATGCTGTAGAAATATACACACATTAACCAGCCTTCACTGATAATCAGAGCTGACTATTATAATAGTATATAACTATGTGATAAAATATAATTAACCCTCTAACTTAAAAAATATTTACCGTATCTGTTGCTTACCACATGCACCCAGACAATATCCTTTTTTCCCTGAGAAAATAAAGTTGAGCTATAGGGGGCTAAATAATAAAGTTTCATTTGTTTGTGGGGTTTTCTTCTCCTCCCAGTACAAACAAGTCATTGTTTTATTATTTGCTGGAAAAGAGGAAAGAACTTTCTGACCTTCCCAAGGAGAGTTATAAGTTTACATATCCAAAACCTGGGCCAAAAACTCAGTATTTTATTTCCACAATGAAGTCTTTGGCACACTTTAATTAAAGATGCCTACCAATTTCTGGATTTTAAGCTTCCAAGGAAAATATATAAATATTTTAAAAAAATCTCTCATGACAAACAAAAAACTATTGTTAAGTCCAACTTTGAAAAGCCATATAGCCATCATTCTTTAATAAACAAATGTGCTTAATATTCATCTATTAAAAAGTTTTCTTTCAAAATTCAGTTTGAATTGCAGGGGAAGGGGAGATGTTACAAGACGAAAACACCAGGACACACAGCTGGAAGGAAAAAGCCACAGCTTGAGTATAGCTGACAAGAAGGGTTGGCCCAATTTCATTGGGTCTGGATCTGGCATCAACCAACCCGCTTGTTGCTTGATGAACCATGTAGCCTGGTCAGGCTGGGCCTCGGGATGACAGAAGGGGTATCTGACTGATCGCATCTTTGCCCCTTTGTAACTGGGGGATGCTGACCAGGAGTTGCCCCCAACAATGACAACACTTCATCACTCTCAGCACCTCCAGGTCCCCAGGGGACTCCCAGTCCTGTGCTCCACAGCACAGGAAGCCACGTTCATCATATCCACAGCCCATGCTGCCACTACAAAAGGCTGTCCCACCTGCGTGGCCCACCTTTCACCAATCACCCTGAAAGCTGTACCAAATCAAATCAAATCATTTTATTACAGCCATCAGGCCAGTATAGAAAGCTGTACCTCTCCTCCCCAGCAAGTGGATCCCATTCCCAACAGCCCTCATGGGTGACCAAAGCAAGAGTCCAGACCCGGACAGATGTAGCTGGCAAATACCCCAGACTCCCACCTGTTCAGCTTTTTTATTGAATCTAGCAGCAGGCCTCATCCCGCTGCAGTTGTACCAGCCCCTATGCAAAGCGAGTGTCCTCCAAAGTCCTCTGCCAGCAGCCCAGTGCTCTGCAAGACCAAATGAGGCACTGACATCAATTGGAACCATGTTAGTGGAGTTCCATCCTTGTGTAAAAAGAGGACCCTCGGTCTGAGGGCTGGATGCCAGATATCTCCGTCCAAACTGGCGGCAATGAAGCCTTCTCAACACAATGATAGACCCCTTCCCCAACTGGTCACACTTTGACCTGCAAAGAACTAAAAACACAGTGTTTCCCACAAAAGAGACATCCTCCCTCTGAAGTGAACACTTGGTCCCATCCAACCCACCTCAGGGATGTCCTCCTCCAGCTTTCCATGACTCTCTTGACTAAGAAGGATGCACAAGGGTCCCTGAACCCTCCGGCCTTGGAAAAAAAGGAAATAAGAGCCAAGTGGACTGACATAGTGCAAGGTATAATGCCAGATTCCCTCAACCATACAAGGAATTGTAGGATGGTACAGGACCAGTCTGGCCAGTGTGCCCAGAGGACCGATGCCCCCCAAAAGGCAAAAAGTTTGGAAACAGATCTCCTGCACACTCTGAGTGTGGCAGGGGCAAGCAAAGACAGAACTCCTTGCATCACAGTAAGTTTCCAACCTTCTACAGTTTCCAAACTGCCCGCAGTGATGGTGGACAGCCCTGACCCCTGCTAAGACCCTGGCCAATAGTGCACAGAACACTCTGCCTGGGAAAGGCATGGATGAGGGGTCTGCTCCAGGCACCAATTGGCGGAACCTGGCCTCCTGAAAATGAGAGAGTCTGTAATGTTATTCTCCAGGCCAGGCACAAAATGGGCTTTAAACATGATGTTGTTGTGGAGGCACAATAACACAAAGCAGTGAACCAGGAGCATGACTCATGCAGACTTGGAGGATTGGAAGTTGAGGACACTGACCACTGCCTGGTTGTCATACCAAAAGCAAACTGCCTTGTTGGCAAATGCTTCCCCCCAGACATGCACCACTACAAAAATAGGAAAGAACTCCAAGAAGGTGAGGTCCTGAAGGATCCCTCTCTGTACCCTTTGGGCGGGCCAATGTTGGGCACACCAGTGGCCCTGGTAAAAGATCCCAAAGCCCAAGATTCCAGCTGCATTCAAGTGGACCTGGAGGCCCTGACCCAAGTCCCAAGGGTGCTGCCACAGGGAGACCCCATTGAAATCCTTGAGGAATTCCTCCCAGAACCAGAGGTCCTGCTTGATGCCCTTGATGAGGCAGATGTGATGGTGGGCAGCCCTGACCCCCACTATGACCCTGGCCAACTGTGCACAGAACACTCTACCTGGTGAAACCACCCTGCAAGGAAAATTTAGGTGACCCAGGAGGGCCTGGATTTCACAGAGGATGACCTTTTCAGCAGTGAGAGTGGCCTGTAACAAGGAGAGGAGGATGTGGAGCTTGTCATCCAGAAAGCGGGAGACACCTGCCACCAATCCCACCCCCAGGACCTCTTTGAACAGCAAGTCATGCATAATTTCATTCACTAGCCACATAAATACACCTGGACCACCCGATAACCCAAACAGCATCACTAAGTACTCAAATGCCCCCAGAGAACAGTTAAATTAGGTTTTGTGTTCATCCTCCTCCTGAATCTGCACTTGGAAATAGGTGTCCCTTAAGTCAAATTTGGTGAAAATATGGCCGGTGGCCAGTCTCCCTAACATGTCCTTCATAAGTGGTAGGGGGTACTTGTTGGTTCTACAGATGTGAGGTGGCAAGAAGAAGACCAAAAAGTCTCAGAACAGCTGTGGCAGAGAGGATAGGAATATCTTGCAGGCAGGGAGGACTATAGGTTAGGAGGAGCCTTAGTTCCAGGTTTGCCTTCATGGGCCATCAGGCAAACAACCAGGCATCTGGGATTGTGGTGTGTGTGGAAGGATCTCCAGGCAATGCCATAGTAACAATGCCATGTGGCTGGTCGGTGTGGAGCTTCATGTCATGCCGGAGGCTTCTGGGATGGGGCATCCTGGGTGAAAGGGCCATTGGGCACCAGCCAATTGGGAACAGCCCAGCTTAGCATGGGGCCCAAGCAGAGCTCACAGCAATGCTCAAACATGCAGTGGGCACGGACACATTTTCCAAAGTTGAACTCCCAGTACAACAGTCTGCAAGGGTCCTTCTTTCCCACCCACCTTGTAATCCATGAGGCCCCACATCAACCAGCCAGATGGCATTGTTGGTGAGATCCCTCCTATCCTTGCTACTTTGGGATGCCTGCTTGCAGAAGGCATTGTCATTTGCAATGGCCACAGCCTCGCCCGCAATGGCCCAAGGGGCTATTGGCCATGTGGCTGGAAAAGTGCCAACCGCGCTCTGGATAAGCCATTTGCACCACCCCTATGACACACGGAATATCCCGGGGGTGCAACCCTCCTCTCCTGTGGGTTTTAACAAGGAAAAAACATCTACAAAATATCCTTTGAGGATATGGGTTCTGATCTTTCTGGGTAAGTGAAGTCCAGAGGGTCCTCGATGTCAGTGAATTCTTTCTTTTGTTATTGTTTTACTATGTTTTTAAAATTGAGTTTAATACTTTTTTAAGGAGCGGGTGGGTTAGGGTGTTGACATTGATGTTTTATTTCTGTGATGTTTTATGACTGTAAGCCACCCCAATTGCATTGCAGAGGGGTGGGATAGAAATAGTAATAATAATAATAATAATAATAATAATAATAATAATAATAATAATAATTGCTGAAGGTGGGAAAAGCCTGGAGATCCTTCCACACACACCCCAATCCAAGATGCCTGCTTGTGTGCCTGATGGCCCATGAAGACAAACCTGGAACCAAGACTCCCCCTAACCAATAGTTCTCCCTGCCTCCAAGATTGGAGGACTCACCATCCCCATCCTCTCTGTCACAGCTGTTCTGAGACTTTTTGGCCTTCTTCTTGCCACCTCACTTCTGTTTCTGCTTCCTATGCTTGACATTAGCTGAGGAGGCTTCCAAAACTACAGCCAGATGAGCTGCTGCTGCTAGTGGTGGTGGTAGAGGACACAGGGCACTCTCTCCTCCAAATCCCTGCATGACCGTGTTCCTGATTCTCACCCAGGATTGAGCAGTTTGCCAGTTGGTCCACATCAACTTGAGCTGCTGTTACGCTTGGCCCAGGGGCAAGTAGGGCACCAGTACTTCCAACCTGCTCAATGAAGGCAAAAAAGATGCAGGGAAACCTGCTAGCACCTCCTCACCCAGAAGTGGAGAGGTCATGAGAGCCACTGCTGGTGGCGCAGGGAGTCACTTATTCCTCCCCCTGGGAGCCAGGGCTAATGTCTCCCCACCCAGGTGTGGAGGTGAAGTGGGAGCAGCTGTCAGTGTTGCAGCAGACCACATTTGCCCCCCTTAGCAGGCCAAGTCAGCCCAAGGTTTCCTTGGTTGCCCACCCTGGCCACTAGTGGTAGGCTTCACAGACACAGTTCCTTTCTTTGTCTCTTTGGAAGGCATGCCCAGAGTGCTCAGTGCGACAATTAATAATCAACACTTACTGTCACTGTCCCACCACTGCCGCCACTGGCCAGGCCTGGATGCCCTGTAGCAGTGATCGCAAAACTTTTCGGGGCTGAGTGCCCCAGCTCAGAAAATTTCCAGCACTGGGTGTTATCCAGGCTGGGAAAGGTTGGGGAGGAGGAGGAACAGATGTACGTCTGTTCTTCCTTCTCCCCATACACCTTTGCTGGCCTCCAGGTGCCTCTGGAGAGACAGCTGGAGGCTGATAAAGTTTGGGGAGGAGGAGGAACAGACACGTGCCTGTTCTTCCTTCTCCCCACATGCCTTTGCCAGCTTCCAGCTGCCTCTAGAGAGAGAGCTGGAGGCTGGTAAAGATCGGGGAGGAGGAGGAACAGGAATGTGCGTCTGTTCCTCCTTCTCCCCACCAGGTGCCAGGCCAAATTCTTTGGCACATGTGCCATAGGTTCTGCATTACTGCCCTATAGGGCCTTGCAAGGCCTCCCCAATCCTATGTGGGGGGAGAACTGGATGCCAGCTTGGAAGTCCCTCCACCGCTGGCCTTAACGCTCTGCCACTGCCAGGCCTGAATGCTGCCAGACCTGAATGCAGCTGGGCCTGTATGTACAGGCCTGTTGCACGGCCACACTGCCACTGCCCCACTGGATAGCTATTGTGGGGCTGACCCAGTGACCGGCCTGCCTGTCTTTTTCCACTGTCAGGCCTGGTCACCCACGTGGGCTGTCTATGCTTTCCCTGGGCTCCTGGCTCTCAGTTCCTGCCTACTCCGAGAACCAGGCTGGAATGGCAATGATCGCCTCAGTCGCATGGCCTTAAATAGGCCAACCAACCAATCAGCCATCCAGAAGTCATGCCTCCTCTAGCCTCCCAACCAATCAGCAACCGGAAGACTCATCCCCCAAAGACCCAGAAGCTAATCCAGGCCTAGAACAGCCCCCCAGTGCCTTCTGAGATGGCGCCATCACCCAGGCCAGGTGGACAAACTGTTGCAGACCTAACGCCTCCCCTCTGCAGTATTTGGGCTGGCCTGGTAAGTCAGGTGGTCACATTTCCTGAAGTGGCAAATTCTAGCTGTTTTGAAAAGTGGGGTTTTCACAGATGCATAGTACATTGCTGTACATCTGTACTGTAATTTGAATTCCAAATGTTATGGTGCCTGTCTACCCTGTGTATTATGCTATATGTGCTGATCACAAAGTCATCAGAATTCTCGTGAACAAATGGAACAAAAATGGAGACTGTAGATTTGGACCCATTCCATCAGCTAGTTCAGGCACCAGTATTATAAACACATACTTCTGACGTCTTCAGTCCGTATTTATGAACTGATTCTGAGAAAACGTGATATTTAGAATTGGGCTGACAGTCTGAACATTTTCATGCATGTTTGACTGCAATCAGCAAATGCTGACTTTTTTTAGGTGCTGAGTTTGTTCCATTTTACACAGATGCTGATATGAAACAAAATTTAAGGTCTATTAAGTGATACCAGACAAATTTTGTTTAATTCAAATCATAAGCAAATTCATTACCATCAATCTCAGCGATGCCAGATAAAATTCTGAATTGAGTTCTTAATCAATGGATATTATTATTATTATTACCAGTATTATTATTATTAGCTTTATTTATTTTAAAGAGAGACATGTAGTACCAATTGATAATCCTCTAATTTCAAGACATAAGACAAATCATATTAGATACCTTCTGTTCCTTGGCATAAAATAAAATGCCATTCCTTAGTATGATACCTTAATCAAACAAAGAGAAGAAAATATCTGGATAGAATCCAATTAAATCATTTTGTTGATGGAACTGCTTTCATAAGCAGAACCGAGAGGTTTGTGCATGTGATGAGGAGAGAGAGGTGCACAATGTTTACACTCATAAAACAGCTAATCCTAAAATCAGCATGTTAACAGAACATCAAAAATTTCCAAAAGAAATCCTAAAATCAAAAAGCTAATTTATGTTTATATTCCACTTCTCCACCTTCAAAGCAGCTACCAACAGAAAACAAGCAATTTAAACCAAATAAAACACTAACAAAACAAACCTCATAAACAGTGCATAATCTATCAAGAAACAATAACAACAGAAATATTGTATTCATAACAGGAGAGAGAGAGAGAGAGAGAGAGAAAGGAAACTGAAGTATCTAATAAGCACCAGCCACCCACCCTAAGGCACTTTGAATTAATATCCATAGCTTAGCATTGCTCTTTAGAAGACCCTATCTCATGTAAACACATACAGCATATCACAGGCCAGGAGAAGATGGGTTGTCTACAGTATTTTAAAAACCCTTACAGTTTTCCATGGATTGTGGGTTAGGCCAAGGGTGCAGCATTGGGGGTATGGCAAAAAGCTTGGCCCTGCTTCCTGTTCTGTTTGTGAAACTCTTTGCCACAATGAATGTGTGATGCAGGCTCTTCTTTTAGGATTTACTGTGCAGAGGTGGAAGTACTGAACAAATTGCATTGTAATGATTAGCGTATGTGTGCAGATGAACATATTCACATTCTTGGAATGCTATGTGTCGAACAGGAAACAAAAAACTTATGGATTTTAAAACCTGGCTTTTTTATTCTATCTGCATTATAGAATTATCTGTTTGAGCTATGTGTAAATCAGATTATAGCTGTGGTGTAAATTAGGGGTGTCAACCTACGGCTTTCCTGATATTGTTGGTGAAAATGATATGGCTTTATACTTGAGGATCTTATCTAGTTTATTCATGGCTACCTTTTCAGGTTGTCTTCTGATTTCTTGACTATTAAAGCATGTTTTCTCCCATCTATCTTATTGGCATTTTTGACATATCTTGGTGTTTTGCTACAGAAATATGAGAATGCCATATGCTAGATAACATTTGTAGTTCCTTACAGTCTTGTCTTGCTAAAGCTTTCCATATTTCAGATGGGAAGAAAATAAATCAAGGAAAGCATAGATTGGTTGCAACCATAAATTAATATAGTATCCTAATAGTCTCAATCCCAGAAGTACAATTTTGTTAGACTGCGATTCTGCTTTGTTTGTAAGTCAGGTCTCATGTTATTCAATGTGTACAGTACCTTCCTGCCTACTTTTCTGGGCAGATTGTTTTCTGCTGTGAGATAAACCACCAAATGTGCTGTGTGTTCCCAATATTTTTGCCTCGATCTAAGGAGTAAAATACATTTCAAGTAAAGAAAAAAAAAAGATTGTTTTCTGTTCAAGTTAAAAACAATCACTTTTCTTGCTGCATAAAGTACACCAAGAAGGCTGTTTTGTTTTGTTTTTGCATGAAGAAAGTAATCTATGAAGTGGCTCCTCATATCAGCATTTCAACCTTTAGAAATAAAAACAAAAGAAAAGAAATATTTTCTCTCTGTTTCATTAATGTTGCGGGTCTGTGTCTTCAAATAAATTTGTTTATCAATTCAGAGGTGAAATGGTGTCAATACTTCACCAGAGCCTGCCAGACATTTTTCTCTGCCAAAAGTCCACTCCATATAATTCCTTTTATTATCAATTTATGCACCATACTCAAGGAACAAAGCAAACAAAGCAAAGTTTTGATTGTTTATCTAGAATACATTAGCACCATTTTGGCAAAGATATTGGCATGTTTGCAGAACTATAAACATTCCCTTTAGTAAAACAGGTTACAAGGATCTGTATTTTAGGAACAGGCTGTGAATTCTTGACTTGATTGTTGTTTTTCTTTCCAAATGATACAGTTGTCTCACCTGAAAGTCACTTTTGGGAAAGTGAAATACGATTAGGTTTATGTATATTTTATGTCAATTGGAAAAAACATGCAGCTATTTTGCTCACAAAATCAGTCATGCTTAAACATAAGAGGAACCTTGCTAGAACGGTCCAAAGCCTATTTGGTATAACATTCTGCTCGTACCAGCATCTATGAAAAGCCCACAAATAGGAGATGAATGCAGTGACACTCTCCTTTCTGTGTCACCCAGTAACTGGTGAGATGGTGAGAGGCATGTTGTGTGCCTTTGAGGCATTTTTGACTTAGAATGACCCTAAGGTGAACCTATAATGGTGTTTTCTTGGCAAGTTTCTTCAGAGGGGCTTGCCATTGCCATCCTATGAGGCAGAGAGTGTGTGTCTTGCCCAAGGTCACCCAGTGGGTTTACACAGCAGAGCCAGGATTGCACCTTGGTCTCCAGAGTCATAATCCAATGCTCAAATCACTACACCATCCTGGCTCAGTCCTTAATACTGGAGGTAATAAACAGCTATCATCACAAACAGTCCTTGACAGCATTATCTTCCAGTTTCTAGGAGGGAGAAACAAAATCTCCCTGTCCGCTTTCTTCACACCATGCACAGCTTTACACACCTCTATCATGCCTCCTTCACCATTTTTAAAAGCTAAACATACCTAAACATTGTAACCTGCCTTGACAGAGAAATGCTGTAGTCCAGGGAGGAGCAATGGCAGCCTCCAGATATTGTTAAATTGTAAATTGCATCATTACTTTGCTTGCTAAGGAGTGATAGGAGTTGTGGTCTGACAACATATAGAAGGCAACAAATTTCCCACCCTCGCTCTAATCTCTTGATAAATTTGGTTGCGTAGTTGACTTGATCATGTGGGATCCTGGGAGGGCATGGAGTTCTTAACATAGGATCAAAATGGCTTGGGTCCATCTTATCTCCGGGACCGCCTCTCCCCGTATGACCCCCCCTCCGCCCTATGGACCTCTGGGAGGAACCTGTTACAGCCAATAAAAACTAGGCTGTCTCAGACCTCCCAGAGGGCCTTTTCTGTGATCACTCCCAGACTATGGAATGGCCTGCCGGACAAGATCCGTCTTATCACCACCCTTGCTAGCTTTAAAAAAGCAGTAAATACGGATCTCTTCCGGCAGGCCTTCCCGGAATAATCTCCCGGCTTAGCTGGAGATGGTCACTATCCGTCCCCTTTTCCTACCACTGCCTGCTTGCCCTTGATGTTTTTATTCTTGTTACTGTATTATTCTTATTTTAGCTCTTTAATTAGTTTAATCCAGTTTTAATGGGGTGGGAGGGTTATAGTTGGGTTGAGGGAATGTTTTTAAACTGTTTTTGTTTTAAATATATTGTAACCAACCCCAGCTGCCGAGCAGAGGGGCGGGCTAGAAATAAAACCTATTATTGTTGTTGTTGTTGTTGTTGTTGTTATTATTATTATTAAAAGCAGTCTTTCAGGTGATCAGTTCCCAGGTTGTTTAGGGCTGTATACTCTAGGAACAGTACATGTGATCCAACAGCACTTTGTCCAACCCTTTAACTCGTAGTCCCATGAACTTGATGACTTTAGTCTTAAGCATGCTTTCTTGGAATTTACTTTTGCTTATTCCATATGTTACTATTTGGGATTTTGAGGAATGACATGTCACCAGCCTTCTGGAAGAATATTACAGATAGGGAAATGTCATTCCCTATATTAAAAAAGAAAAGAAAAGGGGCCATTGCTCATGGAGATGCGTTCAGCTTCTCCATGACATGATACATTTCTATCTTTAAGAAGTTGCTTAATTCCACAGGTGGGAATTCTGAAGCCCTCCAGATGTTGTTGGACTGTGCTTCTTAACAGCCTTAGACAGACTACAATGATAAAGAATGATGGAAACTGCAGTTCAAGAACATCTGGAGTGCCACCAACTTTATATAGTGTAATATTGAAGAATTCGTATCTCCACTTGCATTCTAAAATGAGAGAATTTACAAAAGCAGGCAGTAAAGATCCCTTTCTGCTTATCAGGCTTATTTTATAAAATGCAGTTTCACATGTCACTAGACCTTTGCTTTATTTCTGTCTCAATTGGGTAGAAAAAGAATAAAAAGATTGTATCCCATGGAATGTGTCAATAGCTCTGGTATTTCTCCAAGTCTAAGGAATTTAAGCAGCAGCTTTACAGAGACAGACTGTAGGTGAAGCAGAAAGATCAAGTGTACTTTGACAAATCACTACTTCTCCCACCCGTCTCTGAAGCACAACAGAGGATTAGTCTTACAAACTCTTCCATTGAGGCTGGTTCAGCCTCCAGTCTGGTGAGCTGAGTCTCAGGCATGAAAAATGTTTTCCTGCTGTAAAATGAGATGCAAAAGCATAATGCACAGCAATAATTTTCACAAGCCACAAGTGGGTTTGTTGCATTTTATTTAGGCTTTCCACACTAATGTTTAAACATTGGCTCCCATGGACCTGACAGCTTCTTAAGGTTTACCAGAGTCTACATATGGCATTTCTTTCCTCTAAAATCCTTTTGTATGTAGATGATACACCTCTTAGGGCTAAATCTCACCAGATGCTCACCAAAGGAATATTGTTTTGATGCCAATGAACACTTAATGATATTTGCTAATGTTTTAAAAGTATTTGGTAACATCTGAAATATAAAAACAATGTACTCAAAATGTGCTGCAGCATTTTAAATTATATTTTTATTTATTTTATTTTAATTTATTGAATTTAAATCCCATCTTTAGAAACTGGAAAAGAATAGAACCATGAAGTTAGAGTGGGCCAAGGGTGTATCTGTACTGCAGAATTAAAGCAGTTTGACACCACTTTAATTGCCATATGATTATCCTGTGGAATCCTGGGATTTGTAGTTTGGTGAGATACTAGAGCTCTCTGCCAGACCAGGCTGAATACCTCACCAAACTACAAATCCCAAAATTCCACAGGATGGAGCCATGACAGTTAAAATGGTATTAAATTGTTTTAATTCTGCAGTGTGGATACATCCAAATCTCTATCAGAGCTGGAAATTAGCTTATTTAACTTAAGGTATTGATGGACAAGATTTTTCAGTTAACACTGACATTAAAAATATACTTTAGTGAATTAGAATTTGTAATAATTCATCAGGTTCAGTGCTGCTTCTGTGTCACATTCAGAACAACAAGAGTAGATGAACAGAGTATTATGCTATGACAGACTTCTTTGAAAACTGCTTCAGCTAAAGCATCTTTTACCTCTCCTGCTCAGTTTTGATAAGTTTTGTAATTCTGAAACAAAAATTCTGAAACATAAATTAATGCTTATAGTGTACAATGAGAGAAGAAGAGAAACACCACTTTACATTACAGTAGTTTTTGAATTTATGGCATATCGTATCTGTATCATCTATATAACACCTTATTAAAGGTGTAGCCCCAACAGCTGCAATTCCCAGTATTTTGAAGCTAAATTTCCCAGCATTTTAAAGCTAAAATGAAAGCTCTTACCACAACCTGCTACATTATGTTTTGAGAACACAACATGAAATATACAAAGTAAGAAACTGAGGAAAAGAATGCATTTCATTAAATGCATTAAAGAGATATCACACACAGTTTAGAAAGGCAGGAATTCACATACAGTTTTAGGAAAGCTCAAAGGTATATGGAACTCTCTGCTACAAGGAAACTGCTGTGATAAATAATCTAGTGATCTCAAAAGTGGGATTTGAAACCAATATAGAATTATGTCAGTTATTTCCAGTTGGTCATGCCAAACTTCACCTCAGTTTCCCAATTTTTTGTGAGTGGCTCTGTCTCTGTACATTTTATGACTGCTGGATATAAGTCATTTTCAGCCATTTCAGGAGATCCTGGGAGATAAAAAGTTTGAGATGTTCTGATGTACACAGTAGAGTGGTGCTTTTTAAGCTGTCTCATGTCAGGGTTCAGCATTTTTATCCACAGTGTGCCAAGGGCCAGTACCATTGTTGTGGCCAATGGCTACAATTCTTTCTTTCTTTCCTAGAAGCTCTCTGGCACTGGTCCACAGACCACCAATTTGAGCAGCATTGCCGTGAAGAATTCTCAGAAGAGTGATTCAGATGGCATACTATTCTTCATTTTTGATCCTTCAGTGTGGCTGTTGAAAACTGGGGAACTCCTAAGAATTTTAGGTGGCTAAAATGACAAGACTTAGGGCCTCTGCAGACGGGCCTTTTGCGGCATCCTCGAGGCAGGGATGGGGAGGGGCAGATGCATGCTGAGTGCCCCAACCCCACACTGAGGATGTCAAGATGTCCTTCTGGAGTAGTGTCCTGACATGCTGCACTGGAAGGAGTGCTAAAAAGCCACGCAGTGACTCTTAGGGTGCCCTTTTGCTGGCTCTGAAAGGAGTGGCATTTTGCTGCTCTTTTCCGGGCTGGCAAATGGGAGAATTGAGGCCACTGCATGTGGTAGCAGCAGCCCCGATCTTCTGCTTCCCACGGCGGCCCAGGGTTGCCTGTCTGCATCCCCCCTTAGACTGCCGTACTTTCGATACATCATGAGAAAGCATGAATCATTGGAAAAGATAATAATGTTAGGAAAGGTGGAGGGAAGTAGAAAGAGAGGAAGGCCACATGCTAGATGGATAGACTTTATTAAAGAGATCACGAATATGAGTTTGCAGGAGCTGGGCAGAGCAGTAGTGGATGGGGGGCTGGGGGCTGGAGATGCCTCATTCATAGGTTGCCATGAGTCAAGATCAATGTGAAGGCAATTAACAACAACAAATGTTTTTCAGGTACATAATTGATCCTGTGATCTACAGCAGCAAAAAGATTGAAAAGTGAGTACCATAGCCTACAGCCTTAGGGCTACATATGGTCTACAGCCTTAGGGCTACATATGGCTACATTTGGATTGCTCCTTAAGGCTGGAGCCATTCACCCACTTTTCTAATCATCCAGCTATTTGACCATCTGGGCCATGGATGATTGGAAACAAATTTCTCTGGCTTCTAAGGTCCTCTGCAGACCAGGCCAAAGGGCCGGCATGGAGGCAGAGATGGGGAGGGGCAGCTTCATGCCGGCCACCCCAACCCCAGCCCGATGACGTCCAGACGGCGCACACCATTGTGCACAGCGTGCAGAGTCAGGACGTCCTCCTGGCGCAGCATCCTGATGCGCTGCACTGGAAGGGGTGAAAAACAGTCGCACGCCAGATCTTAGGGTGCCCTTTTGCTGCCCCTGAAAGAAGTGGCATTTTGCCGCTCTTTTCGGGGTGGCAAAAGGGAGGATTGAGGCTGCAGCATGCAGTAGCTGCAGCCCCAATCCTCAGCTTCCTGGGGAGGCCTAGAGCTGCCCGTCTGCTATTTTCTTAGTACCACTGCTAGCAGTAGGAAACAGCAACATAAGTGGAGATTGGTGAAGGATATGAAAGAGATCACTCCCTCCACTCAATCCCTAGATCTCAGTGAGCAGTAGGAGAAGGTTTAATAGCAAACTGCATAATGAGATTGTGTATGTGTATATTTATATATGGCATCTAGTCCTATAGCTAACAATGGATATAGTCCTCTGGGACAAAAAAGCTTAGGTAACAAAGGGGTTTGTGACCTCACAAGGGACAGAGTTATCTTGGATATCAGAGGAAGTACCTTTATGTGTTGCTAATGGAATTTGAATTTGATCTCCTGGACTTTGGAATGCTTTGTTCCCAGTGCCACATGGCCAGAAGGATGAGAGGCCTGCCTCCATACCATCTCAACTTAGAACAACACCAATATCTTGACAAAACACAGGACTGTGGCTAACATTGTCATATCCCACCTCCCCCGGTTCAATTCATAACACCTTTACCTGATAAAGGCAGTGGAGCTTCAAAAACATGTGACATGTATTTTATGCATTTTGGTTGGCCCAATAAATGTATCACTGTTTTGTCGACTTTGGATGTTATTATACTTTCTAATCCAACAGGGTTCAGCTCCTTCTTTCTTTAGGGCAATGATTTCCCAAATAGTAGTTTAGCACCAGCAGTGGATTGTATGGATGGCACAACTCAATGTTTTATGGAGAAGAAAGTTTGAGATTTCCTAAATAGGTCTTGAACAGAGATGGAATTCTTTTATTGCACCATACAATTTGTAAATATGGTATCTATTGTCTCCGAATGCAATACATGTTTTCATTTGAGGTGTCCACATTGAGAAGACACATTTTCACATGGATTATATATGATTATATATGCACACTCAAGTGATATCACCTGTATAAAGATCAGGTCTACTTTATAAAGATTGGGATTAAACAATCATTCTTCCTTTACAACACAATCCTATATATGTTTATATTAACTCTAGTGTTGATCCCAGCTAGAATAGACCCATGAAATCAATGCTAACTTGGTAAGCTGACATATGTGTAAATCCATTTGATTCAGCGGGCATATACTACCTCTCTGTTTCTAGGAGTTAGGATACAATGAACTCAATAACCTTAAGCCATATCGTTTTTGGAGCTTAATCCCCAGAAAATAGATCCAAGAGGCCAGTCCTAAGGAGAATCATAGTAAAAGAGGAAATGGAGAAAGCATACTAAACTCTTAAAGATAAAAAGCACATAATGCTAGTGTTTAAGTGAAGACAAAGCTAATAAAGTGTTGGCTTGAAAGAAAGTCCTTCTCTGCCTGCAACAAATAGGGGCACCGTAACATAGCTTCAAAATCAGAAGTGGAAATTGATTCTTCAGTTCAAATTCCTTTAATAATTCATTACTTGTCTATATATCTCTGGTGGATTGGTTACAGGAATAAATATGATTCCCTTTGTTACAGAAGGAAGCCTACGTGAACACCATAATTTGTACATGATATTTTATTCAGAAAGTACCATAATGTGATTGTGTTATTCCAACTCAACAGAAGAATTAGCCTGTGGTAAACAAAAAAGCTATCAAGTGAAAGTCTTTGCAAATGTTTCCTTAGGCTGTATAGTCTGATTATATTAATGGATTTAAATATTACATTATTAGGTTAGTAAGAACTGCTGTTAAAGAAAATAATTTCTTAGGTATATAATCTACAGGTCATTGTGCATTTTGCTTCAGTGATGTCAACAGAAATTATTGATTTCTAGTGCAATTTTTGATGGGGACAATGTTCATGATGACAGAAACACAACATATTATTCTGTCCATAAAAATACCAACCAAATGTAGCACTGGACAATTGTAACAGTCGGGTAGATAACTTGAGGAAATTTGTAAACAGAATATATAGACAGACTGCTCTTATGCCAGTGGAATGGCCCATTACATGTTCCCCATGGGAAAGGATGGGAAAACAAAAATATAGAAGATATATATATATATATATATATATATATATATATATATATATATATATATATATATATATAGAAAATGGCACCCCCCCCCAGAAAAAGGGGCCCTGAAAATGTACAGTCCTCTGTGAATTGTAGTCTAACAACTGGAGAGCCATATGTTCTCATCACCTACTAGACAATAACTGCCAAAGAGTTGTTACGCTTAGGACAACAGAATAGCAGGTGGGTGTTCCATGTAGCAGTTGGCATGTTTACTATCCTTGCTATCACTTCTCATGCAGTGTGCCACTTGAGTTTAGGATTGCACCCTAAAATATTCTACAGTTTCTGCAGATAACAATTCTGCTTATTTCATCCACTATCTCTCTAGGGTAGTCTTGGGGCCGTTGCAGACTGGCCAGCCTAGGGGTAGAGTTGGGGTGGGGCAGCCTCACACCGGCCACCCCAACCCTAGGCCAACGCTGTCCTGAGGCCGTGTGGCCATACGGATGGCGCGCAGCATCAGGACACCCTAAGTGCACGGAAGAGCCGTGGTGCTGGCTCTTAGGGTGGCCTTTTGCCACCCCTAAGAGAAGCAGCCTTTTGCTGCTCTTTTATGAGTGGCAAAAGGAAGGATTGGGGCTGCGACATGGGGTTGCTGCATCCCTGATCCACCGCTCTCTGGGGCAGCTCTCTGCCACCCCAAACTGGCCATCTGCATCGGCCCATAGATTATTTTGTGAATGGGGTGGCATGTGGCGGCTGAGGCTCAGAAATAGGAGTTTACCAAAGGGCCTTTGAAGACAGGCCCAAAGGGCTGGCCTGGAGGCAGAAATGGGGTTGGGCAGCTGCACGCCAGCCACCCCAACCCCACGCTGACACCGTCCTGATGCCACACACTGTTACACATGGCAGGGTGGCCTTTTGCTGCCCCTGAAAGGAGTGGCATTTTGCCGCTATTTTAGGGGTGGTAAAAGGAAGGATTGGCACCACGGCATGTGGTTGCTGCAGCCCCGATCCACGGCTAGCAGGGGCAGCCCAGAGCCGCCCATCTGCATAGCCCCTAAGATCATCTAGTAACCTGAAATAGAGACTCGGCAGACGGCTTAATTGAGCAGTCTCCGAGGCCAGGAAGAGGAGGAGCCACCGCACGCGCGGCGGCCCTTCCTCTTCCTGAGGTCGCCCTGAACGCTTCCGGGCCACCGGACGTCCGGCGTGTTCAGGGCGACCTCCTCCCGCAGCGTCCGGACGCGCTGCGAGGGATAAGTCAGAGAAAGGGCGCCCGCCGCTTTTAGGGCGCCCTTTCTCTGACTTATGAAAGGAGTGCCTTTTTGGTGCTCCTTTCAGGGTCGCTCTAGGAGCGCCGCGGTGGGGCTGCCATAGCCCCTCGGCGCTCCGGACCAGGGCGTCCCAAACGCCCTGGTCTGCAGAGGGGGATAGTCACCCCCTGTTTTGCACTCTGAAGAATTTGTACTTTTAACAGACAGACAGACAGTGAAGGTAATCATTAGTTGGCTGGAGCAATTGTCATACAGGGTGTAGAAGCAGAGATATGGTTAGAGATAAGGCTGCTGACTTTAAAGGCCTTTGGATAAACATTGTAGTTCTGATGTTAACACACGTATTTTGCACATGTGTCATAGGTTCAATCTCTGGTATATCCAGTCAGGACTGGGGGAAAACACATACACATGTCTGAAAGTCTGAAGAATCAGCTAAGTACAGACAACATTGAACAAGACAGACCAATGGTCTGATGCAGTATAAAGCAACTTCCGACAAGGAAACTGAAGTATCTGTTTTCTCTTCTAAATGGCATCTCTGATACTATTTTAAAGGAAAATAAAATCCCATGGAGGGACCCAGTGTCTTGTAGTGATATGAGTGCTAGATTAGGATTTTAGGAGATTAGGGTTGAAGTCCCTATCAATCAAGGAAACCCACTGGGTGATCTTGTCCACATCATACTCTTTCAGCCTAAGAGGAAGGCAAAAGCAAACCTCCTCTGAATAAATCTGTCCAAGAAAAACTTGTGATAGGGTTGCTGTAAATTGGAGTCAATTTAAAGGCACATAACAACAAAAAAATCCTATGGCGGATTCAAGAATAGACACTGAGAAACCATATTCTTCTGAATAATGACTCCCTATTTTCTAAAGTAAATTTAAAGCAAATTGTGAACTCTGTTATTTCCCATTTAAAAATGGTAGAAAATTGCAGAAAGGGAGTTTCGGGATAATATCTGTTGACCTGATGCACTTTATCTTACTGAATGAGTCATGCTATGCAAGATTCTTCTGAAATTATTACACTAAATATGTGTGGATTAATCAGTGATTTCATGATGATGTGACAGTCTGGGAACTGTATTTGGGTCACAGAGGATCAAATTTTAGCTTTGTTTGAAGGAACTATGTGCTGTAATAGCTTGATATATTCCGGAATTGTGAGAATTTAGTCTATAGTGGGTTGTTTTTCTATTTCATGTTGTTAGCTGCCTTTGAATAGACTTTAGGGCACTGTAGACTGGCCTAAAGGGCCAGCCTGGGGGTGGAGGTGGGGTGGGACATCATCCTGACACGCTGTGCTGAAAGGGCACTAAAGAGTCGCGGCACTGGCTTTGAGGGGCGACAAAAGGAAGGATCATGTCCACAGCGTGGGGTTGCTGCGGCCCCAATCTGCTGCTAGAAGGAGTGGCCCAGAGCTGCCCATCTGCATAGCCCCTTTGATCTGATTGGTGACCCCATGAATGAGAGATCTCTAAGGGGCGTTGCAGACTGGCCTAAAGGGCCAGCCTGGGGGTGGAGTTGGGGTGGGGCTGCCACACGTCGGCCATCCCAACCCCAGCCTGATCCCGTCCTGACTCCGCACACCCATACACACAGTGCGTGGTGTCAGGATGCCCTCCTGGAGCAGTGTGTAGTCATGCTGTGCCGAAAGGGCATGGAAGACCTGCGGCGCTGGCTCTTAGGGTTGCCTTTTGCCACCCCTAGAAGGAGCGGCATTTTGCCACTCTTTTAGGGGCAGCAAAAGGGAGGATCAGGGCCACACTTAGCCCCTAAGTTACCCTGTCCTCACCAGCTTGCTCAGGTCTTGCAGACTCAGGTCTGTGGCTTCCCTGATTGATTCTATCCATCTAGAGTGTGGTCTTCCTCTCTTCCTACTGTCCTCCACCTTATCAAGAATTACCATCTTTTCTAATGAGTTCTGTCTTCTCATTATGTGGCCAAAGTATGACAGCCTCAGTTTAGGGACTAATAGGGCCTAAGCAGACTGCCAGAAATAGTGCACATTAAATTGAGGCACTGCCCTGGCTCAGTGCTAGGGAATCATGGGAACTGTAATTTATTGTGGCACCAGAGCTCTCTGACAGAGAAGTCTCAATGTCTCAGAAAAAAATACAATTCCCATGACTCCCTAGCACTGAGCCAGGGCAGTGCCTCAATTTAATGTGCACTATTTCTGGCAGTCTGCTTAGGCCTTATGCAGAGGTGCTTTGAGGCTGACTTGAAGCGTGGTGTTTAGAAGACACACATACACTGTGCAGAACACATCATAGGCTGGTATACAGTCGGTCACTCTCTGTGTACAAAGGTGACAAAGACACACATGCCTAAAAGCCCTCAGGATAGTGCCCTCTAAGCGTTGTATGCCTTTCCCACTTCTTCGGCAAAGATGCGCACCTTCGCATGTCCATATGTATGCAGCGACACTGGTTCGCCAGGAAAAGGGCACCGGAGATCTAAAATGGCCGTATAAATGCACCACCGCATGTGCGGTGGAAACTGAGTCAGTGATCCAGAGCATGTGTCCTGCGAGGCAGGGTTTAATTTAAAGGATCCTATGCTTCCAGATGTGGATGCGCCGGTGCAGGTACGCTTGAATATTAGAACCCTAACCCTAATTGTAACCCTACGCATGCGCCCTAGCAACTGTTCTCTATTATGACAATAAATGCATTCTGACACATGTACACTTGCTGTTAGCATGCACAGTAGTTTGCATGAAAGAGGCTTTTGTGACCTCTTCTGTGCAGATGTGCCTAAGACCTGCACACCACTTCCTGACACGATGGTGTGGGGGCTCCTGGAGTAACGTTTGTCTGTGTGTCCTCTTGACCATGTCCCTTGCATGACCACCAGCTACATGTATCAAGTCTGTCCACACAAACCTCCCTTGCATGTACCTCTCCCTGCCCCACGATCTGTGGAGGACATGTTTTGTGGAGGACAATGGAGTAGGTGTCTTTTCATTTGACAAACTCATTCCTTCACCCCAAGGGTGGCACAATCAGACAGTGGCACCTGTCTACAGCACCCAATCCTTGGAGGAAGTCAAGGTCAGTGAATCCTTGCATGATCTGTGGGTGTATGACAGGTCTTGCGCAGGTGTGCAGGCATGCCAAACTTCAGTCACCTTTGTACAGACAAAATGACAGACTGTAAGCCAACCTATGACAGGTCCTGCACAGGTGGGCAAGGATGCGAAACTTCAGTCACCTTTGTACCCAGAGAATGACTGACTGTATACAGCCTATAACATGTTCTGTGCATGTATGCAGGTGTGTAGAGATGTGTTCCTGTGCATGTGCTCATGCAACTGAGAGAATGAAAAAAAAAAAAAAATTAAAGCAGCTGCTGTCAGCCTGTGCAGTTGCTCGGTCTCCCTTTGCGGCATCCTCCAGGCTGGCGGTGCGGTTGGCGAGGCTTCAATACAGCCTCGGAAAAGCTGCATTGACTCCCCCCAATGCAGTTGCTCCATCCCCATTTAGGGCATCTTCAGGGCAGGCGGTGTGGTTGCTGTAGCTTAGGGAAAAGGCAGCTTCAGGTCACCTTTTCCTGCCTGTCTGCATTGGCCCTTAGTCATCTTGGCTTCTAGGGAGAGTTTAGGCTTGATTTGCTCTAGGAGCCATTTATTTGTCTTCTTAGCAGTCCACAGTATCCACAGAACTCTTCTCCAGCATCACATTTCAATAAGTTGATTTTATTCCAATCATCTTTCTTCACTGTCCAGCTTTCACAAACCATACATAGCGATGGAAAATTTGATGGCTTGTACCATTCTAATTTTAACATTTAGTGATGTTTCTTTGCATTTCAGGATCTTGTCTAGTTCCTTCATAAAACTAAAACTAAACTGAAAAACTAAAATTTTGGTCATATAAATGCAAAGGACAAATAATATCTAGGGCCTCTACAGATGGCCCATTTTGGGCGGCTCTGGGCAGCCCCTACTACAGGTGAATGAGGGCCATGGCAACCCCACATCACAGCCCCAATCCTCTCTTTTGCCTTCCACAAAAGAGTGGCAAAGTGGTGCTCCTTTTAGGGGCAGCAAAAGGCTACCCTAAGAGTTGGCGCCGCAGCTCTTCTGTGCCATTT
>CM034706.1:70305325-70327374 GCA_020142125.1 Phrynosoma platyrhinos | reverse complement strand
AGTCATGTGTCTTCATTGATAGATTGTCCATGTGATATATAGTGTACTGTATGTCCTCAGACACTGAAAGGTTTCAGCAAATATTCTTTGCCTTCTCCTTAAAGGGTCATGTGTGAATAAACTATTAGCAGAACTGCTTGTTTGCTATTTTAGCAATAAATCCAAGCTGTCTCTTCTAGAAGCACATGGTGGATCTTCCTTTTGCCATCTCATTATCATAGAAATGCTTCTCTTGTTATCCCGCTAGGACCCATGCCAAGAAGGGGGTAATGAAGTTCACATACTTACTGTAGATAACCTTTCCTGGTATGTCATTTTTGCTTCTCTCATTCTCAGTTCTCAGCAATGTCTACAAGATCTTTTTCTTTTACCACAAAGATTTTAATTACACATACTACTCAAGACAAAGTATATCTGTTATTTTTCCAATCCCCACTTCCTCCCTTCCTATTTTTCTTATGTCATCTGTTTCCAGGAGTCACATGTGACTTTGAATTAAACCCCAGCATTTAAGTAGAAGGCACCTTATGTCTACTCTTGATAGAAGTTGTGTTTTTGCACCTCTGTAAATGAAAAATGAAGATAAGATGGTAATAGATTCTCGATACACTCTAATCATGTATTTAATTTTTGTTCTACCTATCATCTGATCATATCAAAAAGGAATAAAAAATACATTATATTCCCAAAAACTGAATGCCATGCTAATAATCATGTGATCAATAGTGTAATTGATGAAAACTGCTATTGCAAATTTGCCTGTGAATAAAGTGCTGTGAAAAAAGTCAATTGAATACAGAAGAATTTCTTTCCAAGTAAATATGCATAGAATCAGTTTTCATGGTGAATTACTTTTGTATGAAACATAGTTTTTACAGAATAGACAATTTTAACACATCCATTACTGCATACATGATTTATAGAAGCTTTTTATTTTCCTACATATAAGTTCCAGCTTTATGGTTCTGTCTAGATAACTTCTCAACTTATATTTTCCAGGAGGGGTGTTGCACAAGAGTAATAATATATCCTGCTTTATTGCCAGTGCAATAAAAGCAGAGTTTACTCTTCTTTTTATAAATATAATTACATAACATTTTTTCCTGGCTGCTAATATTATAGCACACTAGTATGTTAACAGAGTAGACAAATGAAAAGTTACTGTTGTTGTTTTATTATGCTTATTTGTATTCTGCTTTCCCCCCAAAATTGGGACTCAAAGTAGCTCACAATTTAAAAGAACAATACAATTTAAAATATACAAAAAGTGAATATTAAAATAGAATGAAACTATTTATGGTACAGTCGCAGGGAATCCATTCTGGACATCGTCCCCTGGTGAAAACAGAAAATTGCAGATATTCCAGCCCAATTGGCATGAATGGCCATGCACTCTGCATGTGCTACTGGTGCGCACACCATTTTAACCAATGGGGCTTGCCGGTCTGTGAAAGACCAAGACCGCGGACTTGAAGTCTGCAAAAATGGAGGGGCAACTATATTATGCTCTGTGGGTTATATGCTGAAGCCACTCTTTAGAGCTATTCAGGGCTTCTGAAACCAGATAAAATGACATTATTAAGAGAGATGCATGCTAGCTTGGCCCCTTCTCTTTCCATTACTAGTGATCTCTTCATGTAGAAATGGCATTTCTAAAGAGGAAAACCACTATCTGTGAAGTTTCTTTGTGTATTAAGACTATTACTGTGCTGGCTCACTCTGCACGTTTCATCTACCAGTTTCATGATATCTGAATAGAGCTGTGCTATTTCTTGAAGTATGGCAAATGCCCACACAGCGAAGCTATAAGGGAGCCCATATGATTGAAAGGTATGATGGGTGTGGGAATGCTAGCATGATCTTCATTCTTTAGATATCTTTCCTACCTGTTACAAGAATGCACTTGTAAAATTTCACCTTGTAAGTATGCATATTTCAAACTTAAACCTGTTCAGCTGGTAAAGAGACCCTACTGCAAGCCCCTGCAAGTCCTAAGAAAGTATTATTCTCACAAAACTGAGTTTCAGGGAGGATGTTATGGTCATTATATAGAAAGAAGAAGGAGATGATGTCCAGGGATTATTCCTAATGTAAGTGTGAATGCTAGATAAAGGATTCTATCAGAGCCTTAAAACTCATAAATTTGCTAGCAGAGAAACACTTGAAAATCTATTTCAGAAAAAAGATCTATGGTTTAAGTGTGCTTTATTAGAAGCTCTCACCAGCAGTCAGTTATTTAGTTGGCTGAAAATGTCCAGGTCCAAGAGTTGTATCTTAACTGCCAGCTTGTATGTCAGATGCAAGGTTCTAGACAATGGCAAATAATTGAGTATGCAATGCATTTTCAGTGTATTAATAAATGAGCATTCTGAGAATAACTAAAATATCATTTAATTATGTATTTTTATTATTGATGTAACTGGGATGAGTTGTGCATACCTTACTTGATTACATTTACATCCTCCATTTCAGTAAATTTGGCTCTCAAAGGAACGTAACAATAAGTAAAATCTATCACAAAGATGGATTGGTCTAAATATAATAAACTGGAAATGTGGCTTAAACTAAGTGAGATCATCTGGTGTGTAAGTTCATAAAACTTTCACTTTCCACATGAGAACCAATTTTGGTTATTATTTTATTGTTGTTTAAAAAAAGTAATCAGAAAAAGTCTGGTATCTGCTCACTCACCATCTATTAAAGCAGTTTCATTTATATATATATTATATATATATATATATCAGGACTGAGTGAGGCATAGTTCTCTCAACACAGGCAGAATAACTTCTATGTTCTGGGTGCCACATCCTGAAAAGATTGTGAAATCTATCTAGATCAGCTGTTAGCATGCCACTGTTTTTTAAAATGCTCAAAGTATTGTGCTAGGCTAGTCTGTATATATTGGTGTGAATTGGTATTAAATATGGACTTGTTATGAGACAGAATAAAGCAACTGCCTCATGTGAGGGCAGGGGTGGCAAAATGATTACATTGCCCCAAAATAAGAGGGCATTGTCCCACAAATGAGATTTTCCTACAGTCACCAAATTTTTAGCATCGCAGAGAGTGAGCTGTTAAAAAATGTTTACACCCTTGTTGTCCTTCAAGCAGGGACGTAAGCTACCTTGAAACATTAAACTACAGTGCAGTCTTGTTAAAAATTTGTTTATTTATGGCTTTTGTATTATGGTCCTGTAACACAGATATGTATTATGTATTTCTTTTGTATATAGTCCTGTGTCACAGAGAACAAGCATATATATGTATATGTATATATTTTGTATATAGTCCTGTAAGACAAGAGAACAAGTGGTTTGAGTATAGGACTATGACTCTGGAGACCAGAGTTCAAATCTACACTGGGCCATAGAAATCAACTGGCTGAACTTGGGCAAGTCACACTCTCTCAGCCTCAGAGGAAGGTGAAGGCAACCCTTCTCTGAACAAATCTTATGAAGAAAACCCCATGATAGGTTCATCTCAGAAATATATTGGGCCTTGTGAATGAGCCATAATTTAGCATTTGATAGCATGGTGAAGTGGTTTGAGTATTGGACTACAACTGGAGATCAAAGTTTGAATTCTCACTCAGCCATGGAAGCCCAATAGGTGACCTTGGACAAATCATATTCTCTAAGGACGTTATCACATGGGGGAAATCTGCTGGTTAATACACACAAATTCCAAACAGAAACTGGATTTGTGCCTCACGATTTCACATGACATCGCACAGAAACTGGACAGAAACTGGACAGAAACTGGTGTTATCCGAGATCTTTTGAAATTCGGTAGTTTTGAGGAAATGCATTTGCGAAATTACAGTAATTTCGCATTTACCGTAATGTGAAAAGCAAATGCGCATTTAGGAGCATTCCCCTGCTTTTTCCCATGGTTCCACGGCGAGCATTCCTCTATCTGCGCATGTGCAAGAAGATCATTTCTAGTACATTTATGGGCTTTTCTCACTTGTGTGTGAACATTAAATGTAATTTTGCAATAAGGTAATTACGTGTGAAAGCCATTTGCGAAATCAAGGTTTATTTTCGGTTTATTTTTGGAATGCCTCATTTCCACTTTATTATCGCTTTCTGGCCCATGTGTGATAACGTCCTAAGAATCAGAGGATGGCAAAGGCAACCCCCTTGAACAAATTTTAACAAGAAAAACCTATGATAAGTTCATCTTAGAATTGTTATAAGTCAGAAACTACTGATGGAACAGAGCAACCATAACCTGTAATATAGTTAGCTAGGTAGCTTGCAATGGACATAAATAAAATCAATTTGAATACAAAATAAAACAGAAGACCACAAAATCAAAAGCAAGCTACTTTCCAACCAAACCCTCAACTTATACTAGGGTGTCTGGTATCCCTGGAAAATACCTTGCAGCTTTGTTGTAAATTGCTAAGAGCCTGACTGTCAGTATTTTGTCTAAACAACATCATAATGTCTTCTTGTCATAACCCCTTCTGACCTGTAGCATTTGTACAGTGAACTGTATTTGTTTTGGAATTTGCATCAGCCATGCTATTTGTGAATGTCATTCTCATATTAAGAAGTGAATTAGAAAAAGCAGACACTGTTCTCTTTGCTGTTACCTTTGGGGTTAGTTTGTGTCCAAATCTGGGTATATTAACATCTTAGAATTTTTGCCTTGATTTGTATATGTGGGTCTTACCATCATGTCTGTAGACTTTTAAAAACAGCTTCTTGGTGCAAATTATAAGCTCAAAATCTCTGCAGTTTTTATATCTCTGTGTCCCTTCCTTTATTTCCCCACCCCAAATTTCTTTTGGAAAGAGAAAGAGAGAAGCAGAATATAGAACAATGGAAGATGAGAATGATCCACATTCTTTTCTTCTTTTTTGAAACTTCCCAGACTAGTGTGGCCCTAATTCATCACCTAGCAAATTCCACCCTGATCTCTACCCCAAAGTTTTCTTTCCCAACTCAACTGAACTGGCCACTGAACATTTTGAATTTTATCCAGTCCCACCACAATCACCACGATCTGTTGATGCTTCTGTCTTGTGTGTGGATTTTGTTTCATAAGGTTCAGCACTTGGGGATTGAGCTAAGTATCAGAAGAAGTGATGATGGGAAGAACCTTTGTGAATCAGATACACCCCTGAACTGCTGAGAATCTGAATAAGTGCAGTAAACATCAGGCTACCCAATAATGAGGGCACTTCGTTCAGTTAGACTGACAACTGAAACTCCATTTTAATTATTCATAACATTTCATTTATTGAAATGTTCTGTGGCATATTTTGTAAATATAATGAAGTCCTCATAATACACAATCTCACCACAAACCCAGCTACCCTTTCTTTGCTAAAAGGATTAGAGGCAGTTTTATGCATATAATAAATTGTTCGTATCAGCAAGGTTTTGCTTCAGTAATTTCTGAGAGAAACCTCAAAATGATCTGCCAGTCCTATAATGATGTAACTGGAGAGTCTCATGCTTTTCATATTGCAGTGTATATGAGTAGCACTTTATCTGCAACGCAAGAAGGCCCCTCCAGATAGGCAAACATGTTGAGAAGTTGTAATATTAGCTATTGTAGATCATTTCTATCTTTTAAAACATATCAAAATGACATTTCTGTTGTCTTGGACTCTTTTCTGGAAATTTCCAGCACCAGGTGCAGCATTTTATTCCCACAGATATTACATTTTTTTCTTAGAGTTACACTGCATCAGTGTATCAATACATCAATGAAATGACACTTTTGCATTATAATATTCTTAGCTCTATGGGGGAGGGGGAAGTAAAAGAGAGGAGAAAAATTGCCCTTCAGTCTCTACAATTACACTCCCCATTTAAAATAAAATGTAAGAGCTTTAGTGTAAATCCAAGGATTCCAGTCCCCAAAACAATGGAACAAGTGGATGCAGAGGCGAACACAACTGGCAAAACTGCGCAAAACCAAGGAGCAGAATAGTAATAGCTGATGCTTCTTTAGACCAGCCTGGAAGAGCCCAGGAAAAGCCTCACATGGGGAAGTGAGCTTCTTTGACAGTGTGTGAACTAGCCCTGCATAGTCATAGATTAATTTGCATGGTAGTCAATTCCTCATCATTGTAAAATGTTTCATTCTGCTGCTTATAATTTCTCATTGTTGGCTTTCTTTATGTCGCTACTTGGAAATACAGAAAACCAGCTTTCTGGTAATACTGGACTTAACTTCTTGAATCTATAGCAGTGGCACACCACAAGATAAAATATAGTAGATGAGATGTCTATATAACCCCTTGTGGTCAATAAATGTGTGAGGAAATAGCACAAATGTGCCATTTGACCATGCTGCTCCTACAGTAACACACTAGCTGACAGTGGTATCTGGTGGTTATATATCTGGCATTTGTGAGAAACTCCAATCATACAGACCTTTTAAAATTTAGCAAGAAGTCTGGTCAATTAGGGTAGTTCATTATGGGAAGGGGAGTCCTACACACATTCAATTGCACATATGTGCAAGATCTTTATTTCCAAAGGTGCACCTACCAATGGCACAGCCAACATGTGTGCCCATGTGGGAGTTTTCATGGACATGCCTTTTTAATCAACTGTGTGAAGGGTTCATAGGAATATATATATTGTATTTTAAGCAGATGGAACAGATTCCTTACTTTGGAAATCTGTGGACAGGCATTGTCCTTGCAAAATGCTTTCTTTTTGAGACATTAAAAATATTTGGAACTAACTCATGGCTTCTGTCAGTCAGACACCCCCCCCCCCCCCCCCCAGTGATATCATTTGTGGAGACCAAGGAGGCAATTCCCCTACACATTTTTGCACCCAAGTTCCTGGGAACCCTTGTTTAGATTCTGTGTTTCACGGCCTTGGGTGTTCTACACACTATAACTATAAATATAAAAAATTAGAAGACATGAAGTGTATGTATGCCTACCAATATCCTTGAGTTTAAGAAAAGGTGGGTATCATGTCAGAAAGGATTAAAAGAGAAAATCACAACAAACACACTGTTGCTGGTTTTCTGTCATCAATAAAATTGACCATTCCAGTTACTGACATTTGTAAAGCTTTGCTGATTATTTCTCTCCACCTCAAAACTCTTTTATTTACTACAGAAATTGGAAATGGTAATTGTCCTATTTTAGTCAGAAATGAAAAACCAGGGATACAAGTAGCCCTTCTTTTCAAGGCCTAGTATCTTGTAAGATGTAGCTTGTGGGTTGAGGATTAATGAATTAAAGCAATTCTGTAAAAATGTTTACATTCAGTATATCAAACCATTTTTTAACAACTTGTGACTGGTTGATAGAGATTGAAGCTTGTGCAAGTTTGGGCCTTTGCAGACTGCCAGAAATAGTGCAAACTGAGTCCACTTTAAGGGTTGGGGTTAGGGTTAGGGAATCATGGGAACTGTATTTTATTGTGGCACCTGAGCTCTCTGACAGAGAAGGCTCAATGTCTCAGAAAAAATTCCCATGATTCCCTAGCACTAACCCTAACCCTTAAAGTGGACTCAATTTGCACTATTTGTCTGTGTCTACTCTTACATGCACCAGAATATGTCTAAAAACCTTTGTTAATCCTTCATTCTTGAATTTGGCCCATTAGGTTCATTGGCATCAGCTAGAAATACCAGTGCCTTGTAATATTGTGTAACAGGCTGCTTGTGAGTTCTCAAGGCAAGGCCAAATTTCACAGGTCATTATAGCCAAACCACTTTAAGTGATCTCTCTCTCTTTCTTTCCCCTCCCTCTCCCTGTAGGGAGAGGATGTGTCCTTGATATGCAATAATATTGTATATATTACAAATGCTAATATCAGCCAAAGAAGAATTGATTAGTCTTTCAAGCTATTTGTTGCCTCTCTCAAAGCTCATTGCAAGCTAATGTTAAGAGTTTGTGGTGTTTTTGTTTTGTTTTCAAAAACAAAGAAAATATGACAATCCATCGATACGTGTATTGCTAAAAGTACTTGACTTGTATCCAGTATCCAGGCAAATTTTATTGCCTGGATTTTATTACTCTTTGTCTCCCAGAGTCCACATGGCCAAAGAGAGGAATTCTAAGTAAATTATAAGTACAGGAATCCCTCCCAATTTTGGGGGATCTATTCTGGACCTCCTGAAAACCCAGAAAAACGCAAATATTCAAGTTGCCATTGGTCACAATGGCTGTGTGCCTCAGGCATGTGTACCATTTTATCCCTCCCCACTTGCCATCCATGAAGGACCAAGATCGCGGACTCCAAGTCCATGAATGGGAAGGGATGAGTGTCATTCTAAGCCACTAAAATATAGCAACATCGAACAACACCTTTATTGGGCTAACAAAAAATGCACAAAATATGTCACACAAGCTTTTGAAGCTCCAGTGGCTTTTTCATCAGGCAAACATGTTAACAATCACACAGGACAAAATACCGCCCCCCCGCCCGATGAGGTTAGAGTCACAGGCCTACTTTTTGTCAAGATGTTGTTTTTGTTTTTGCCAATTAGGATGGTCTATGGGATATTAATGCACTCAGAGGTCACTCTGCTCTTTGGCCATGTGGTCACTAGGAGACAAAGAGTAATAAAATCCAGGCAATAAAATATCAGTTCCATTAGCAACAGAAAAGTAACTTCCCTTCAGAGCCAGGCTGACTTGGATGAGGATACCTAGCCCTTTCTTAAGCAGACAACATTGAATTTCTCAAGAAGCCTCTGTATTGTTGCATCTGGAAAAATCTTTTGTGCTGTAAAACTTACCAAATGCAGCTCCAATAAAGAGAAGTTCTACCTTTGCTAGAGGTAGAAACCTCAAAGAGTTGAGCCTTGATTCCTTGGCTCCCTCTTCTTTAGGCTTACCCTGTTGTGGCTAAAGTGCAGTATCCTCAAATCCAGAAACTATGGGCCTTTACAGACTGACAGAGGTAGCTGTGTTGGCCTTTGCTGATAACGATAAGTACTAGTCTCTTATGCCAAGGGAAAGATATTGCTCCTGGTTAGCATGTTAGCAAGAGTTTATTGAGTAACCTGATGTGTTTTGAAAGATATACAAGAGGACTTGCTTGACTCCACAGGTAACAGGAAAGGTAGGGGATGCTTGGTATGGTTAGCTTTTCTTTGGGGGGGAAGCAGATGGGTGGCACGGGGCCGCCCTGGGAAGCTGCGGATCGGGGCTGAGGTATCTGCACTCTTCGGCCATGCGGCGCAGCGTCCCAGGCCCAGGAACAAGCACTAAAATAGCACTCCTTCCACAAGATGTCGAAGGTGCACCGCAAAAGGCCTCCGGCGCACCTTCGGTGCCTCTTCTGCTTCAGCGTGCGTGGCCGGCCGCTCAGGTGACGTTTTTGGGAAGGGATTGAGGAGCCCAGTGTGAGGCTGCCCCTCCCCTTCCTGGCCTCGAAGATGGCGCTTTGCGCCATCTGCTTAGGCCCTTTGTGATAGGTACAGGGCTGGAGGAGAGAAAGGTAGCAATTGCATAATGGTGACCACACAAAGACACTATTGCAGTGAAGGGAGGAATAGCTATATCAAGGTTCTTAACCTGGAATCCATGGACCTTTAGGGGGTCCATAAACAAGTTTTGAGGTGTGTTTGTGTGTGTGTGTTTGTGTGTGTAAACTGGGTGCAAACATTATTTTTTCCCCTTCACTTTCCTTCCTTACTTTGAATTTTTTCCTTTCTTGAAATTTAAGGTAAAGGTCTTGTCAAATGTTTATTAACTTTTTGTTGCAGATGGTCTAAAGGAAGTCAATCCCCATTACAATAAAATACACTGCATAATAACATTTGTATAAATGTTTATTCATTGTTGTTGTTGTGTGACTTCAAAATGGTTTCCATCTTATGGTGACCCTAAGGCAACCCTATCATGAGGTTTTCTTGGCAATATTTGTTCAGAGGAGGTTTGGCATTACCTTCCCAAGCCTGAGATTGTATGACTTGTTCACTCAGGTCACCCAGTAGGTTTCATGGCCTAGTCTGAATCCTGGTCTCCAGAATCATAGTTCAACACTCATACCACAACATCACACTGGCTCTCTATAAATGTTTATATATATGTTCTTGTTGTTTTGTTGGAAGAAGGTTAATAGCTTCCATCACATTCTCAAAGGGGCCCAACACTTCAAAGACACTTTGGAGCCATTATGCTAGACCAAGCTTTGAGGCTGACCAGTGTGGGATCTCAAATGAAGACCTCCCTAGGAGGCAGGCCATATCAGTGAATTCCTGCATGGCATGAATATGACAATGGGGGGTTGCAGACTGCCAGAAATAGTGCAAATTAATGTTGCTTTTGGCTCCTTCAGTGCATGGTTTTTGGTCATCTAGATGAGGAGTCAGGCTGTGGTTTGTCTCAAACTATGAGCAAAGCTAGTGTGTCTGACAAGGGAGAGTATGGGATTTGGGGCTGGGCCAAGATATTTTGCTCCCAGAAACATAGCAACAAAGGGTGCTCCCCTCTGACACAAGCCAAAGTGTACAGTAGCCAAAGCCAAACCAATTACTTTGACATTTGGGGGAACATCTCTCCCTCTCTTTGGCACTAAAAATACTGGAAAAACAAAATGAATAACCATTCGTTTACTACCCTTTTTTGATAGTCAACATTTGTTGCCTGAGGCAGCTGCTTCACTCTCCCTAAAAGGGCAGGCTGGCCCTGATGGCATTTTGTCCTCCTAACTGCTGTCATTTTAAAGAACAATGTCTACATTGGGCTGTGTGTAAACTGGTGAAGGAGCCATCAGCTACCAGCGTACATTGTGTAGTTTTGGTTCATTCCTATTATTTACTGTTTAAATGTACATATAGGGGCAAATGTATGCTTGACTACTAAATTCTGAGAGCAGTCATGAAAATTCCTACATATGGCCCTGCTCATTCTTCTGCTGAGTATAGCCTATATATACAATGAGCTTGTAGTGTGTGTGTGTTGGGAGGAGAAGGTTGTTGAGAGGCTAGAAATAAACTGCCTAACCATGATAAAATGCTCATGATTATGAAGTGCCTATGCATGGTAGCAATTTGCTTGCTGAAATAGTGACAGCAAAGAGTTAGGTCCTGGATCCCATATTGAGAGAAAAGCACAATATACATTAACTAAATAAAAACAACAAACAAACAAACAATGCTTCCAACTTACAAGGAGCTCTTCCTCAACTCTCCCATATGTCTTGGGAGAAGGATTGCAACCCACATTTCTAAGTTGTGAGAAAGACATTCAAATCTTTCACTTTGTATATAATTTCTTACTCACGGCCTAATGTAAGTCAATGTTTTTTTTCCAAAATGCCAGGATATGTTTGAAATGCTTGGCTGTTGTAACATTTTAGTTGGCTGCCATGTAGTATTTCATTTGGCTGTAACTCAGGGCTCTTCTGGAGAACCAGCAAATGAAATCTCAAATAATATGGGGGAGAGCTTGAAGAGGGAATAAGCCTCTTCTTGAAGGTGCAATATATAAGAGAAGGCTTTTAATATGACAGTTATAATTATGAACAAGCCCTTTAATATACACATTCTCAGGCCTTTGAAAGGAGACAGTAATGAAAGTTACTACTGAAATAAGTATTGTCTACAAATGTTATGTCTTGGATAAAAGGAGAGAATAGAACACTTGGGTTGTGCCACAATTTGATAGCTTCTGAGTGACACTAGAAAGAGGCTCCTGTGATACATAAATAATACATTGCCTCTGATTCTGTGGCCAACATATAATCAAATCACTTGGCTCTATAAGCTGGCTTAAGCAATTCACTAAATGTCATCACTAATTTTTGTTTTAAAAAAATAATTTCTTTTATGCTATTATGCAAGTTTACATATAAGTGCCCCAAGGCTATTTGTTACTGATATATTAATTGTTTGTTTTGTATTGTTGTTATAAAACAAATAAAAATACTTAATTATAACAAATAATTTCTTTCTTTGTTATATTTTAATGTGCTCAAAGTAACAGTTCTTTGGGCAGACTACAAACAGCTAAGAGAATTAACTACAACTTTTTTAAAAAATCAAGCAGCACAAAAATTATATAAAAGCAACTAAACACTGGAGTGTAAATATAATAATATGTCCTTGAAAAGAGATGCAGATATGAACCCTTGGATATTGATGGCGCTGTTTGTCTCTCCTTCCTAGAGGACAAATGATGCCCCCTTCCCAAAGCATTCCCTGTTCCAGACAATGCAAGGCAAGGGGCCAGCTTGCTCACCCAAATGAAATAACAAGACAGACACTGAAAACAGAGAAAAGTAACAAATACTTTTTGATCATCACATATTTTTTAGGCTTCCACAGGAGGAGAGAGAAACCAGAAGAAAATGGCTGCAAGTTAGTGATGCTAGAAGAGAGTAGGTATGTAAAACAAACAGGGAGCCTGCATATATGAAAAATAGCAATTAGTGAATACAGCCAAAACTGCTGGCTCTAACAGTATTCTCATTATGTTAGGGCAGTGGAGGCACTTCACAAAATTTAAACTTCTCTTTGAGTTGATTAGGTTTCTTCACCTACCAAAAACAGATTTGTGGGAAGACGGTTGTAATGAAGTGGTAGTGTAAACTCTTAATTATCTTTCTACTAATCCTATATATAAAAGCCACATCTGGATGTGTCTAAGGACCTTATCCCACGCTGCTCTCAAAGTGGCAAGAAAGTGGCAAGAAAGCAACATAAGCATGATTCCACTATTATAGCGATAGCAACCCCCAGAGATGGAAATGGCCAGCCCACGGTGCTAGCGCTTTCATAGCGCTAAGAATCAGCTCGCGCAATTGCAATGCCTGGTGAGACCAGGCATTCAAAAGAACGTGAATGTTGCTGCATTCCGAGTGGATTCTTAGCGGATTCTTAGCGGCGTCGTGGGATCAGTCGAAAAAATTTAGCGCTATAGCGCCGGATTCTTAGCGGTTTCTTTGCGACGTCGTGGGATCAGCTGGAAAGATTTAGCGCTATAGCGCTGGATTCTTGGTGGATTCTTAGCGACGTCGTGGGATCAGTCAGAAACATTTAGCGCTATAGCGCCGGATTCTTGGTGGATTCTTGCTGCTTTTGGCCCCGTGGGATAACGTCCTATGAGTATCCATGTACTTAGAGTCATTCTGTTTCCTACTAACCATACGATTTCTAATACTTCTGCAGTTTAAAAATAAATAAATACATAAATAAATTAATAAAGGAAAATACTTTGCTCAGTGGAAAGAGGGTAAGTTCCAGATGCAGCAGAAAATACAAAATTTTCATTATACACACGGAATGATCTTTGCAAATTTTAGAGAATGGTAAGTTTGGAATATCTGATGTCCTACTCATTTATATCACCCATAAATATGAACAATATAATATACATAAAATACCAATAGTTATTTAGAGTCCACTTTCATTTTGACTGCATTGTTACAAAGGAAAGAAAGAAAGAAAGAAAGGTGTTCCAGATGAGTTTTTCTTATAGATTAAACCATAAATCTAAAGGAGCAAAGTAATCCCATTCAGTGCTATGACAAACTATCCTTGACTGTGCTTTAAAACCAATTTCTGATATACTGGTAATAGAAGATAGTGGCTGAGTTTGCATATTACAACAAGCCACAATTTTCCAGGAACCCTGGTTTGTCTTTTAAACCCTGGTTTATCTTTTGCCACATTGCCCCTAGGAAAAAAGAACAGAACAAATCACAGATTTTCCACACATCTCACCTTGATTACTGTAACATCTGAATCTGGGTTATGCTTTGGCTTGCTATGGGGGAGACAAGTCCGAAATTATATTCTGATATCATGATAATCATCCATGGTAAGGAGGTAGATCCTTGGTGATTTCATCCTTGTAGGTAGGAGCAAACAAACATCACAGTTCTTTTCTCCACACTGTAGAGGGAAACAAAAATTCCTCCACAGTATTCTTTCCATATTCAAGCGTCCTGAAACACTGCAGAGGAATTATTCTATGTAGAAATACATATAGGTTTTTTGTTCAACCCCCCCCCTTTTCCGCACAGAAAAAAATGTTTCCTGCAAAGGAAGCAATGCTTTCTATATAAAAACAGTTTTTTGTTCTGTTTCCATCCCAACTTTCTTCCAACTCAGGAAGAATAAAGGCATTAAATGAATAAAGGCATTAAAAACTGCAACATGAGCACATATCAATACAACCAATTAACCACATCGTTTGGTTAATTGGTTATTGTTGTTTTAAATTAATTGCTGCTTAATTGCAGTTATTTTAAATGTATTGATTTAATAAATTTTTAAGGGGGGGAGGAGGGATATTGTTTGCTGTTTTAAATGATTGTAATTTTATAATTTTACTGTTCACCGCCCAGATTGGTTCTCCACTAGGGCGGTATATAAATAAACTATATTATTATTATTATTATTAAGAAAATACAGCACTTGCCCTTTTAAAAGCCCCTTCCTCAGCAAATGAGCTCAGTTGTCAAGGACAGCTTTCAGTAAACCCTACAGTTCCCTTTCTCCTTAGGGCCTTTGCAGACTGCTAGAAATAGTATAGTTTGTCAAGCATTTTGACTTACTCCAATAGACAAATGCATCTCCCTTTTATTTTCTGAAATGTAACCACAAATGAATGAAGCAATGCAGCTATAGTTAAGGTAAGGATAAAAACAACAACTGGTGATTGCTAATAATTTGTTTAAAAATCTAAACCTAAGTGTGCATCTACATTGTAGAAATAATGCAGTTTGATACCACTTTAAGTGCCATGGTTCTATCCAACAGAATCCTGTAATTTGTAGCTTTGTGAGGAACCAGCACTCTTTGGCAAAGAAGGCTAAAGACCTTTTAAAACTATAAATCCCAGAATTCTATAGTATGGAGCTACAACACTTTAAATTATGTCAAACTGTAATATTTTTACCGTGTCAATGCACCCTTAATTTTATTGTGTGTAATGTACCTGAAACAGGACTTAATTTTAAAAGAAGTCAGTAACAAATGAATATGTCCTTTAAAACAAAGCTGGAGAAATTTTGAGCCATTGAGTGTGCAAGCAAGATAAAGGGTGTTCCACAAGCATGCAGAAATTTGCTTGAAAAATGGCTGTGGTGTTCTATAATACTCCTTTGTATACTCTGCCTGCTGGCTTAGGAATTGATCCTAGAGAGGTTCAAGTGCAGGAATGACTTTCTGCATAGTCACTGTAGGCTGATGTGTAGCAAGCCAATATTTCAGTGCTATGTGAAACTGGAAAAGGCTAACAGTGAGTCATTGCTCAAAACTAGATACTCTTATTATTGCTCATGTATTTATAACAACACCAGCCCTGCCTCTTTTATTGATGTGAGAGTTCTTTCTCATGCTCGGTTTGTCACAGAATTAAGGGATGAGTGGTGAGAGTATTCCATCGATAAGATCAATAAGGATGGAAGCCTTGATTTAAATAATTCATGATTCACTTTAACATCATAATTATCTGTAGGAAGCCAAAGGTCATCTGTGAATATTATTGTTGCTGCTCACTTGTGTAAGGTAAAGCCCATCTGTATTTTGCCTCCAGCTGAACCTAGATATAACACTTCATCTAGTCATCGGCAACAGATGTGGGAATTGTGTAGCCTTTCAGATGTTGTTGAAATCCCAGCATTTCTCATCATTGGCCATATGTGGTTTTTCCAGACACTGTTGGACTGCAAGTGCCAGCAATCCTAACCCTAATCATAGCCAGTGGTGAGGAATGCTGGGAACTGCAGTCCAGCAACAGCTGGAAGGCTATATGATTTCCACAACTGCAACTGGCTATGCTGTCAAGGGCTGCTGAAAGCTACAGTTCAACAGGATTGTCACACAGTTCTCAGTTCTGATCTTTGATGTTATCTTTTCCTTCATCCAAAGAACTCTGGGAAGCATATCTTGTTATTTTGGCCTTACTTCAAAGGTTAACAAGTATCACAATGAGACAAATTATGTGAACATTGGAGTATCAGTATATTGGCTAGTTTACTGTTGCATATTTTAACCAGAGTTTAGAAAGGTTATTTTTTTTTTGAAGGAATGTCAGCTTTTGCCCAAATAATTTGAATAGTTTTCTCCCCTCTGTCAGAGATTCCTTGAAAATTGTAATTTTTCCATCCTGTTTGCAAGTTCAGATTTACTCTATATAAAAGGTGTAGTTTTTCTGAAATAAAACCATGATAATATTATCTGTGTGTGGATGATGGGTGTTGCAGTGATTCTTTTTGACACCCAGCAGAATCTGCAGGGCAAACTGGCTGCCGTGATCCACAGCCACTTTGTATTTCTTACCATCAACTAGCTCAGCTTCTCTTCTTCAGGATCCTGTCTAGAAGACACATTGTAAAGTCCAAAAGTATAGTTTATTAATGCATAAAAATAAATAAATACGATAACTAAGTAAAATCCATTGTGATGAACTTATCCAGTTTAGCCATGAGAGGTTACATCTTTAGCAATCCCAAAAGCATAGGGTCCCAACTTGTTGTAGTTAAAAGTTAAGAAGAAGTTACAGATCCATGTTTCCAGATCCAGGAATTACATTGTAAAAGCAGTATAAACATATTCAAAACTAAAAGCCTAACTTAACTTCATGGTTAAAACCACTGCAGAACACACACATACTTACTGTGTTTATGAACAAGCTTAAACAAAGGATTCTCTTGGCCCTTCTCATACTCCACCTTCTGGGTATTAATCTTATGTTAATTGGATAATGTCTGTATGATGTGTTTTAACCCAGCCCCTTGCTGTCCATCATCCCCCATGTGACTGCTCTTCTCATGAGTTCAGATGTTGATACACTGACTATCTTTTCCCCCAGCTAAAACTATAATTGTTATGACTTCTTGGCCATCTGGGCTGAGTTCTCTTTGTTTCTTTAAATGTTGTTCCCATGAGGAAAATTCCACACACACATCTCTACATTTCACTTTTGACTGTATAACCCATCCAGATTTCAACAAAACTACACAAAACTTTGGGGTCTTGTGCAGAAAACATGCTTTTCTGTGCAGGAAACAAGTTCCTTACACAGAAGGTCCCATTTTCTGTGCAAACCCCCTTCCCCTTCCCAGAATATATACATGTTTAGTCACTCATTATTTTATTTAAAGTGTAAATATTCAGTTATGTGCCAGAACAAATGCAGAACATGAAATTTAACATCATATATTCTGCACAAAAACACATGTATTTCATCATAGATACATTTTGCGTAGAAAAGGTTCCAAATGGTGAAGGATCTCCTTCTGACATGATGGGAGCCCCATGGGTTAGAATTAATCAAAGATGAGAAAATTTTGTATACCAGTTTCCTTGGCTTTGGATGATCTTGGTTGGTTTGGAAGTAAATTTTCCTATTGTGCTGTAGAAAGTGCCTTGTTTTGATCAAGATGATACAACTTGCATTGAAGAAAGTGAGGTGGTCTGGTTGATAAAAGAACATACTTTGTAAATGTAAAGATGCCTGAGATTGTATTCCTTTGGACACTTTACTACATCAAAGAATTGAAGGGTTTGATAAGGAAATAGTGTGTAATGAAATAGTCTGAAGCAAAGTTCCAAGACATAACTGATCATATGGAAGTTTAGACAGATGCATTTTGCCTGCAAAAGGTTTACACCTAAACCTTTCATATGCTAAATTCAACCACAAATTAGAAAGAGAACCCAACAGCAACAAAACTTGTTTTCTACTGACAAGGGGGTTTGCACAGAATTAAAGTGCACACCAACTGGATGAAATGAACTTGCACTAAAAAAGAAAGATAAAAACTCTAGCAGTTCTGCAATAGCAACAAAACCCATAATGTCCCTGTTCTTCCCTAGTAAATGTTTAGAGTTGTGATCTCTGTGTAAAGGAAGCCATCAGCTTGCCCAAGTATATTGGCAACAACTCTATAATCCATTTCATGTCTGTTTGTTTATTCTAGAGACATAGATTGGATGAATATGAGTCATCCCTTCTAATGAATACCTTGTAAATGTAGTTTTATTTTTTTACTCCAGGTTGGAATAAAATAAATGAAATCTGTCTATGAGAGACGTTTGCATTGAGTGGTTTATTAGATATTTAGATATTTAGACTTGACAGGTGTTACCCAAAATGCTAGAGTCCCAGGAGGGCACCCACAATTAATATTGAGTTGAAGGGGATTTTATTAGCTCAGTTAAAAATTAACTGGGATGGCCTGGGCAACTCAAAGTGTGGGTCAAGCCTGTATATACCGGTTCTGAGAACAGAACTTCAGGGTAAAATTTCAAAAGTATTTTTATTTATAATTGAAAGATCTTCACCATCCACGCAAAAACACTCACATACAGGTTCAAGGACTAATGAAATGAAAGGTGACTTATAGGGTTGCAGAGGAAGATGCTGTACTGATTCCAGATTAGAAGTTCCACATAGAATACTGGGAAGAGAAGTGGTTCAGCAAGAAGAAAACTGAGAAGGCTCACTCTCATCTCCTCACCACAAGAGCCTGGGAAGGCGGTGAGACCAAGAGATAACCTTCTTCTGAGGAGATAAGGGCTCTAACTGGCTCGTATGGGGAGATACAGAGATAAGGGGTAAATGGGCTGATGCTGGTTAGTGGGCTAATATGCACAGACACACCACATCACCACACTACACTCTTATAGTGCTGCTATTCCACTTTTACTGATCCAGCTGCCTCCTGTTGCATTCTGAGGTTTATAGTTCAGTGAGCTCTCTGGCTGAAAATTCTATGCCCCTCTTTAAACTGCAAATCCCAGAATGCAGCAGGAGGCAGCCAGAGCAGTTAAAGTGTAATAGCAGCATTATAAGAGTGTAGTTTAGTAATATGGACATTCTCAAACATGTGCATGTCTTTTCTCTGTATGTGTGTGCATGTGTCTACATAGAGGCACAGACATACCTGTGTGTGTGTGGCCATGTGAATGTGTGCACACACCTTCAAGTTGTCTGTGGGCTTCAGGCAACCTCCTTCATTTCAAGAGGGTTCTCTTAGGCAAGGAAGACTTGGAGGTGGTTTTTGCCGGTTCCTTCTTCCAAAACCTAGCCTTTAGCACCTGGCATTCATTGACAAACTACAATTCTCCCTCGAGTGGCAGGAGGAGGAAGAGCCTCTGGTTGGCTGAGGAGTGCCGGTGGGTATGGGGGCAAGGGAAGGGTGTCTGCGAGTATGAGCAACATAACCTGGAGAGATGCCGTTTGCAAAAGATGTGGTTCCATAGTGTGAACAACAAACTCAGAATGCGTGAGTGAAGTAATTTGCATTGTTCTGGTAAAAAAACCCCAAAATATGAATTCATCCAGAGATTTCTCAGGTTAATCTGAATAGGTTAATTAATCTGAAAGTACAGCTTCACCAGGCTGTATTGTCATCTGTAAACCTTTCCTTGACATGAAACCATGCTTTATTCTTTGTGATGGGGAACATCCCTTCATTCATATTTCCTTTTTTGCTTAGATACTTTTGTTATTTAAGAGATCTTTCAGTTGTGTCATCTCGTTTATGGAACCGTTTTCCTAGAATAATTTGCTTTGCACTTCCATTTCTTTCTTTCTTTCTTTTTGCACATTTATTTTTATTTCACTTGTGGATCACTGAACCTGGAAGATATGGCCTGATCAATTAAAATGCTGGTCAGGGTTGAAATATAGAATGTTGGTGCACGGGAAGGATTTTCAAAAGCTCAGTACATTCTGGGGAATAAAATGCAACCCAAATACATACTGATTCAGGAGTAAGCCTTACCAAGTCCAATGGAACTTACAAGTATGGGATATAGGTTTTAGGATTTTCTTGGGCGCTTCTTTTCCCAACAGGTCACTCAGATAAGATGATGTGAAGCATATTAATTATTGCCAGATGCCATAATCAAAAGTGGTGCAATGTAAAGAATATAAGGCTTGTACTGTTTAATACAATGTGCAACTGTTGTTATAATAACACTGGATTTATTTTCTAGAGATATAGGAATTCTGTTTCCTCTCATTAAATTTTTATGGTTTCCCAGGGCATGAAGGAACAGCTTTCATGTTTCATTATTACACTGTGAGTATATTCACCATTGCTACCCACTTCATCTCCAGCAGTCTCAGTGGGACTAACCGGTTTTCAGATAAACCGTGTAAATCTATGCTTCAGACAGAGTGAGGGTCCATTTTAGTTTATTACATTGTTCACTCTATGACAAACATAGGAGAATCCCACACAGTGTCAGTGTGGCTGCTACAAAGGATAGATTGGCTGCATGAGCTGTGGATTCTGTAGATCCTGTATTCATTGGTCAGTGTAATATGGTGGCTAGAATGTCATGTCTGGATATGGCAACCTTCCACAACCTGGGTGATTTCATGATACTCACATTCTCACCTTTCATGATACTCAGATATAGTGCTTTGACATGGTTCTTTCCTAATGAAATCCTGGGATTTGCAATTTGAGGAGTGATATTTATAATTCTCAGCCAGAGTGTTCTAGTATTTTACCAAACTAGGAACCCCAGGATTCCACAGAGTGCAACCATGGCAGTTAAGTGGAATCATACTTTGCAGACTGCCAGAAATAGAGCAAATGAGTCCACTTTAACTGCCCTGACTCAGTGCTAGGGAATCATGGGAACTGTAATTTATTGTGGCACCAGAGCTCTCTGACAGAGAAGGCTCAATGTCTCAGAAAAAATACAATTCCCATGATTCCATAGCATTGAGCCAGAGCAGTTAAAGTGGACTCAATTTGAAGGGACCCCTGGTGCCTTCCAGATGTGTTTGACTACAGCCTCGGAAGCCCCCAGGCTTGCATATGTGAATCCGTGATCAAATCTCTACTCATGGATAAACTATATGTCATTATTCATACATACAGCATGGAAATGTTAGTTTTTTGAATGGCAACTTTTAGAATCCCCTAGCCAGCAAGACCGTAGCAGCTGGGAGATACTGGGGGGTGGTACTCCGAAAAAGTAACATTCCCAAGTTCTGATTATTCATCCTTTTTTAAAATAAAGAATTATGCATTATTAAAGTTGTTACTTCTGAAACTTTTGAAAAAAAAAGCAGCTGTAGAATTCCTTTCCAGAATAAGATTCAGGTGCAGAATTCATACCATTTTCTTGTCACAAATCCTTAAAACAGCACATTTGATGGCAAATAACATCTGGGAAAATTTTCAGCAGGAAATTGATGTAGTACCCTGATTGAAATCAGAAGTAAATTACTAATCTAGGCAGCTTCTGTTTCTAAGTAAAAGGGTTCAGTTTCAAGATTACTTCTCAAAAAGCATGAATAGTGTAAGATGTAGTTTGGCTTTCTGTTACTATGCAATGTTCATGTTTTATCTACTGATAAAGAAAGAAAATTGTTAATATCAGAATGCCTCAACAGAGATCTACACCTGCATGACAACAAATGAATGCTGTGTGCAGTTCTGGTACCCATGTCTTGAAAAGGTTATAAAAGGTTATAAAACAAATTTGGGTGTACATCTTTCTCATACTCCAGGTCATTTTGCCCTGCCCTATTTGGCTTGTAACAGCATTGCTGAGTTTGAAAGAGGGAGCATGCTCTGTTTCAGAAATAAGAATCATGGAGCCATCCAAATGTTGCAGAACTTCCCAGCCTGTCTTACCATTGGTCATCCTGGATAAGGCTGCTAGGGATGTTATCACACAGGGGAAATCTGTTGGTTAATCCACACAAATCCCAAACAAAAACTGAATTTGTGCCTCATGATTTCACACGACGTTGCACAGAAACTGGTCAGAAACTGGACAGAAACTGGTATTATTCGAGATCTTTTTAATTTCGGGAGTTTAGAGGAAATGCATTTGCGAAATTACAGCAATTTCACATTTACTGTAATGTGAAAAGCAAATACGCACGGACAATTCTCTTTTAAAACCTGGAGTAGGGCCAAGAGGAGGAGGAGGAGGGGCCTCCAGGGAGGGAGAGTCCCGGGCTCCTCCTCAGTGCCATGAAGGCAAGGCAAAGGCAAAGGCAAAAAGGCAAAAAGGCAAAAAGGCAAAGGCAAAGGCAAGGCAAGTTTGGGACGGAGGAGAAGTTTGGCATTTGAGATGGAGGGGAAAGAAGGCTTCCCTCGCAGCAGCTGTGGGTGGATGTG
>CM034706.1:70280460-70293463 GCA_020142125.1 Phrynosoma platyrhinos | reverse complement strand
ATTATATCACTCGCGGCATAGACTTGTATTGCAATTTTATTATTGTTTGAATTATTGCTGTTATTTTATTGTTTTTACTGCTGGGCTTATTGTTCATTACTGTTCTTTTTATTACTGTTGTGGTTTTATTGTTATGTTTTCTTTTTTTATTGATTGTATTACTGTACATTTTGTACATTTTATCCTTGTACTCCCGCCTTGATCCGTAGGGAGAGGCGGGAAATATAAATAAATTATTATTATTATTATTATTAATATCAGAAAGTCTCATAATTCTGGAACTGGTTGAAATTACTCCTTAGGGATCTTCTTATTATAATGATAGAAGCTTCAGGTTGTCTTGCTCAGACATATATTGTGTGAATGGGCCAAAAGGACAGTAAAAAAGGCTGAAGTAGCTTCTGGTACATTTAAGAAATATGTTAATTGAGTTATTGCAAAGAGAAAACAAGAGGAGCAGCTTGGACAGAACCTGGAAAGTTATTTTTTAAGAATTGAACATAAAGAAATATTGGAGCCATGTATAACTGAGCAGTGATAATATGATGTTCTGAGATGCAGGATTCCTGCCACCCAGGACAAGCTTTTTGGGAACCTTGGAATTTAGGAAGACTGGTAGGGACAGTCCAAAAACTGTAACTATCCTTCCATAGTTTTGTAGAATCCAGATAATAGGCAGGTTATTCCTCATCTCAGCAGAATCCTGACTTGACTAATAAAAAAAGAAAACCACAGGGCTCTGTTAGTGTTGTTGTGTGCCTTCAGGTTGTTTCCAACTTATAGAGACCCTAAGATGACTCTATCCAGGAGTTTTCTTGGCAAGATTTGTTCAGAAGAGGCTTACTTTTACCTTCCTCTGGGCTGCAAGATTGTGACTTGTTCAAGGTCATCCAGTGGGGATTTGAATGCTGATCTCCAGAGTCCTATTCCAACACCCAAACCACTACACTACACTAACTCTCTATACTGCCTGTTAGGAAAAAGGGAACAATAGCAATATTCTGTTATAGCCACTTAAAGACACCAAGAAGCCAATTTTGGGACCACCAATCACTTCCTCCCCCAGATTTCCCTTTTTTCAGCCCTGCACTTGCCTGCTCAGAAACTCCTGTACATCAAAGACCAGGTGAGGGAATGGGTAAAAATAATAATAATTGAAATGGATCAATAGGAAGGAGAGAGGAGGTAGAAGGGGAGGAAGAGGAAGAGGAACACAAGCCACTCGTTGTGGCAAACTAAGGAAAATGGGAGGGCAGCAGAACAAGTTTGAATCAAAAACATATTGAGCTTTGCCAAATCAATGTCATTGCATCTCTACCATGCTTATCAGTTGTGGACACAGGAGGTGACAAAGAAGGTGGAGTGAATGTTGGGCTGCATACGGAACCCATAGCAAGGCACCAACTCTTTCTTGCACCTCATATAGTTTGGGGAAGTGATCTGAAACAAATACAGAATCTACCTGTGAGGAAGGAGGGTGAGCCTGAGAAAGAAAGAAAATAAATAAACAAATGTAATTGTGTTAAATCATTGATGAGAATGCTTCTGAATGTGTGTGGAACTTGTGCAAGCACTTAGTGTGGAGCTGCCATACTACTTGTATTGGCCCTCTGCCATTCTCTGCATGTCCTCTGCAGTTTTTGCTCCTTATTGGGTGCTGAGTGTCTACCTTCCATTAAAAAAAGATGGAAGTAAAGCAGTTCAGTTACTCTCTTAAGTGGAGGAGACTTTAGTACTACCTAATCAACAGTGACAACAGAAATGGATTGGGAGGGGGGGGGAGAATACATGTTTGTATGAGGGAGGTGAATGTGTGTGTATGTGAGATTATTTGGGGTTGCAGACTGCTAGAAATAGTGCAAATTGAGTCCACTTTAGGGTTAGGTTTAGGTTTAAGGAATCATGGGAACTGTATTTTATTGTGGCACCAGAGCTCTCTGACAGAGAAGGCTCAATGGCTCAGGGAAAAAAACAATTCCCATGATTCCCTAGCACTAACCCTAACCCTAAAAGTGGACTCAATTTGCACTATTTCTGGCAATCTGCAACCCCCCTTAGTTACTGTGTGGGACTGTGGTGGAGAAATAGGGAACACATATATTTGCAAGTAAGTGAGAGAGGAGGAAGTGTGTGTGTTTATATATCTGTGTATGAGAGTGGGGAGGCTGTCCCTACAGAGCAATATTTCACTTACACTGACAATACAATAGTAAACATATCTACTTAGAAGTAACACCCATTGAGTTCAGTGGAACATACTTCTTAGTAAATGTATAGAGGGTTATAGCTTGTGTGAGTCATCCTAAAAGGCCATAAGAATGCATCAATTTCGTTCTGACAATCATGTTTCCCAACAATAATATCTGTTTTATGTCATTTCATTTATCTTCTGGAGCTGAAGATATGTATATGATTTCCCCCCACTGCCATCTACCCATACACATTTTATGCAGTGTACATCTGTGAAGTAAGCTAGACTGAGAGTTTCCCTCAGATGACTGAGGCTGCATCCGCACTTCAGAAATAATCCAGGTTGACACCACTTTAACTGTCATGGCTGAGTGCTATGGAATCATGGAAACTGTAGTTTGTAATAGCACCAGAGATTTCTGACAGAGAAGGGTAAATGTCTCAAAAATCTAGAATGCACATAATTCTATAGCATTCAGCCATGGCAGTTAAAATGGCACCAACCTGGATTATTTTTGCAGTGCGGATGCAGCCTGAATGAACTTTATGGGGAAGCTAGCATTTGGGTGTAAGCACACAGTTCATGCAGTGATCATGGCTGAGAGAAAGCTATATCTTTGAGCAGGTCTGCTCAAGATTATAATAATCTATTACATAATATGTATTTATTGTTAATTATGCTGTAGCCACACACACACAGTATTGTATTTATTGGTTAGAATTTTCCTCTTTTCAAGACTATCCTAAATTCAGTACATAAATGAAAAGAATGGTCTGTTTTAAATACTGAAGTTCTCTATGATGTAACTAATTAATAACTTTTGTAGTTCACTGTACCCTTCATCATGCCTTCATGTTGCCTGGTCACATTCTTTCAACTACACTTTTATATTGTAAAAAACCTTTACAAATTAATACTTGAATCCCTATATTCATCTGTTGGAAGGTATTTAGGGGAACCCTGTGACATAGATAGCCTTCTGTTCATAATCCTTTGATTTCTGATCAGAAAATTGCCCATACGTGAATGTGTAAACTGGCTAAATTGAGAAATACTTCATTTGAGCTAAGCCTAGAAGTCTTAAGAGTGGTGTTTTATTTATTTGCTGATGTTTCTTTCATATACCCTTCATCACAGGGACATGCATGTGTGAATCTGGCTACAGATGCTTAGTTAACCCAAAGACAAGCCTGAAGGCTTAGTGCACAGAGAAACCCACATAATTCACCTTCAGATTTACAAATTATCATATAAAATACAGTATCCCATGGGCTGCTCCATTTCAGGCTGGCTCATTTCTGTTATAAAATACTTTAACTTGAATTTCTGTAGAATTATGCACGTTTAATAGAGGCATATAATATCTCTCAGACATTTTACTTTTATAATATAGGTTTCATGTACATTACAGCCTTTTTAAAATTCAAAATGTCATAAATATTCAGAGTGAGGTAAATGCTGTGCTTTTTAACAGTCAAATATATTGGTTTATAAAGCTATTACTATTTTAATGCCATGTGGACATTAATTGCCTGAAATAAATCATGGAGCACTACTGTAGAAACTTTTATTTTATTTTTATACATACATGCCTATCTTTTACTGTTAGCCATATCTTTGAGAATTAATTTCACAGAATACATCCCATCTAAAAAAAACATTTTAGGAAAAAAATTAATTAAATTTAAAAAATTAAATTATAATTTTTAAATTTTTAAAAATAATAGTGGCAATGTATTATAAATTATATGTATCTTACATTACTTTTAATTTACTGCATGCCTTAAGTATGTCATGCTCAGAATTAGAAAAAAAAATGGCATCACTACAATGCTAGAGTGTACAATTCATACTTTTCTTATATTCATTATAGTTTAGTGATACATAAAAGCTTGTAGCTGAAAAGAAATAAAGTTATTAGACTCCAGAGTTAGGGTGTTCATGCTCACACTTTAAAACATAGGATGCTCAGTTTGCATAAAACATTAATAGTTAAAATTTTGCAGATTTTATTTGTGGGACTTTACATAAATATCTTCACTTACTTTACTTTAGAAAGAAACCTACCTTTAGTTTGAAAAGTTCTTCACATCCTTTATAAAATTCTGGCCTCGTTTTGAATGTTGTTGCTTACATGCTTACATTGTTGCTTACATGCTCGTTATCAAATTAAGTCCAGATTTCATCTTGGCAAAAGCAATGCTCAACCAGAGATACTTTCTTCGGTGACTAGAACTTTGCACCACTCTGAGGGGGGAAGCACACGAGTGCTTCCAAGACGCCGCCGGACGGAGCGCCATGGGACCGCAGCCTCCGCACCACGGCGCTCCTGCGGCATCCCTGAAAGGAGCGCCAAATTGGCGCTCCTTTTAGAAGACAGGGAAAGTGCCTTTCCCTGCCTTTTCCACTGCAGCGTGTGAGGACGCTGCGGCGGGAGGTTGCCTCCGGAGTGCCAGCCGTGCGGAGGGCCGGCAGCTCCGAGGGCAACCTCGGGAAGAGGAAGGGACGCCACGCGTCTGGCTGCCCCTCCTCTTCCAGGCCTCGGAGATGACTTTATTAGTCGTCTGCCGAGGCCCTAAGTCTAATCTGATTTGGCCATTACTCTAAGTGATACAGGAGACTTCTTTCTGTTTTATAGTGGTTGTTGGCTTGAGTGAAAAGAAGCAGTTTCCCCCCATTTTGAATCCTACTTGTTCAAATGATGCACATGGTCAAAACAGGAAGAAACTAAAACGACGCCTCACTGGGCTAAACACCAGACCAAAATTATCCCTAGTTTGTTCTAGATCAACCAGAAAGTGTAAACTATCGCACCAGCATGCAGACACCACACTGGGGCAGAGATGGAGGAAGGGGCTGGTAAGATAATAGCTCCATTGCTGCCCATGGTTTGTTTGTTTTTTGTCCCTTGCCTGTGAAGCAATCTCACATGTGCACAAGTGGTCAGCTGCACCATCATCCCATTGCACACCCCATGGAGCAAAATGATGACAAATACAGCAGGTTGCCAACAATACAATGGAATAAAAACAGTAACAACAGTGGACCATGGGGGACCATGGGGGAAATGGGGGAAGGAGGCATGTATGGGGGGCCCTCAATAATTGTGCTGTGCCAATGTGTTATTGGGCACATTGATACAGCATATTGGTGGTCAAGCTCTTGTGAAATGGAGTGGCTGGTTGCATGGGACGTCAAATAGGCTGGCAACTGAGTGAGATGAAGGAGGACGCTTGGTGGCCACTTGCAGCTTGTCTGTGCATGTGTGGGTGTAGATTTATTTAAGGTGGAGAACAAAAAAATAATAATGGTGTGGTGCAGTTTGGACCGACAAATGCCCTGTTTTTGCCAATCTGGCCTTGCAGAAGAAGAGGGCAGTGTTTGGCCTACTGTGGGAGCCAGTGATGTGGTCAGTGGGTTCTTCTTACAAAAAGGGAAACCCTGGAGGTAAGTTGGCCTTTCCCTTCTATCTGCTCAGCACCAAAGATAAACAGTAAAGCCTCCAACCACTTTGTATATTTAAAGCAAGAGTGGGTAAAGTGATAAGCATAATTACTTATTTGTATCTGAAAAGAACACTATTCTACTGTTCTTTAAAGGTATTCTTTAAAGAAAAATAACGGTATTCTTTATTTATATTTATATCCTGCCCTTTTCCCAATCAGGGACAAAAGACATCTTAAGAAAAAGATAAAACAGATACAGCTAAAAAAATACATAACATAAAACTTAAAAATGGAATTAAATAACAATAAAATTAAAAGCAGCAAAAAGCATACCTATTAAACAGAAGAACAAACAGTGCATGAATGGCCCTCTTCTCCAAAGAAGTCAGCCCAGAAATGCCTTTTGGGGGGAAAAGCAAAGATGGTGCCAGACTAATAATAATAATAATAATAATAATAATAATAATAATAATAATAATAATAATAATAATAAATTTTATTTAATACACCACCCCTCTGAAACTGATCGAGGCAGCGTACAAATGATAAAGAAATTACATCATGTAAAATTCACAACCAATACCCACCCCCTTAAACAGATATTAAATCAAACATTCAATTAAAACATCATATAAATAAAAACATCATAAAAGCAACAAGAAGTACGACAAGAAGTAAAACAGTGAGAATTCCTGTAGGGAGGGCTGTGGAGGTGTCTCGAGGGTTTCCTGAGGCCAGGACGTCTAATCTGGAAAGGCCTGCTGGAAGAGATCCGTTTTAGCAGCCTTTTTGAAGTTGTTCAGAGTTGTAATCAGATGGATCTCGTCCGGCAGGCTATTCCATAATCTGGGGGTGACAGCTGAAAATGCCCTCTGGGAGGTAACCTCTCTAGGAAGGAAGTTACAGAACCTATAAACCGCCACCAAGAAGGTGCGATGTTTCCACCAGATGTACCTGGGAGGATAGTGGAATAGCTGGTGATGGGCCTCTTCAGAAGATCTCAAGACAAGGCCAGGCTCATACAGGGAGAGATGGTCCTTCAAATCAATCTTAGGGGCTAAACTGACTGCCCCTTTGGAGTAGCATCCTGGCGCCCCTTGCATTGCTGGTTCAGAGCCATGGCAACCACATGCTGCAGCCCTAATCCGGCATTTTTTGCACCCAAAAAGAGTGGCAAAATGCCACTCCTTTTTAAAACAGGGAAAGTGTGATTTTGTTACCATGGTGGCTTTTTTTCAAGTTTTTTTTGCAATGCAGCATGTCTAAATGCTACGCCACAGAAACAGAGAAACACTGCCTGCTGTGCGATCACTCGGGCAGTGTGACGCCAGCATTGGGGTGGCATTTGGGTGCACAGTGTGCAGGTGCCACACCCCTACTCTGCCCCAATGCTGGCACAAAGTGTCAGTCTATACAGCCCATTATACAACCTGAAATATATAGGGTTTGTAGGTCTTAGCCAGCACTTCAAATTGCATCCCCAAGCAGATCAGCAACCAGTGCAGCTATTAGTACTTACATTTTTATACCACTTTATAGTGCTGAGCACTATGCAGTTTACAATGTGTTAGCCAATTGCTTCCAACAAACTGGATACTCCTTTTACTGATCTATGAAAGGTCACTGCAGGATCAAATTCACAACAGTTTGGCTGCTGTGCCATCATTCAAACATCGTGCCACCATTTATTTATTTATTTTGCTATTGCAATAATGGAGTTGTGTGCTCCCTGTAGCCAGCCCCAGTAACAGTCTGGCTACAGTTCTTTAGACCAGCTCAAGCTTTCAAACACTCTTCAAGGAAAGCCCTTACAAAGCATGAATGACTGGAAACTAGCTGAAATGTACAAAATTGTGATTCTGTCTTTTTTCTGCTGATGGGTAGAGTTCTGTCTGTTCTGTAGATCATGTTCAGTGCTGAACAACAGAAATGTCAAAAGCCAGAAAACATAAAGAAGATAGATGGTCTTTAGAGAATTCATCTCAATATTTTTAATGGAGGAAAAATGTTTTCAATCTTAGAATAACTGCTAGAGTCAAGGCTAAATTATTCCATTCTTACTCATGATTGTTCAGTGTGTGAAATATTCCAGGCGCATTAAAAAGAACTTTAAGTATTGTATGACTGGATTAGACATGCAATATTTCTGTGACACACAGAAAGATAAAGAAGATTTCATTTGTTGTTTGTCAATACTATAAAGGCTTCCCTGAAATTCAAGGATAGACAAATGCTTAAATATACCTTAAACATTTGTTGCTATTGTTAACCGTCCTCGTGTCAATCTCGACCCATGATGACCCTGCTGATGAGATATTTCCAAGACCTCCTGTCGCCCACTGCTCTGCCCAGCTCCTACAAACTCATACTCATGATATCTTTAATAGAGTCAATCCATCTAGCATGTGGCTTTGCTCTCTCTCTCTGCCTCCTTCCACCTTTCCTAGCATTATTATTTTTTTCAGTGATTCATGCCTTCTCATGATGTGTCCAAAGTACGCCAGCCAAAGTCATATTCTGGGCTGCTGCATCTCTGAAATGTCACCATAAATCATATTACACTTTCAAACTTGTATAAGTATTCACAGAAATATGCAAAACAAATGAAGGCACCATAATAATGCTTTTTGTTATTGAGGTATAACAACTTAGGATCAGAATAAATTTGAGGGTGTCAGTCTGTTTGTTTAATCCTCATGTAGCAGGATGTGACATTTTACTCTCACAGAATAAGGTTTTGTCATAAATTCTATTCAGAATGAGACCTTCACTATATAAGGCATTCTGCAGTATGGTCAGCTGAACAGTTGTAAATAATTTATCAAATTGTCGACCATTTTCCATGTATATTTTTTTGCAACAAACAGGAAAAAAACAGAATAATAATAATAAAAAAACTTGCCCTAACAAATCTATTCCTGCCCCCCCTCAAATGGTTTTTTTGTCCTAGCCAGTATAATATTTTATCAACATTTTCTATAAGCCTTCTATAGAGGCCTGATAGTTAAGAAAAATCTTTTCTTTTTTCTTAATCTTTTTTTGTAAAGAACGCCATCTCAGATATCTTCATATTCTCTTTCCTTGACTCCTGTTTCTCTTATTTCTTTTTTAACTTCTCTTTATGCAACTCTAACAGAAAATTGTTAAGACAATTTAAAAGCCACAAATAAATAAATATTTCTAAACATATAAGAACAATCAGAATACTAGCTTTTCCCAAAGACTACCCTAAGTCAGAAATCTGAAAAGTAAAAACATAAAATGCCATTCCTGTTTCTAAATGAATATAGCATAGAGCTTTAGCCTTGGATAATTTTGTTAAGAATAAAGCAAGAATTAAACAAAGAATTCTTATGAATACAAGTTTTAAAAAATAACAGAAAAAAGGACTGTGGTCAAGGACACAACAAGGTGAATCCAGTAAAGGTAAATTTAACTGACAGGTTCAAACATAAAACAGGCAGAGTTCCTTGGTTCAAGATTAAATTAAATTTCAAGATGCCCAGGATTTTATAATGACTCAGAGGTCACTAACTGAACTCTTTTTAGGAAAAAAACTGTGAATGTAGCATTAAATATATTGAATCATTTTCTTGTTTATTGCCTCAAGTGAACCTTGACCTATTGTGACCTCAATGAGCTACCTCTAAGTCATGTTATCTATACCCCTGCTCAGGTCTTGCAAACTCAGGGGGGTTAATTTTTTGATTGAGTCTGCCCACCTGGAATGTGGTCTTCCTCTTTTCCTCCTCCCTTCTACTTTACCAAGGTCTTTTCTAGCCAGTCATTCATTCTTATGATACGTCCAAAGTTTAGTTTAGTCATTTTGGCTCTAGGACCCATTTATTTAACTTTTTAGCAGTCCATGGTATCTGAAGAAATCTTCTCCAGCACCATATTTCAAATGAGTTGATTTTCTTCCTATCAGCTTTCTTCACTTTCCAACTTTCACAACCAGACATAGAAACTGGAAATACAATGGCATGGATAATCCTAACTTTAATATTCAATTATATATCTTTACACTTCAGAATCTTGTTTAGTTTCTTCATAGCTGACCTTCCAAGTCCTGGACTTCTTCTGATTTCTTGATTGCACTCTCTATTTTGATTAATGATTGAACCAAGGTATAGGAACTCTTTGAAAATTCCAGTATCTTAATGTCCTATTTTAAAGTTATGTAAATAATCTGTGGTCATTATTTTTGTTTTCTTAATTTTCATCTATAGACTTGCCTTTGCACTTCCTTCCTTGACTTTCTTCAGTAATCGTTCCAGGACTTTGCTATTTTCTGCCTGTAGTATAGTCGTAGTCTGCATTGTTGAAGTTCCTTCCTTTAATTTTCTCACTTCCTTCCTCCAAGTCTAATCTGTTTCTGCATATTATATATTCAGTGTACCACTTAAACAGATAGGGTGATAAAATGCAGCCTTGCCTGCCCCCCTTTGCAGTTGGAAACCATTACCATTCTCCATATTCTGCCCTAATGTGGCATCTTGCCTTGAGTACAGGTTACACATCAGGAAAGTGATCCATAGTTTTTCATGATCTTGACAAAGGCTTTGTTATAATCTTTAAAGCACAAGCTGATATTTTCTTGAAATGTCTTAGTGCATGCCATTATTCAACATATATTTGCAATATGATCCCTAGTGCCTCTTCCTCATATGAAACCAGCTTGGACATCTGGCATATAGTGTGTATATATATATATATATATATATATATATATATATATGGTAAATGTCTTTGTCATAGAATTTTAGCATCACTTTGCTTATGTGGGAGATTAATGCAATGGTGCTTTTGTTACTGCAATCCCTGGTGTCTCCTTTCTTTCTTGGAGATTGGAATGTATATTGAGCATTTCCCATCTCTAGGCCATTTTTTTGTTTTATATATTTGTTGACTAAAATACATTCTGTCTCCCAAGTGCTCTAAATGCAGCTTCTGCTTCACTTTCTTTCTTCCTTGAATGACTTCAGTCCTCTTTTCATCTCTTTTATATGGTTCTTCAGTGTATTGTTTCCATTGTCTTTTTATTTGTAGTAGGCCATGTAATGTGTTCCTCTGTTCTTATAGAATCTCTGCTCTTGGTTTCCATTTCCCTTTGGTTTCTCATTTCGTGAAAGAGGTCTTTTGTTCTTCCTTTTTTGTTGTTGCCTTCTATTTCTGTGCATTACGTAATTGTTTTAGTAGTTCTCTTTGCCCCTGCATACAAATAATTAAACCAGGGGTAGGCAACCTTTTTGACTCGGGGGCTGGGTTGCTGTCCCTCAGACAATTGGGGGGCCGAAGCACCAAAAATAAATAAATAAATTAAAATTAAAATTAAAATTAAAATTAAAATTAAAATTAAAAAAAATATTTTTTTTAAAAAAATATGCATGCACACTCTCTCAGCCCCAGAAAAGCCATGGCAAAACCCCTGTCGAGATTTTGCCAAGAAAACCCCAAGAACAAGTAATAACAACAATAATCAATATCATCATGGTGGGTGGTGGCAGCGGCGGGGGGTGGCGGTGGCGGCGGCAGCAGGACCGGCCTGGGGCCGGCCGAAAGGTCTCAGGGGGCCGCATCCGGCCCCCAGGCCTTAGGTTGCCTACCCCTGAATTAAACAGTTGCATTCAGGGTTCTGACTCTATTTCTATCTCCTTTTGCTTTTGCTTCTTGTATTTCCTTAACTGTCTGAAGAGTTTCATCCAGTGAAGTTTCCTTTCTTTTTGTCTGCAGATAGCGTCTTTTTGCATTCTTTTCTCATAATGTCCCAGTCCAGAGTCTCTGACTGCTGGTAAAATCTATTTTTACATGATCTTGTAAATGGTGTAATTTGGGATTTATTCTATGTAATATTTGCACATGTTTGATTTGCACAGGAAATTGCATTTTTGGCACAGGAATTAATATTTAAGCATTGAAATATTATTTTGAACACATAAAATGCTGTTTCCTGCACAAAACAATGACATGCAAATTTTGTGTAGAACAAGTCCAGAATTGTGCCTTCAAAAGCTGCATGGATTTTGAAAAAAATCTCTCAGTAGGAAGAAAATTGCCAAAATTATTCATTGCTACTTTTGATAAGAAACTTAGTGAAAAATTACACACAGCAACAGTGTACAGCACAACACCCTATTTTTATTAGGATCAGCTGATCCAGTCAGCTGATTGGAATAGTAGGCTGAAAAAGGGAATCTAGGATTAGCATGCTGGACTTTAGCTAGAAGGAACTGAAATCATAAGAGAATAGGAAAGAGAGGGATATGACATTTCACCAAAGAGCCTAAAATCTCAGGTGTTTTCCAGGATTTCTTTTTCTATTTTCAGGGAAACATTTTAACTTGAATTAACAAACCATTTTTTACAATTTTTGTCTCACCAGGGACAGGTCTTTTGTAAAGTGCATAAGTCTTAACCACTGCAAAATACCTTACCTTACAATGGAGACAGAAAAGTTCTCACATAATCATTTTTGGTCTTCAAATATCTGACAAGAGTCATCCACTACCCATGGCTGCATCTTATAATGAATTAAAATTTACAGCTGCTATGAGAGTGGAATGGGACAATTAAAACTGGTTGTGAACTTTGCTACCATGCTTTTTCACATTAGAAAGATGGTTTTTCTCCAAGTTACTGCCCTGAGCTGGCATGGTTAGGTTAGGGAGGTGGTATTTCCTTCTTCTTTTTGCTCTGTGACATTATCTCTGGAAGTAATTGTTGAGCTACTTTGAAGTGTCTTGTGAGGAATATCTGTTTATATTAGGAAATTCAATTTTCAGGTGCTCTTCTATTCCAAAATAATTAGAAGGATTATTTCTATGCAGCCACCAATCTTCAGTCATCATGGCTGGGAAGGAATGCTTACATCACCCTTTCTATGGAGGAGTGATGCTCATGGATTAGGTACCATGAGCATCACTCCTATCGCTATTGCTAATTTGTTTGTAAATGAGGTGTATAATACTGTTGTGTTAGATGCTTTCATTCACAGATACCCAACTGTTTTCAAAGATAATTAACTAATCTGTTACCCAGTCCCTTAACTTTGTTGCTGTTTCCTATCTGACTCGAAAAGCAAAAGGGCAAGGAAAAATAAATAAATGGCAACTTGAATCCACTTAGTAGAGTTGGACTATGGCTCTGGACACCAGGGTTCCATTCCCAGCTTGGCCATGAAACCCACTGGGTGACCTTGAGCAAGTCACAGACTCTTAGCCTCAGGGGAAGGCAAAGGCAAACCTCCTCTGAACAAATCTTGCCAAGAAAACCCCATGATAGATTTGCCCTAGGGTTGCTGTAAGTCAGAAACAAATGGAAGGCACACAACAAAAACAACAAACAACAACAACAACGTTATTCTCAA
>CM034706.1:70262148-70277536 GCA_020142125.1 Phrynosoma platyrhinos | reverse complement strand
CATGATAGGTTTGCCTTAGGGTTACCATGCATCAGAAATGACTTGAAGGCACACAGCAACAACAAGAATTAAAAGTAGTTAAAAGCATGATCATTAAAAAGATAATAACAAAGAAATGGTACAGTACATTATGAAAGGCCCTCCCCCCCCAGCAATCAGCCCTCAAAGAAAAAAAGTCTGTCTGCCTGTGCATAGATAGCAGGGAAGTTGCCAGTCTAATTTCTCTGTGAAGGGAGATCCTGAACATGGGAGCAGCCACTGAGAAATCTCTCTCCCATGTTCTCCCCAAATGTATCAATGAGGATGGTGAGGCAGACAGAAGGGCCTCCTCAGAAGATCTTAAAATTTGGCCATCTTATATGGGAGAATCTATGTATAGTATGTGTATTTCTCTCTCTCTCTGTAGTTTGAAGATAAAGAACTACTGATTTGAAAATAAGTAACAATAGGTGGAGAGAGCAGAGTCTTTGAATCACTGGTGACTAGGTGCAGAACTGTAACTCCAAAAGAGGTCCATCACCCTGGAGAACTTTTTTTTAAAAAATAGATTTTATTATTAAAACTTCTATACATTCTAAAACATACACAACTATTCTAGGCATCAAACATCAAACATCAAACATACACTGTTCTAAATACTACACATATTAGAACATTTAAATTAAGACATACCGTAACATAAAATAATTTCCTCTCCTTTGCTTTGAATATTTCTGCTATATCATTTCTTTTTCTGACTTTCCAATTCTTGTTTAATTTTCATACTAAAAATACTCATTTAATCTTCCTATTAAACAATATTGATTCTGAATTTTTATCATATAAATCCCCTTTATTGTCCCACAGTGTGACTGAGTATTCCTGCCATTTCTTTTATTCTTCCTTAATATATTAGACAATATCATCAATTAGTTAGAGATCAAATACTTTTGCTGTTTTATTCTACCAGACCTATTGTCCTGTTCCCCCCATACCTTTGTGAGAGGTATCTAATTAGTACTGACAATTCTTTCTCATATTTGTTTCTTTTTTCACCTCTCAGCAGGTACTTCAGTTTATCTGATTCCATTATATCATATAGTTTTATTAGCCATTCCTCTATAGTTGGTCCTTCTTTACTTTTCCATTCTTTTGCAAAGACAATTCTGGCTGCTATTATCATATAGAAAATGATTTTCCGATAATTTCCCCCCCTAATTCTTCTTCATTAATCATCCCCAAAAGATATGTTGTCGAGTCAATTTTCATTTTGGTATCTAATATTTTCCCTATTTCTATATGTATTTTTTTCCATTATTTTTAGCTCTTTTACATTCCCACCACTTATGAATTGATGTAGCTTGTTTTTCTAGACAATTCTAACATTTGGTTTTCTTATTTTTATATATTTTTGATCATTTCTCTGGGGTTAGGTACCATCTGTGTTGTATTTTGTAATAATTTCCTTTTATATCATAACTTAATGTGTACTTTATTCTCTCCCCCCCCCCCAATTTTTTTAAAAGTTCAGAATAAGACCCAGAAAGGCTTCGCTGCTCTACTGATATGTGTCATTGGCACAGCTTGGAAATTACCAATCAACAGCAGGCTCTTGGAGAGCAAACTGAGAAGGCACACAAGAATAAATAGCTTGGGGATAGAATGGAGGAGAGTTACCCCTGCATGCAGGCTATCTGGTCATGTTATCCAGCAGTATACTGAGCTGTAGTCTGTTTCTATTTAAATTATAGAAATTATTTTTAATTTGCATCTCTATATTTAAATTATCAAAAGCAAATATTGTGAATTTCTTTTTTTCTTTCTTTCCTTTTTGGGTGATGCACAAGTAGCCATTCTGATTTAGCCCCATACTGTATCCTGAGTGACTTGTCTCTGGTGCCAGTGTTTGCCAAGGGCTATAACTTGTTTACTTTCTAGTCTGGTTAGTTTGGGATGGGCAACCTCAGTCCCACTGGAAGCTTAGGGAAGCATAATACCGTGTGGGTAGAAAGGAGATGGGAAGGAAGATTTCTAAAACTTGTTCTGTTCTTCTTTGTAAAAACAAAACAGCCCTAGTAAATCAGAACAAAGGCAGTGACCTGTGACTGACAGTGGCATGATCAAACTGCTGGAGGAAGCATAATGCAGCAGAAAATCCCATGTGGTTCTTCTCAAGTGCTGACTGTTTAAAGATGTAAGGGTTTCCTATGTATAACAAAGCATCACTTTGGAGATCTTCCCATTACAATTGTTCATGGATTTGTCCCTTTTTTGGCATCATTTACCTCTGTTGGGCAAAACCTGGTTTGCTACGTTGTTTATTCTTTGTCCTCTTGTATATTTTAAAGTTATTTCATGGTCAGTTTGTTAGAACTCCACTGGTCCTAGTTCTATCAAATTGGAACAACACGTGCCCACACTGAGATTCCTGCATGAGTTTAAGGTAGTATGTTTATAGTATCTATTTCTTTTATTATAATAGGTAATTTTATTGTATTTTGGTTCTTTCAATCAGCCTGAGGTGATGCCTACATTAGAAGACTGGCAAATACACTGTTGTTGTTGTTTCCATCACAGGGTTGTCTTGGCAAGATTTGTTCAGAGGAGGTTTGCGATTGCTTTCCTCTAAAACTGGGAGAGTGTGGCTTGCTTAGGGTCACTAAAGAGTTTCCATTGCCAGGCCAGGACTTGAACCCTGGTCATCCAGGGTCTTATCCCAACACTCAAACCACTACACCACACTGACTCTCCTTTGTACTGTATTGTATGTTTGTTACTGAGAACAGAATATATATTTAACAATATGACCTAAAGCCAGTTGCTAGCCCCAAATAAAATAGACAGTCTGAATCAGTACCAGCCAGGGCTCAGGCTTGACTCAGGCTTGCATCCTTCTGAGGTTGATAAAATGAATACCTAGCTTGTTGGGGGCAATTAGCTTACGGTTGTAAAATGCTTAGACACAGCAGTAGCAGCTTCATTTATATACTGCTTCATACCATGCTTTGCAATCAGTGGGAATATGGTATATTACCACTTATAAAAGTTAAATAGGTTCAGTGGGATTACCCTATTGGGATTTAGGCTACTGAGCCAAAATTAAAGTCTCTCTTATACTGGTACTGTTAAGCCCAATACATTTTAACAGAACTCCACATTATAAGTCATCTTGTCATTCTAGCTCCCTTGCTTAGTTTCTGTATCTGAGAAATTGTGCAGAATCAAGTGATTCTTTTTTTTTAGTCTGAAAGCCTGCAACACAAAGGGCAAAGAAAAACCCCTCATCACTCCCTTATGTCAGGTCTCCACGTATTAATGTGAAATGTGATGCCATGTGTGGGTAGGGTCCCAAGTGTTTTCAGGGGAATCTATAACCATGTTACTACTTTTCAGGCAGATATAACTGATTTGGATCTCAACATCCAACTTCCACTTTTCTTCCACTTCCTTCAAAAACAAAGCAAAACACCACAATTCTTCTTTTTGCCTTTCTGCTTCAGCTACTGCTATGTATAGATGCATTCTGAGTATTATAAAAAACATGGCATTGTTTGTCTACTTTACACAATCTCACAATTTAATTCATTGCTTCTGAACACAAATGAAATCTAGCTGTTCAAAGAGGGAAGTTAATGGTACAGGAGGAAAATAATAAGAACACATTACATTCGCAGTCTGGGGGTGGTCCTTGATTAGTCGCTCCTGATGACAAATCAGGTTAATGCGACGGTCAGGAGCGCCTGTTATCAGCTGATACGCCAGCTGCGCCCTTTTCTGGAAGTAAGGGATCTTGAGACTGTTGTGCACGCACTGGTAATCTCCCGCCTTGACTTCTGTAATGTGCTCTACATGGGGCTACCCTTGTGCCAGGTTCGGAAGCTACAGTTAGTTCAAAATATGGCAGCCAGGCTTGTTTCAGGAACATTTAGGAGGGACCACATTACTCCGGTCTTGAGGTCCCTCCATTGGCTGCCTATTCACTTTCGGGCCCAGTACAAGGTGTTGGTTATTACCTTTAAAGCCTTAAATGGCTTGGGTCCAAGCTATATCAGAGACTGCCTCCTCCGTACAATTCTCCCCGCGCGCTCCGGTCCTCTGGGAGAAATTTTTTAGAGCCACAAAGATCGAGGCTATCCGCGACCTCCCAGAGGGCCTTCTCTGTCTTCGCCCCAGACTCTGGAACGACCTGCTGGATGAGATCCGTCAATTAACATCTTTGGACAGTATCAAAAAGGCTGTCAAGATGGATCTCTTCCGGCAGGCCTTTCCAGACTAAGTAGCCCAGCCTCGAGCTGTTCCCTCCTCCTTCAGTGACACCATTTGAACCTTGGTTCCCCCGCAGAGTAATAATGGGGTGATGTGCCATTGTTTTATTATTTTAATTGTTATGATTTTTCATTTAAATTGTTATTAGGATTTTAACTATGTCATTGTTTAATACTGCTTTAAGGGGGGGGAGGGATATGCTTTTTACTGTAACTGTTTTATGTTGTAAACCGCCCGGATTGGGCAACCATTGGGTGGTATATAAATAAATTTTATTATTATTATTATTATTATTATTATTACATGTGGATAGGCTCAAAAAAGTTATGGCTCTGAGTTTGGAAGACCTAAGCACTGCCATTAATAACAGAATGACTTGGAAATCTCTCGTTCATACTATGGCCATAAGGTGAAGTAAAACTGAGGGCAATGAACAACAGCTGAAAAGTGGTTGTGGTGGGCCTGATAAGAAAAAGGGAAATGGCAAGTGTGAGTATGTATGCTCTTAGCCTTCCTCTCTCCCACAGCTTTTCCTTTCCTGTATTTCCTTTTGCCTATCCAGAAGTTTGGCTTGTTGTATAGAGGGGGGAAAGTGGATGATTAAATGGTTTTGCTACAGTAAAGTGGAAAACAAGGAAAGGGTTAAGTCATCTTTCACAGAATACATGTTTTCATGTACCATGTGAGTATCCTAGATTTGTTTTCTGAGCTGAACATTTCCATTTTTCTAAACTCTGGACCTAAAAAAAGGTTGTGGTGGTGGGGAGAAACTCCAAACCATTTAATACAAATAGTTTTAGTTCTTAATTACTTTTAAAAACATGTTTTATTTGACATTTAGCTTCCTTTTCTCCTTTGGTGTTGATACTTCCTCCTGGTTTATAGCATTCATATTTCCCTGCCAGTTGCAGAATCTGGAAGTGGATCAGGAAGGAAACTATGGGAACAAATGTATTTATTGAAGTTGTGTTTGGAAAACATGCTCTCATGACAGCCAGCCGAAATCACTGTCCTACAGGTGTTCCATTGCCCTATAAAATGCTTATATAAACAGGTCTTACTGACATTCTACTGCAGAAATATTAGGTTCAGTTTTTTAAAAGATACTTTGGCCAAAAGATGGCACTGCAAGAACAGACATGCTGCTTTGGTATAACCTGATTTTTTTGGTTTTGTGAACTGTTTCCTTCCCTATGTTTCAATACCTTTTTTATTCTTTCATTTGTCAATAAAGGTGATACTGGATGTACACCGTCATGTTTCACCGAAAGATGTGGAAGCAGGAATTACTCCCTCCCACATGTTCATAAAGTATATTGCAGGATGTGTGTAATTTCATTAAGTGTAATAGAATCAGGGTTGGCCCAAGGCATTTCCAACCCTATGGAACTCCTTGCCCTGGCTGACTGCTGAGACAAGACATCAAAACATTTTGCTGCTTGATGTCCTGTCTCAGCAGTCAGCCAGGGCAAAGAGTTCCATCAGGTTATAAAGCTGTCTTACCAGAGCTTCCAGTGTTTAAAAGTTCTCAGAGGACCTTATCCCACACTGCTCTCAAAAGTGGCAAGAAAGCGATATGAGCATCATTGCAGTACTATAGCGCTAGTATAAATATGGCGCTAGCGCTATAATAGCGCTATGGATAAGCTCGCACTATTGCAATGCCCGCTGAAACCGACATTCAAAAGAATGCGAATGATGCTGCATTCCGAGCGGTTTCTTGCTGGATTCTGAGCGACGTCGTGTAATCACACGGAAAACTATAGCGCTATAGCGCCTGATTCTTAGCGGATTCTGAGCGACGTCGTGTAATCACACGGAAAACAATAGCGCTATAGCACCTGATTCTTAGCGGATTCTGAGCGACGTCGTGTAATCACACGGAACACTATAGCGCTATAGCGCCTGATTCTTAGTGGATTCTTGCTGCTTTTGGCCCCGTGGGATAAGGTCCAAAGTCAAGCCAGTTTGAGTAAGCTGGATCAGGGAAGACAATCAATCAAGGTGTAGAATCCAAAGTGGTATTGGTAGCAAGGTCAATCCATGAAGCAGAATTCAAAGGTCTTGGAATCACACCAGCTTAGAGTCAAGAGCAAAGTGGGTTGCAACCTCCAAAAAGGTTGGTTGTCAGCAACCACTCTCCAGAGGTGAGGCTGGGAAATATATTTTCTAGTAAATTCCCAAAGCTGTTGCCTGATTGCAGCGCATTTTCTATAAATATGCTCTGACCAATACAAATCCTCCCTTTCTTATCTGTGTTCGCTTGTGGTAGGTATTATCTGGTTTCTATCTGTGTTTTGTGTCTGCTGGGCAGTAACCTTGTTTGTCTCTTGTATGAGGACATCCCTGTGTTCTGCTCCTGCATCTTGAGAGCTAGGTCTGACACCCTCTTCATCCATCACCCTGTCTTTGTCATACTCTATACTAGGGGTCTGGGAAGGAGGCATGATGCTTGAGGAGGCTGGGAGAGTAAATGGTGTTCTCTCAGCCACAACCACACAGCATAGAATCTGAGGCCAAGTAAGATATTTTGGCATGAGCACCTCTTCCCTTCATTGGCAATCAAAATATAATGGGTTGATACAGGTTGAAATCAGACATAAGTTGACAACTTAATCATACTTTGAGCAGACCCATTGAAAATACTGGATTTACTCTAAGAATGACTATGAGCTGATGCAGACCATAAGGTGAAGTAAAACTGAGGGCAACGAACAACTCTTCCTTTTGCCACCCCTAAAAGAGCGACAAAATGCCACTCCTTTTAGGGGAGGCAAAAGGCTGCCCTAAGAGCCAGTGGCATGGCTCTTCCATGCCCTTTCAGTGCAGCGTGTCTGCACACTGCGCCGGAAGGGCGTCCTGATGCCGCGTGTCGTGCGTACGGCCACGCAATGTCAGTATGGTGTCAGGGTGCGGTTGGGGCTGCAGGCGTGTGGCTGCCCCACTCCAACTCTACCCCCAGAGCAGCTCTTTAGGCCAGTCTGCAACTGCCCTATCTTTAGATCCAAACCAAACTAAAAACATCAAATTAATAATGGACAGTTTGCTGTTTTTTTCATAAGCATTTATTTATTTATTTGATTTATATCCCACTTTTCTCTTGAATGGGACTGAAAGTGGGTTTCAATATGAAGTAAAACAAAATGTCTAAAACAATATGAAGTAAAACAAAATGTCTAAAACAATATGAAGTACAAACATTTAAAAAATTAAATGATACATTCAAACAAAGTGCTACTTTTAAAACATTATAAACAGAAACAATTAAAAAACTTGAAATACACATTAATGCACAATCCTAAAAAATAGCATACCCAATTGCAATTTACTCTGCCCTCATCTGAAGCCTGTTTAAACAATAAGGTCTTCACTTTCCAGTAAAAAAAACCAGAGAGGGAACATAGTGAACCTTCCTCCAGTTCTCCCTCCGAATCTAGGAGCAGTCACTGAGAAAGTGCTCTCTTTTGCCTCACCAGCTGAGCCTGGGAAGACAGTGGGATGGAGAGAAAGCCCTCCCTCAAAGGTCATAAAATTCAAGCAGACTTATATGGAGAGATACAGGCTTTCAGACAGCCTGGACCTTAGCTGTATACAATTTTATAGTCAAAAGCAATATATTGAATTGTGCCCGGAAATAGACCAACAGCCAGCGAAACTGTTTCAGCAAGGGAGCTGTATGCTGAAAATTAAAATCTGATGTCAGAAGTGACTGCTTCACTCAGTCTAATGTTAGGTTGGTCTTGGATAGCAGACATGGTAATATGTACAGTGTGAACTCCTAATCTATATTGTGTGAATTCATCATGACTTTTGTAACTGAACAGGAAAGGAATTAATAACTTCTAAAATATTGTAACATGTCAGCAGCACATAAGTATTCCAAAAATATTTTAGGGATATATATAAGTAGTCTTTTCATGGTTTCCAAAAATGTACATATATTAATAGGGGATGCTGACAGCATTGTTTGCTCATGATTTTTTTTTAAAATGATATCTGAACTAAATTTCTTGGAATTTTTGCACTGGTCTTGAAGCCCAGAAATAATAAGTGATCTCACTTTCAAAAGTGCTTAGCACAAGCAGCTACTAGATAAATTAATGGAAGTCTCTGATGTTCAAAACATCTAAAATCTCAAGTCATAGCAGTTTTTTATATTGATTTCAGTGGAAGCATGATTGAGGCTCAGCTGCTTCAATAACCTTACATAATGGAATTGCTTCTAAACCATTAAGGAAGAGGTTTGATCATTTCCTTCTTTATCTCTGCATAACAGAAACCAAACTTTACAAATCAAATACCACATTTTAACTTGTTATTATAAAAATCATAACTGTGACCTACTCTGAAGTATCTATTGCAGATCACCCTAGCATCTGTCAATAGATTCTAATCTATCTACTTGGTTACTGCATGCTAAAGAGTGGACTGCTGGATAATAATCTGGCTGTTGTAGGAGAGGTGCACAGATATCTTTCACTTGAAGCAGACCTGGCCATGAAAGGGAAAAAATCTATTTCACAAGACCCCTCCTAGCAGTGCACTTCCTTTAGTCCTAACTCTCTCTCTCTCTCTGTGTGTGTGATGTGCACACTTTTCTGTATTACTACAATGGACAAGATTTTGCAAGCTGGAGTTGTGGGGTAAGCAGAACACTAGTAAATCAGTTGTAATCATTTATAAAATAGATATCATTTTGAACCAGTGTGCCTGTGGACTAGGAAGGATCCAGTTCTTATCCTATCTTATCTTGGTAATTAGACTTGATATATTTTTCCATGTAGAGAGTTTGGAGAAGTACCAAAAACATCCATGGACTGAATGATGTACCCATAGATACAGTGAGAGTTCTGCTGAGAGATTACAGATTTACTCTGAAGATGTCTGTCCAGTCTACAACTGGCTCTGTCTTTTGCATTTTGCTAGAACGAAAATAAAGAAAATCAATTCATTTGAGATGTGGTGCTAGAGAAGAGTGCTAAGGATACCATGGATGTCCAAAAAGACAAATAAAGTCAAAATTTTGCATGTTTTGTTGGACAGCTGATGGATTTTTTTTTAAAAAAAAAAAAGTAGGGTGAGGATGTGGTAACTGCCAAATGATATATTGTCTCCATGAGATGGCAGCTGAAGACACACTTATATCCAATATTTCTGTGATGGATGAAACAGTTCATAGATCCCTTCTGTCGAGGGTACTTAAAGGATGTTCTGCAGTTCCTAGTGTTCCTCACTATTGTCTGTACTGGCTACGTCTGCTGGAACGTGCAGTCCAGTAACATAGGTAATGCTATTGGATTCCTACCCCTGCTGCCTACCCTCTTCTGTAAAGCCCATTGAAAGCAGTATGGCTTCCCTCTAAGCAAATATCTTATAGGATTGGCCTGCAAAATATCCTTCTGGTCCAGAGAAACTTCCTACTAAGATGGTTGCTCAACATGACTCAAGTTTGTGTGACCCTATGCTGTCTTCTATTGGAATGTGCACAAACCTACTGGAATAAACGCTGACTTCATATAAGAGTTTAAAAACAATTTGCTATTTGTTTTCAAATGCAGGTCTAATATAGTAATATTTTATTTTGCCCTGATTCAGCTAAAAAGATGTGTGTATAAAAGAATATGCAGCATCTGCAACACAAACAGGATTAACAAACATCCATGTAAATCAAATGTGGAGCCAAGTACAACTATCATCTGAGTCTTTCTGCTTTGTATTGATTTTGCTTAGAATGCCTATCCAGATATACACATACATAAACACATCACTGTTGTGTAAATACGCTTGTGTTAACAACTTGTTTACAGCAACTGGAAATGGATTGGGGCCTTTGTGCTTAGTTTTCAAATGACCTTTCTGCCAATGATCTTTGTTAGAAAAACAAATCAGTGACTATGCTACACTGTATTATTCACATACAGTCTAAACATGTAAAGTATATGTTAACAAACAACAACTATGTCTGAGTTGGACTTGTGAAGGGCCAGAGTTAATGGCCATAATCCAAGAGGGAGTTAAGTGTCCTGTAGTCTGTTGACGTCAATAGGCTTAAACCTCTGGTGGAGCATGGCCAGCAATTTTGTCCTTTATGTACTCTAGGGGATGACTTTTCACTTGACATGAATGGCCCTTCTTACTTTAAAATGATTATTAAAAAAATAAAATAAACTTTATGTTGTTTTTCAAATGGAACCCACAGAATGTCTGGTTCAAATTGAAACACTACTATTGTTACATCAAATTCAATGTTTCACCCCTGAGCAATGATTTCTCAACTTATTATTTTACCATTTTTAGGGTAACAAGATTTTTGACAGCCTTCATGAGAGAAAGGACAGGAAAAATTTCATATTAACTTTTGAACTTTGCAATTGTTTAATGGCCCTACAATTAGTTAGAATGATATATATATATATATATATTTGCTGCTAGGGATGCTAGGGATAAGAAGAGATGATTCTGGAATTATCTGTTTCAGGTACCCAAGTAATTTGGCTGGCTTGGGGTATGAATGCCTCAGGGAATCCCTATTTTGATGCAATTGATTAATAGTTTTGGTAAATATCTGGATATTCAATTAACTAGTCCAAGTGAGAGACAAGACAGATTCTAACATATTTTTAAAATGGCAGTTTCAACATTGCCCACATTTTATTACTTATCTGGCATAATTTTCCTTGGAGACATCTCAAATGATTAATCTTAACATAAGGTGAAAAAGACATTGTACAAGATTTTTAGAGAGATGGGTGGGCCTAAAGATGAGCTTGTGAGTAATGTAAACACAATTAAAATGAAAGTTATACCTAGAATTATGTTATTTGGGGAATTCTTCTATCTTGCAAGTATTTTCAAAAACTAAATGCATTGTTCAGGAAATTTTGGGGGAGCTCATCTCTATCTAGAATTTTAATGAAAAGCAAATTCCATTCAAAGAGGAAAGGTTTGACTTTTCAGATCTACTTATAAACCATTGGACATATCTGTTATTGTGTATTAATTTTTGGATGTGCTCATTTAAAGTAAGTAATCCACTAGGGTCAGCCTTGGAGCCTTCATTTCTGGAACCTCTATTCAAATGGACAGTATTTGGTTCTCATTTTATAAAAAGAGGGCAGTATTTTGCCAATCATTTCAGCAGTTAGAACTGTGTGCTAGATACTGTCTTGTCAACTGCAATTTGATCCATACATTCATGCCAAATTGACTATATGGAGGAATCCAGATTTGAAAATTGGTAAGGAATTATTTTTATGGTAGGTGAGGTTCGACAATGGGATTGTTACCTTAAGTCAGATACCTGGTGTTGATGATGAGGTTTTGCCTTTTTCAGTTTTGTAAGAGCTGTTTAAACTACCTCTGCCACCTAAATGGCAATATCTACAATTGACACATTTGTTATAATCCAGATTTGGCCCTGCAGCTTTAAGTGCATCCAAGATCTCTTTAATATTAGAAACATTAACTGACACCAACCAAGTATTCAAACCAACCCTTTATATATATAAATATCTGTTTGCTGTTGTTGTTGGCTGTCCTCAAGTTGGCCCCAACTCAGGGTGACCCTGTGGATGAGACATCTCTAAGCCCCCCTATCTTCCACTGCTCTGCTTAAATCCTGTAGATTTAGGCCCATGACCTCCCTAATTGAATGTAGCCATCTGGTGTGTGGTCTTCCTCTTTTTTCTAGTGCCTTCCAAATTTCCTAGCATTTTTGAGTGAGTCATGCATTCTTATGATGTGGCCAAAGTACAATAACCTCTGTTTCATCATCTTGGTTTCCAGGGGGAGTTCTGGTTTGATCTGTTCAAGGATCCATTTGTTTGTCTTTTTAGCTGTCCACAAAATCCTGAGCACGCTTCTCCAGCACCACATCTCAAATGAGTTTTTTTCCCTATCCATTTTTTCCCACTGTCCAGCTCTCACATCCATACATGGTGATGGGAAGTACTATGGCTCAGACAATTCTTACTTTAGTGCTCAGTTGTATGTCTTTACTCTTTAAGATCTTATCTAGTTCTTCCATAGGTGCCCTTTGGAGCCTTAGTCTTCTTCTCATTTCTTGGTTTCAGTCACTATTCTGATCAATGTTTTATTCTAGGTATGGGAACTCTTTAACTAATTGTCTAGGTTGAATTTATGTATTTCTTCCATAGTCATTATTTTCAGTTTATTTCAGCATTAAGCCTGCCTTTGCATTTTCATTTTCGACTTTCTTTACTCATTGTTCCAGTTTTGTGATGTTTTCCACTAATAATAAGGTATCATCTGCATATCTAAGACTGTTGATATTCCTTCTTCCTATCTTCAGTCCTCCCTATTCTGCATTTAAACCTGCTGTTTTTATGATGTTTTCTGTATACAAGCTGAAGAAGTATGGTAATATAATGCATCCTTGCTTGACCTCTTTGCCAACTGGGAACCAATCTATTTCTCTGAATTCTGTGCTGTTGGTAACCTCTTGTCCTTTGTACAAATTTCTTATCAGGACTAATATTTGAATTTTACAGCAAGAATGAATTAGAGGAATGAAGTGCCCAATTCTGACCAATCAATGTCCATCTGTTTAAATATCTATAGCTAGCATGGCTACAGATTTCTGATATCTTATACAGCAGAAATTTTCTCTGTCCATTATATTGGTTGCCACAATGTCTATTCAAGAAATGGCTTTCTAAATCAGCTAAATGTTAGAGATGTAATACTGCCAATGGTTGCTTAATGCATATGTTTTGAAGTTGTCCCATGATAGCTACATTTTGGGAGGAAGTAATCCATATACGGATCAGTGACCCCCACCTCGGATAGCGCCCCACCAAGCTGATCCTCCCGTGGCCCCATCAATCTGATGGTGAGGATTGTGGTGTGCAGGCTTTATAATTATAATTATTGCATTGGGTTTTTAATTGAATTGTTTAATTATTGTTTTAATATATTACTGATTTAATACTTTTTTAAGGGGGTAGGGTTGTTTTCTTATTTATTGTTTCTATTTTGATGTATTTCTTGTATTTTAATCTGTAAGCCGCCCGGATTGGGTTTCCATTGGGCGGGGTAAAAATAAATTTTATTATTTATTATTATTATTATATAGGTAAAATTGGTCTTGGAAACTTCCTGGAAATTCAAGGATGTGCAGGTTCTTTTGAGTTATGTACTTGTTTCTTGGAAATTAACAAATGGCCAATGGAAGTGGATTTTTGTGCCCTTTTGATTGCTAAAAGATTGATAGTTTGTTACTGGAAATACCATTTTTTTCCACCTGTGATTTAATGGGTAGAAGACCTAACAATGTTTTCTACACTTGAAAGAATGATGTATGGCTGAAATTTACAAATAGACTTATATCTGGACAGTTGGTTAGTTTTCATAGATTTTTATAATGTGGTTATTTTTCATCCTTTGTGTTACATTATCGTATGTAACTGAGTTCCTTTTTGAATGTAAATACAATTTTTAAAAAAATTACAAAATATTACAAAATATTTTCATCTTCAGCCTCAGTGCTCTTCATCTAACCAAGATAAATGCCCTACCTCCTGGATAACCTTTCAGGGGGCAGGCACTGCATTAGAACTGCTCTTCTGAATGATGCATACTATGGTATGCAACTCTTAAATACCATAGGTTGGATCAAAGTTTTGTTATTCACGGAGTCATTAGATACAACCATTTCAGTCTCATTGTTTTCAATGAGTCTGTTAGAGATTATCTAAATCTGGATCCAACCAAATGCATTTTGCATGCTGCTTGATTTTACCAAGTTTATCAGATAAAGAAATTCCTATGTTTTTGTTAAGATTAGTCTGTCTCCCTTGATATCATAGTTTAGTTCAGATATGACAGTTGGGCTGTGCTGGCAGAGAGATGATGGCTCAGATCCAGAAAGCCTTGAGCAATAAGAAAAATATATTTGGGAAATTCTATGAACACTTGAGCAAACTAGGGGAAGATTTTTCAGGATGAAGCACCACAGTGTACCAGGAATTGTGTTACAGTGCAAGAGGTCCAACCCACACTGCAGAAATGATCCAATTTGACACCACTTTAACTGCCATGGCTCAGTGCTAGGGGATTCTGGGAACTGTAGTTTTGTGAGACATTTGGCCTTCTCTGTCAGATAACACTAGTGCCACAATAAACTACAATTCCCAGGATTCCAGGGCAGTTAAAGCATTGTCAAAGATTATTTCTGCAGACCAGAAACAGAATGAATGAGAAAGACAGGTTGTGGTGTATGAACTTTCATATAGATAGATAGATAGAGGGAGGGAGGGGGGAGGGGAGAGAGAGAGAGAGCTCTTGTCCTCTGTAAAATATGGAGTTGGGACGTTGCTGGATTTGGAGTTGGGACGTTGCTGGATTTGTGGGCCACTTTTTTCCATGCAACACTCCTCCACTATTTCAGAAACAGCATTTCTGTGAAAAGACCACTAATTGAAAAGACACTTTTGGATCAATCCCATGGCTCTTCTATCACTTGTAGGCTCATGCAGCATTGCTGTCTCACTCTTCCAGGAATAAGGCCTTAGGAACACACAGAGAGTAACTTTCAAGTAAATAAACACAATAGAATCAGAAACACAACAGAATCAGGTTGTTAGACATTTTGTAGGTGAATCTAGAATATTGAATTCTATGAGCAGTTTCTCATGCATGTGTACTATGAAAAAAGAAGAAATAAGCATCTTGATAGAAGCATTGATACAATGAGCTTTCCACTTGCATCTTGTTTGCATGCATCAAGTATGATGAAAAGGGATGGATAGCACTTACAGTTTACGTATGATGTTTTGAATATACCTTCCCCCATTTCTGAACGTGGCCTAGAAATTATTTATGCCAGAATAAAAATGAGCATAATCAAATCATTTTTATTACAGCCATCAGGCCAGTATAAAAACACATATAAAAACACAATAAAACATCTAAGTAACATATAACTCCTTATTAAAACATGATGATAACCATTAACATGTTTTAGTTTCAAAAGAACAAAACAAAAGTGAGACAGCATTATTTCATGATCGTAATGTATACAAGAAATTTGACATTAATAGCTTTAAAGACTTATAATGGATGCAAAGTTGTATTGTTTTATACAAATCAGCCAACTACAAAGATACAATACTGTCTTTGAAAT
>CM034706.1:70238625-70248738 GCA_020142125.1 Phrynosoma platyrhinos | reverse complement strand
CCCCCCCCCCGGACAGCCAGCCATGATGGGCAAGGGTCGAGAGGACAAGTTGTCTTCTTAGTCTCAAAGGTACTACAAGATCCCTCTGCATATAAACATTTAGTGTAAGCAGTCCCCTATTGAATAGGGGAGATTAAAAGTCAGTTGTACGTAGTTGGAAATGGCTTATGTGCTATCAGAATGCAGTGTAGTAGAAAGTAAATTCCTTATGAGTTTGTAAATACGTGCTCTTAAGAACCCAGTTGATTTGGCCTTCTCTTGCTTAGTGTGCATACAACTCTTGTGACGTGATATTGCACATTTGGCTTTTATCATAATGAGACAGAAATGAGGGCCTCATTTCTATATAGCAGTTGTTAATGAGACGCAGCTGGATATTTTGTGAAACCTTATATGTATCCAAAAGATTAAACTGGAAATTTTGTTTGTAGCACAGCCTGTTAACCATTCTTGGTTTTGGAGAGGGAGGCGCCTGTGTGTGTGTCTCTCAGGTTAATGGCAGAAAGGGCTAAATCTAATTGCTAGTCTCAGTTAGTTCAGACTCCTTGAATTAATAGAGCTTACATAGGTATATGTATATAGGTATATGGCCATTTAGTAATTGCTTTAATTGATCTACTCAAACCAGGATAAGCAGTTGGGCTTAGCCCACAGTATTTGAACAGGTATCAGTTCAAGTTTATTGCTGTTAGGAAAACTGATTTTAAGACTAGTGTTCAAACATAAAAAATTAAGGTAATTCCACATAATTTGGAATTGGCCTAGGGGACTCCAGAAATTTTAAGTCTAGATTTTTAGAGATAGCAGACTACTTGGTCTCTTGTCTCAGAAGGGTCCTCCAAGGACAGATTAACCCTCTCTCTGTTGAAGATGAGTGAACTATTTCCAGCCTAAGTGCATTTTAGTTTAAAGAGCAATTGACAAAATATGCCTCTTTTAAAATGAAGGGATCAACTAGATGAATTAGTTGATCTAAGCCTAGTAATTGGATTAAGGACAAAACTTCATCCTTACATCCTAGATGTGGTTAATAATTCTGTACTACAGGTCACTGATTTATTATTCTAATTTACTCTTACAGGCTAATTAAGAGGGGATCAGCTATGTTAATGTTTTCAGATTTTTCTTTAGATTTGATTCCTAAAGGTTTACATAGTTTTTTCTCTATCACCAGTACCTTCTACACTCGTCCTTCCATTTTCATGGACTTCGAGTCTGTGGTCTCGGTCCTTTGTGGACCGGCAAGCAGGGAGGGTTAAAATGCAGGAGCGCACAGCTATTCAAGCCTATGGGGCTTGAATATTTGCAAATTTCCATTTTCATGAGGGGGGTTGGGTTTCTGAAACGGATCACCCACGAAAATGGAGGGATGACTGTATATGGTTTTGCTTACAAAATTGCACAAACTGAATTCCATAATGATACTAAATCCTAAAGGCATCAGATCCTGTCTGATTTTGGAAGGTAAACAGAGTCAGCCTTAGTTAGTACTTGAATGTGAAACCACTGATAAATACTAATGGGACTTGCAGAAATATTGCATAATGCTTATTGTTTTCTATAGAAGAGAACTACTTAGGCTTAACTCTAGCCTTTTGAACCAGCAGGACTTTAAACTGTGTGAACTAATTGGATGGTGATCTAAATGGCCATGCTGTCTGAGTGTCATAATGTAGTCACAAAACATGTGCCCTGAGTGTCCTATTTAATTCTTGGGCTTGGAAGCCAGATAGTTCTCCACATAATTTGCTTTTATATAGGAAAGTAGAAATGTGACATGTTGGCTTGTATTAAATCTGCATTTCATTTAAACCAGGTTATTTTTTTAAAAGGAACACTTAAAATGACAAGTAAATTTGTTGTTGTAGTTAACTGCCCTCGAGTGGACTCCAATTCATAGTGACCCTGTGGATGAGATTCCTGTCCTTGACTGCACTGCTCAGGTCCAAGGCTCAGGCCTATGGCCTCTTGAATCATCTGGCATATGGTCTTCTCTTTCTACTGCCCTCTACCTTTCCCAGCATCATTGGCTGTATCCATAGTGCATAAATAAATCACTTTCAAGACTGCTTTAACTGCCTTAACATAATGGTGTGGAATTCTGGGAAATGGAGTTTTGTGAGACGTTTAGCCTTCTCTGTCAGAGAGCTTTGGTGCCACAAACTGCAGTTCCCAGAATTCCATAGCATTGAGTCATGGCAGATAAAGTGGTGTCAGACTAGATTATTTCTGCAGTGTGGATGCAGCCCCAGTATATTTTTAAGAATTCCTGCCTTCTCATGCTGTGGCTGATAGTCTCGGGCCTCAAGCAGATGGGAAGCTTGGAGCGGCCTCTGGCCGCTCCAGCTGTGAGTGCATCCTGAGCAGCACTGGACAGCAGTGACTAGACAACGTGGTCCTGAGGCTGGCCACTGCCATAGCCTGCAAATGACCACTGGCAAGGAGTGCTTTTTTGCAGTCCTTTTGCAGCCAGGTTTGGGGCTACCTTAGGTGGCTGTGGCACAGCTTCGGCTCGATCCGGGGTCATGTGTCATCTGAAAACCACGATCCCCCCGGATTGGCCTGAAGCCAGAACTTTTGGCCCGTCTGTTTGGGCCTCAGTCATCCTGGCTTCCAAGGAGAGTTCAGGCTTGATCTATTGTAGGACCCATTTGTTTTTCTTCTTGGCTATCCATGGTATCTTCAGCATTCTTCCCCAGCATCACATCTCAAATGGGGAAAGTAAATGACCCCCTTTAAAATAAGTTTGTCTTAAACAAAATGTTCAATTTTTAAATTGTTATTGATTTGTTTTGATATTTATATATTTAACTATAATGACAGAAGTAGTTCCTCTGAGTAGATAGGGAAATCTGCTTCACAATTTCATATTTAGTCCCATTGTACAATCTGGACTTTACCTTCAATGTCACAGTATAAAACTCCAGTACAAGGTTTTCATAATGCTATCTATGCTAACAAAATGACATAGTACTGTACGACCTTAGAAAAAGAGCAAGACCAGGATGCTTAAGGTATGGGTGGACTGAAGATCTGGAATTATTGGTGGATCTCTTAGTGATTAGAAGCAGGTAGATAAAGATTTCTGATTCTCAATATTTGAACATTTGCAGCAACAAAATTGTTCCTCCTCCTCCTCCTCCTCCTCCTCTTCCTCCCCAATACCACCCTAAGTTATACTTCTGAACTAAAGAAATCTTATTGTAGCTAAGAGTGGTTTTTGTATGTGGAAGTACTCTATTCACTTCTTCTGCTCCAAAGAATAGGGGGAGAGAGAGGAAGGGAAGAAGGGAGGAAGGACGGGTGTGTCTTTTGCACCAGGTTCCATTTGGTGGATCTGAAGCTCTGCTACATTAATTCCAGCACAATGTGAAGGGAGACATCAGTAAGGATAGTATGGCTTTGTGAAAAGCTGTCTGTTATTAAGAGAACAAGCCATTTTAGTTACAATGTGTGTGCTCATGTAAACATTTTAAAAACCCTCAAACAGCTGAAATTATAAATATGTATACATTTGATTAGTATAGCACAGGGGTAGGCAACCTAAAGGCCGGGGGCCGGATGCGGCCCCCCGAGGCCTTTGGACCGGCCCCAGGCCAGTCCTGCCGCCGCCACCGTCGCTGCCCACCATGATGATATTGATTATTGTTATTACTTGTTCTTGGGGTCTTCTTGGCAAAATTTCCACAGGCGTTTTGCCATGACTTTTATGGGGCTGAGAGAGTGTGCATGCATATTTTTTAAAATTTTTAAAATTATTTTTATATATTTATTTATTTATTTATTTGTTTATTTATTTATTTTTGGTGCTTCGGCCCCCCAATTGTCTGAGGGACAGCAACCTGGCCCCCGGCTCAAAAAGGTTGCCTACCCCTGGTATAGCACTTCCCTTTATTTAGTACTGCAGTACTTTGTATGAATTGCTGTGGGCAATAGCTATGTAATTTTTTGTTTTAGAAACACACAAAATTTCAGGTTGTTTGTGGTGCAAAGCAATGTTGACAGAAAGACTCAAAAGCTCTGTTTTGTGTATTCATTCTGTCTGCCCTCCAGTAATATTGAGGAGCGCTTAGAGCTTCTGTGAAGTTCTGGAACAAATTGGTTAGTATTACATAACACCATGAAGATTTTGTCTCCAAATATAAATTCTGATCTTTGTAACATCTTGAATTCTAAGAAGCTTATTTTGAATGCTGCTTTCATGTGATGATTCTGTATCTAGGTAAGGTATATGTATGAACTTGCATGATGATTACCGTACTTATTTTGCTTCACATAAATTTAATTAATATTAAGAGAGTGAGAAAAAAGAAGCTGGACAATAATTTAAATTATTCTGTGTCATCTAGGCATTTCAGTTCTCCCTCAAAAGAACATATCATAGTGAATTGTCTGCTCTATGAATGGATAATGAAAGAACCTGTTGGTTGAACAAGAGACTTTAATGGCTTTAATACCTCTTGAATTCTGCCTGTGTTGAATACTGTGTCCTGAAAAATGTGTTGGCTGACATTCTTAGTCAATGCAATGATACTTGTCTGATAAAACAATTCAGTCCATGGAAGGAGAAGAGGGACAGAAACCATTTCAAATCCTAGCAGTGTTAAAAGACATATTAGAGAAGGAAATGGGCTGCTTGCTTTCCTCACAACCATGATTCTCCCCTTCCAAACCAGCATCTGCCTTTGCTGTGGTTGTTGGCTTCACATCCATTATTTCCTTTTAGCTCTGCAACTGAGGTTCTTGAAACCAAAGAGCTTTCATAAATGTGGCCACAGCATAGATCAGAGGATGATGGTGTCTGGATGCCTAGCATTTCTCCCATCACATTGGGTGGTGATGCTAGGCCTATATAGTGTGTATTTCAGATAGAGATTGCAAAACTGCCCCATTCGGACAGCATTTTCTTTCTAGATTTTTTATTACTGAAAATGAAGAGAAGGCTCACGCTTTCATCAATGACTTGGAAGAGAAATTAATGATAGAACAGTGTAACTCTGTATTAGGTTGAATGTGGTATCTTCCCATACCCCATGAAACAATAAAGCCTGCTTTCTTCGTTATAGTGTTATCATGGCATATGTTTGAAGTGATAGCCAAGAGGTATGAGAAGTCAAGTATACATGCTGTTAGTTCATAGAAACATAGAATCATAGAGTTGGAAGAGACCACAAGGGCCATCCAGTCTAACCCCCGCCATGCAGGAACTCCCAAGCATCCCTGACAGATGGCCATCCAGCCTCTGCTTAAAGACCTCCAAGGAAGGAGACTCCACTACTCTCCGAGGGAGTGTGTTCCACTGTCGAACCGCCCTTACTGTCAGGAAGTTCCCCCTAATGTTGAGGTGGAATCTCTTTTCCTGGAGCTTACATCCATTGTTTCGGGTCCTAGTCTCTGGAGCAGCAGAAAACAAGCTTGTTTCCTCCTCAATATGACATCCCTTCAAATATTTAAACATGGCTATCATATCACCTCTTAACTTTCTCTTCTCCAGGCTAAACATCCCCAGCTCTCTAAGTCATTTGTCATAGGGCTTGGTTACCAGACCCTTCACCATTTTAGTTGCCCTCCTTTGGACACTCTCCAATTTCTCCACATCCTTTTTGAATTGTGATGCCCAGAATTGGACACAGTATTCCAGGTGAGGCCTGACCAAAGCAGAATAGAGTGACACTATTACTTCTGCAAGGAAATGATGGGTCTAGAAAGAACTGTGATGACATGTAAAGGAAGGAGGATATAATTTCTCTATGGGCCTAGGGAGGGTGATTCAGTAAGAGAGATGGTTCAGTTAAAATTCTTGTATGTAGAGAGATCTTGTAGCACTTTGAGACTAAATATTCTTCAATCTATTATGATATAGGGCTGGGTATAGGAGTCAAGTAATACTGAAAAATTCAAAGACATGGAAGGTGAGAAAGAAGAGAAAAAGGTTAAATGCCCATAGATGTTCAGTGTTAAAATTAATATTCTAAACCTCACTCTTGGATTTTGCCTCTATGAGCCAGAGAATACATGTGTATACTAAAATTAAAACTACTTAAATGGACAATGAAACATTTGTTCCAAACAGAAATATAATTACTGAAACTTACTAGCTGCTTCAACAAAATGATCTTGCTAAACTCCTCTTTGTTTTCCTTTTATGTTAATAGCTGCATTTACTTTAATTAAATTGTCAGTAATATTGGTCTTTATCACATTGACTAACAGGCTGCATTACTGATGAAATGGGAACTCCTGAAAGTGTCCAGAGGCCAGACTAGAAACAAATGTCACGTTCTACTTAAGTATTATTATTTAATACTATAAGTGTGAATTAAATTTAGTACTGTGGGTATGAGAAATGGGGTGCTGATGTTGGTTCTGGCTTGTTTCCATAGATATTCTGATTTGTATACACTTGCAAACTAAATGAGTTTCCCTTCTTTCTATGGTAGGTATCCATGTATTGTATTGGGCAGATAACTCATAAAATCAGACTTTACAGCCTATTGCTCATATCTGTAGAGGTCATAATCCAGTACAGGATTATATGTGCTGATGCACATAAGATGACTTTAAACATTCTAATATGTTTGGTTTCACCTTGTCACAATCCATGTTCTACTGAAGCAAAAAGAAAATAATTGATTTTTAACTGAAGTGTGCCCACACTGTCAGAGTTTAGTATTTGGTGTTCTACATCATTAATTAGAATGTGTGAAACTACAATCATAGATCAGTCATCAAATGCCATATCTTGTTAGATTTGCAATAATGGCAAGCAAATTGGGAGGTGATAAACCTGTCATGTTTGTGTTCAGGTGAATGTCAGAAATTCTGTTGTTTTAAGTGGAACTTACCCTCTCCTCATGTTCTGGGTAAAAGTAAATGAACAGAGATACAGTGGTACAAGTGTTTCCTCTGTTGGATTTTTCTCTCTGTTGCTTTTGATAGCTATAGGTGAAAAATCTATTGATCACTGAAGAAATGTTAATGCAGAACAATTTTAAACAAAGAGATATAAAAACAAAGAGATATATCCCTAATGGTAGATAGAAAGATGCCAATGGCCTCAAACAGATGGTCCCAAAGGGGCCATCCACATGATGCACAGCAGACTGATTATTGTGTCTGATACTGATGCTATTTGTCTTTTGTGGAAGCTATTCTATCATAATACCAACTAAATTTTATCTAGTAAGAGCCTATCAAGCTTTGGACTTCTTTTTCTCCTCTTGTTGTGTGCCTTCAAGTCATTTCTCATTTTTGGTGACTTTAAGATGAAATATCCTAAATACACCAGATCCTGTCTGATTTTGGAAGCTTTCTAAATTGTATTTCCTTAATTCTTAACTGATTTTGAATATCAATGAGTTCCCTCTCTCTTTTCTTTTTACGTTCGGAACCCTTTTGTATGAAAAAACCTTGAATCACCGCCTTCGAGGCATTCCAAATTGTGCCTATGGAAATATTTAGATCCATATTTTCTAATAAATAATTTTTCAGCTGCATCTTAGTGTCTTTCACCACTTCTTCATCCTTCAAAAGTATATCATTAAGTCGCCAACAGAAATCTTTCAATCCTTCTTTAAACTCAATAGTTATAGGCTGATGATCTGATCTAAATTTTGACAATATCTCTATCTTAGTGATTTTTGGACAGATATTTTTAGAAATTAGAAACATAACAATTCGGGCCCAGGACTTATGTCTGTCCGAAAAAAGTGAATTCATTAACACAATTATATTTTACTCTCCAGGCATCAATCAAGCCATACTGTTCCATCAAATTAAAGAATTCCTTAGGGAGTTTGCCCTGATTTGACTTTATTGTCTTCACGGACAATCTATCTACCTTCAGGTCAATAACCCTGTTAAAATCACCCATCATTATCATTGTTTCAGTGTTTAGTACAATTAGCTTAGACAATAGTTCTTTATAAAACTTTCCTTTATTTTCGTTTGGTGCATATATTCCAATTACTATTAGCCTTATACCCTGCCAAATTATCTCAACTCCTATATAATGGCCTTAGGGATCAATGAACACTTCTCTGGGCTCATATCTGTCTTTAACATATAGGGCGACTCCCCGCTTCCTTTTCCTGGAAGCAGCTACAAATTCTTTACCTATTTTATTATTTTTTAAAAGTTTTATGTCCTCTATTTTAATTTTGGTCTCTTGTAAACAGACCAGGTCGCATTTCAGCTTAGTCAAATAATGAAACACCTGCTTTTTTTTTATCGGCCCGTTCAGGCCTTTAATATTCCAGGATATGAATTTATTTAATCTAGTCATTCTCTGAGATAAGTTCTTCATCTTCTTCATCTTCAAGACTTCTTTCTGAATCTACTAACTCTTCATGGTCAACATCCTCATCTCCGACTAGTCTGTGTCTCATTCGGCCATCATTTCTCATGTCTCTTATTTCCTGCGATTATTCCACATCTACATTATTTTGCTTTTTATTTAATTCTTTAAGCAACATCAGATTGTCTTGACTTATTTTCTTATCTATTTCAATAGCCTTTCTCCTTGTTTTTGTCCTCCTATCAACATCCTGTTCATCTTCAACCTCCCTTTCTATCCCTTCTTGATTATTGAAATCTTTTTTCCTTCCCTCTGTCTTAGTTTCTTCTTTTTGCTTTCTTCTACTTTCAAATCTTTCATCCACTTTAAACTCACCTCTATATTTTCTCCAAGACTCCTTTGCTTCAAACAAAGATCTTAATTCAACTTTGGTCTTTCTGAACCAAAAAGTTAATCTCTCTGGGATCAGCCATCTATAGACTATCTGAAACTTCTGTAGTTGATTGGTTGAGAAGGAATATTCTCAGAATTATTATTATTATTATTATTATTATTATTATTATTCTCTTTCTCATTACATTCGGTGCCACATCTTTAAATATCTTTAATTCAGTATCATATTGATATTGATTATCAAAAGGGTCTCATTTTGCAAGCTTAATAACTGATCACATACATGTCGCCTAACAAAATTTACCACGATGTCCCTCGGGACCTTTCTCTGGAGCTCAATTTTAGAATTCAATCTAAAGATCTTATCTATCTCCAGGTCAAAAGATGCTCTGGTTTCCTCAGGTAATTAGCCAGAAAAGAAAATGTATCAGAATTTCCATTAAATTATCTCCTTCTATTCCGGGAAGCCTCACAACTTTACAGATCTCTCCCTTTGCTTAGCATCACCTTTAATCCTTTCCTCCTCCAGACCTTTAGGGAGATCCTTTATACCCTCAAATTTCTCCTCAAATTTCCCCTGTCTATCTTCTCTATTTTCCATCCTTGTTTTCATTTTATTAAATTCCACAGAGATCTCATCTATGGCTCGCCTCACATCCTTCATTTCAGACCTTAATTCTTGTTTAATTTCAGCCTTAAAGTCTGTCATATCTCATTTAAAATCCTGGATCTCCCTGCTTAAATCGGTCCTCATTAATTTTATCTCCTCTAACAATGTGGTATATGAGTCCCCTCCTTTAACCTGTTCTATTGAAGGTCTTCTTTGTTGAGGAGCTTGTGCTTTAAGCACTTGGCTTCTTAAATTTATAGACATGCCCCCCATAGTCTATCCCAGTAGATAATCTCTAACTTTGACCTTTATATATTCAAAAGGTTATTTGTCTCCTTGGGTCCCTAAAGTCTATTAGAAAGATATTGTAAGGGTATTTCTACTCCTTAATGTCCTTAACAATTCAAATATAGTGCAGAAGTATAACCCAAAACTTACTCTATTTACAAACTGAAGTACAATGCTCTTTGTCTGTACAATGACATTAAACCAAACAAGATTATACAGATTATACAGATATAAGGGACCAAGAGTTAAAAAACACAAATTTAGTAGTTCCCGAACAATGTCTCACTATTGTCACAACCTCTTTATTCTTCTATATTAAATCAGCTTCAGACTTTGAAGTCGTCTTTGCAAAGTCAAAGAGGTGCATAGTATAAAAGTTGTTTCAGAGAGTCAAAAACATTGTTTAAACAAACCGCCTTCTAAAATCAAAATGATTTGCTGAATATGCAGAATTCTAATAAGTAGCGCCACCTCCTACCCACTTCACAAATGTCAATCTGTAATATCTATAAAGTCCAATCTACAA
>CM034706.1:70215908-70229382 GCA_020142125.1 Phrynosoma platyrhinos | reverse complement strand
ATCATTTTCCATTAAATCATAGATTTTCAGAATCCAGTCTTTTAAATCAGGAATTTTCTTTTGTTTCCATTTAGATGCGTATATTAGTCTTGCAGTTGTAGTTAAATTAAAGAGGAAAGGTCCGTATTCTTGTTCTAATTGATCTTCCTGATTAATACTTAATAAATACCTCATCGGATCTTTTTTTAATTTAATCTTTAATATCTTTTCAATTGTTCCGTGTATCTCCTTCCAAAATTGTTTTGCTTTGATACAGTTCCACCATATGTGGTAATATGTACCAATATCATTCTCACATTTCCAGCAGGTTTTACTTTCATTTTTATATATTTTAGATAATTTGCAATACCTGACTTTTCTGAACCAGTGGGCCCTGATGATCTGGGGTTGGTCAGGCCTGAAACGCCTGAACTTGAGGGACCCTTGCCTTTAAAAAGCCCTGGTACTTCCCAATCCTGGCCCTGACATTGGAACAAGCTACCCATTTTCAGGAGCTCTACAAACCTAACAGCTGGTATCCCAACCCCAGCAGCAGCCCTGCAAGTACTTTGTGGAGTGGTGACAAGGTTCCAGATTACAAGCCAAGGAGTTATTTCCCTATGTCTTCTTACCTGTTGGGATGGAGTAGAGTTTGGAAGGAATAATCCTGGGCTATTTAAGAGGCTTTTGTTCAACTCCAGAGGTTATCAGGATCAATAGATTAACTTGGAAGTGACCTTGGTGCTACACTTTTTTATTGCTTGTCCCATGGATTCTCACCAGTAGTACAATTAGATGTTGGGACCTATGGTACGAATCAGTACAATTAGATGTTGGGACCTATGGTACGAATATCTAAAAGGATAGCCTGCTGAAATAATATGATTGAAAATTCAAGAACTGTTTACTATCTGATGTTCAGTTTCTTCTGAAAGCATAATATAAATAACTTTGTTCAAAATCATCCTGGTAAACTGCTTGAGAAAGTGCCATCGCTGTGGTAAGAAAACATATAAATCAGTCCTGGCTTTGCTGTTTATAAGGAACAAGTTATCATCCATTGTTCAGAGGCTCCTATTCACTGTGTTGTGAAAGTTAATTGATTAAAACAACTGTACTATAACCTATTGCTTTGTTGCTGTAATGTCCAAATGCAAGTAAAAATTGCATATTGTCAGACCTTGCTTTTCTTTGCCTCACATTTGCAATAAAAGTTGGGAAACTTCAGCTTTATCTTCTTGGTACCATATATTATATTTGCTATATATGTTGATGCTTACTCATTGGTTAAATTAGAGAAGTCTTTCTAACCTGGTGTCTCTAGATGGTTTTAATTTTCTTCAGCCTTAGTTAGCATGGGCTATTGTTAGGAATCTTGATGGTTGCTTTCCAAAACCTCTGGAGGCTACCAAGTCGGAGAAGATCAATTTAGGTACAACAATATGATGTTTTCCCACTAGTGCAAATAATTCTATAATAATCTGAAGAGAACTGATTTTTGAGTTTTCCTGTCCATGTTCATAGTCCAGATAATTAACTAAGGGCCTCTACAGACGGCGCAAAGCACCGTCTTGCAGGCAGGGAAGGGGAGGGGCAGCCATACTTCATGTGCCCCACCCCTTCCCAAGGACGTCATTACAGTGCATGCCACTACGGATGGTGCGTGCTGTTAGGACATCCTCCTGGAGCAGCGTTTTTAAATGCTGCACCAGAAGAGGTGCAAAAGAGCCACGTGGCGGCTCTTTGGATGCCCTTTTCACCGCCTGGGAAAGGAGTGGTGTTTTGGTGCTCCTTTCCCAGGTGGCAAAAGGGAGGACTGGGTCCGATGCATATCAGCCTCGATCCTATGTTTTCTGGGGTGGCCCAGGGGCACCCGTCTGCATACCCCCCAAAACTGTCCAAGTTTCTTTCTCCTGGTTGTCTCTAGAATAGCCAAACATTTTTTAATATTATAATTTGATACAATGATTAGAATGTGAAATGGAACTCTCCAAAATCTCACCAGAACCCAACTCCCAAATCATATAGTTGTATATATAGGCTTTGCCAGCAAAGCTCTTGGTATCCACTGGAATTTGGTTCCAGAAACCCCTATGGATACAAAAATATGTGGATGCTCAAGTACCACTATTGACAAAATAAAATAGTGTTCCTTATATAAAATGGTAAAATCAAGGTTTGTTTTTTTGGGAGTTTTGGCTGGGATATTTTCAGGCTGTGGCTGATTGAATTTATGGATTCAGAGTGCTGATTGTTTCATATGGAGGTACAATAAAGCTTGTACAAATGGGTCCTAGAACAGATCAAGCCAGAAACCTCCCTGGAAGCCAAGATGACAAAACTGAGACTGTCATACTTTGGACACATCACGAGAAGGCATGGCTCATTGAAAAAAACAATAATGCTAGGGAAGGTGGAGGAAAGTAGAAAGAGAGGAAGACTGCATGCCAGATGGATGGACTCTATTAGGGAGGCCAGGAACTAAGCAGAGTTGTGGAAGACAGGGAGTCTTGGAGATGTCATCCACAGGGTCATCTGTTAACAGCAAATAACAAAAGTGTGTGTCTGTGTAAGGATTTTTTTGTTCATTTTTGTTTACAGGGAAAGCTCCATTTTAGACACCATGTTTACTGATATTCTTTTTGTGCATTCTGTGCTTGGGAGTACTTTCTGAGAGTACAGGAAGTAGCATATAGGATAGATCTAGTAAAATGTTGCAAGGCTCGTCCTGCCAAATTCCTCCATACAGTTGTTAATTAGGAATTTGGGAAGAAAAATTATTTGACCAAAAAAATTAGGGTGTTATTAAAACGCCCTTACTTATTTATAGTTCTCCATATTTGGATGGATGGCTAGTGTGTTTTGAGATTTTAAGTAAGTTAGATTGCCATAAACTGACCACTTATGCAATGTATGGTAGTACTTCCGATGGATTAACCAGTATAACAGAGTGTTATTGGAAAAGAAGTGTCTTTGCATTGTTAGCAATTATATTTCCAAGAAAGGCTTGCATTTATTTGTTTCATTAGCAGTATAATACGTTGGTTGAAGTATTGATTTTAAGAGGAAACTGAAAGAGAACATCAGTAACACAGGTATCCATGGTAATTGTAGCTTCTAAATAGTTCAGGAGAGTGCTTATAGAAGTTGCATTTGGTTGTGGTTGTATAGGCAGAGAGTTCCACAGGAAGCCTCTCAGTATAGGTATGTGTTTAAACTACCAAAGAAGTATAAAAGTAAACTCCTTTAACTGAAGATATACCGGCCAGTGTGTTCTGTTATTCAAAAGATTGGTTTAGTTGGTTGTGTTGTTTTTTCAGAGAAAAAATGAAGGCCCTTATAGCCCATTCCTCTGCATATTTACCTGGAAGCAAGTTCCATTAACTTCAGTAAGACTTATTCTAAGGTAAATGCCTGTAGAGATCTATCCTTACAGGGTAGTTCTGTACATATCTAGTCAAATGTAAGTCCTACTGAGTTCTGTGAGAGTTTACTCCCAGGAAATCTAGTATAGATTTGTATCTTCAAATCTTGTTAATGCTTTAGTCAGAGCTCATGTTAAATCTTCATTGTGGTATGCTGCTTGATCCTGTTGCCTGCTTTTAAATACCTTGGTTATCAGTTGCTTTGAAAATGTGGAAATTACTTCTCTTTCTATATGTGTGTGTGTGTGTGTGTGTGTATCATGTGTATATTAAGTACCGTATCTTAGGGTCACATTTTACCAGTGGGTGTGCTGGAATTCATACTAATTGAACATTTATTAGGCTGAATTCTTAATTTTATGTGCAAGATGCTTTTCAGGCATGGTTAGTAACTGTTAGAAGGATGAAAGCTTATCTAAGTTATTACTTTGGATTTCCTTCAAACTACTTATTTCCTCACAAACCACAGGATTGGTTTCAAAAAGCCCAGCAAAGAAAAACAGAACACTTGTAATATCCCTAATTTTATCAAGTTTCATCAGTTTCATTATCCAGAGTCCATGAATTCTTAGGGCCATCAGATTTCCTGAATGTATTTGTGATCTTCAAGATCAGGTAGGAGGACATTTTATGTATGTATGTATATTATCATTACAACATGGAGAAGAGAGATGCTGTTCTTTTGGGCTGGCCAGAGATTATGGGAGCCCCTTCTCTTAAAGGCCCTTTATAGTCAAAGGTAAAACAATTCAGTGTGTGAATAAAAGCATCTTATTTCTAATGACTCTGTAGCAAACAAAGTGAGTAACATGAAGCCATTTTGCTGTTGAGGAAAATCTGGCAGCACTATTTAAGAATCAAGGCTTTTACAACTCATGCCTCTAATATCTACTCAGGCCCATTCATTTCAGCAGGACCCCCAGAAAATGATTCTATCAGTTTATATTTGGTTGGTGCTGGTATGATAACTTTTGAGTGATGTCATTTTTGAGTATTTTTGTGTGTGTGTGCCTCGAGTCTTCTAGCAGACGAAACATATATATACAATGAAAATGCAAATGTTAAATAAATGGGAATTGGCATGTGGGAACTGGAAGTGTAAACAATTGTTATTATTATTATTATTATTATTATTATTATATTTGTATCCTGCTCTTCCCAGAGCTGGGACTCAGTTCTTTACATAACTGCTGACATAAATTTTCTTGGTGTTTATTTCTTTATGGCACAACACTTATTATTTATTAAACATGTTATTTATTAATTAAAATAGTAATAGATTTTTTGCTTATTAGAGTTCCCAAAACAGTGACCAATAAAAGTATTATATTAAAAGAACCCAGTTTCTAGAAGGTGCCAGTGGATAAGTGGGTAGGGAGTATAGCAATTGAAGGAAGAATTTTGTTGATAAGATTAAGTCACAATAATTGCCCTGATTACTGAGTGGTTATTCTGACAGGTGGAACTAGGTCTTGCCACCACCTGACTTCCTGGCTCAAGAATTGAGATGTTGCTTATTGTTTATTGTGGGTGCTGACAAGACAACCAGTTAATCTGGGGACAAAACAGCCAGGTAGTCCATTGAAGTATACACTGTCGGAGTCCAGCAGTGCTTCTGGATGAGGCTAATATGTTGAAATCACTCAGTCTCAAAGTGGAGATTTATGCTCTCTAGTATATCATCATCATCATCATCATCATCATCATCATCTATCTTATTGTCTTCTATTGTTTATTGTTTTCCATTATGTTGTCTAATAACTTTTTCAATTTTTTTCTTAGAACAACAAAAATATAAGGAAGGAAAGGTGGAATGTCTGTATAGTGATTATGAGTATATCTACTTGGGGCAAATTCTGCCACTTTGATACTACTTTAACTTTCATGGTTCTACCTGTAATATCCTGAGATTTGTGGTGTGGAAAGGTCTTTAGAATTCTCTGCTAGAAAGATCTAGTCCACAGCTCCTCCCAGAACTACAGCCCTAAAATTCTCTAGCTGAGGATTCTAAGGATCTCACCAAACTGCAGAGCCAATACTCCATGTCCTATGAAGAGAGACTTAGGGCCTTTACAGACTGCCAGAAATAATGCAGCTTGAGACCACTTTAACTGTCCTGACTCAGTCCTAAGGAATCATGGGAGCTGTAGTTTATTGTGGCACCAGAGCTCTCTGACAGAGAAGGCTCAATGTCTCAGAAAAACCCTGCAATTCCCATGATTCCCTAGCATTGAGCCAGGGCAGTTAAAGTGGTCTCAAGCTGCATTATTTCTGGCAGTCTGTAAAGGCCCTTAGGGAGTTTGGTATATTTAGCCTGGAGAAGAGAAGGTTAAGAGGTGATAGGATAGCCCTGTTTAAGTATTTGTAGGGGTGTCATGTTGAGGATGGAGCAAGCTTGTTTTCTGCTTCTCCAGAGACTAGGACATGGAGCAATGGATTTAAACTACAGGAAAAGAGATTCCACCTCAACATTAGGAGGAACGCCCTGACAGTGAGAGCTGTTCAGCAGTGAAACACACTTCCTCAGAGTGTGATGGAGTCTCTTTTCTTTGAAGGTTTTTAAATAGAGGCTGGATGGCCATCTGTCAGAGGATGCCCTGATTATGAGTTCCTTCATGGCAGGGTGTTGGACCGGATGGCCCTTGTGGTCTCTTCAACTCTATGATTTTGTATTCCATGTGATGAGCCATGGCAGTCAAAGCAGTCAAACTGCTATAATTATCCATTGTGGATATACCCCAAAACATCTTGATTTGGAAGCACTCCAGCTCTGAAAGCCCCTGACTCTGGCAACAAATTCTGACAAATACCAATGAGATCTGGAATCCCAAATATATTTCCTGAAGCTATTGAATCTATCTTATCTTTTACAGGGTTAATTCCTTGTTAATGAGTTAAATGTAGCACAGGGGCAAAACAGACCATCCCTTTGCACTGGCTTCCCAGTAGCTTGGGGGCATGGCATTTAGATATATTAAATCCTATACAGCTTGGGTCCACACTATCTGAAGCCACCTGGCCATTTACATGGGGGTGGCTTTATGACACTCCAGCAGCGTGGTGTTTACATGCTGCATGCCGCCAGAGCATAATGAAGCTGGCTGTAGTGCGGGTAGAAATGCTGGCTTTTTGCCATTCCTTTTTGGGCAGCTTCAAGGCTGGATTGAGGCCACGGCATGAGGTTGCTGTGGCCCCAATCTGGCTTCAGAAGGGGCAGATTCAAGTTGCCCCTGTTGGCTGTCTGTTCTGGCCCATAGTTTCTTTTCTTTTTTTTTTTTGGCCAGTGAGGGAAACAACATTACCGTACTATTTCAAAAATAAATCTAACAATGGGAACATTGTTATTTTATTTTGGTAACAAGTACTGTTTTCTGCTTACTTTTAAAAAATCATTTCAAAGGGCATATTAGAGGTGTTTTAATGCCATTTTCATTAATCCTAAGAGATTTTTCACAGAAAGCAGCAAAGCCGTGAATCATAACATAATGAGTAATGCAATTAGTTATTTTTTAACACTGAAAATTAATGGGAGCTTTTAATCTCTGTTCCTTCTAGATCTGTCTCAGTGGCCCTTGAGATTTCATGCACATCTTTTTCGGGGGAGTGGGATGGATGCATGTCATATCAATTTGGATTGGAACATGATTTGGTGATTTGGATCTGGGCATCATTGGTTCTGAACTGATACAGATCCAAATCAGGATAAATAAGCAGCATGGTTTATTTGTATAGCAACAGCTACCATGTTTCCCCGAAAATAAGACATACCCATAAAATAATCTGTAGCAGGATTTATAAGCTTTGGTGCAATATAAGCCGTACCCCGAAAATAAGGCATAGGCCCATGATCTTCGTCTTTGCTGCAAAGGTACTTTTTATTATGAAACCTCTTTTCAGGGGCGGTAAAGAGCCAGCCTTTGAGCTTCAGCCATGAGTCTTTTCTGGGCCGCCCCTGGGAATGGTGGATCCACCGGTCCCAGAGGCAGCCCAGAAAAGTTTCACAGCTGCGGCTCAAAGGGTTGCGACCATGATCCTCATCTTTGCCACCCCTGAAAGGAGTGGCCTTTTGAGTTACTCTTTCAGGGGCGGCAAAGAGTCAGCTTTTGAGCCATGGAAGTGGATCTTTTGCACCCTTTTGGCACAGCGTGTATGCATGCTGCCCCAAGAGTGCGCCCTGATGCTGTGCAGCATGCGGACAGGTGCGCAGCATCAGGGCGGAGTCAGGCCAAATAAGACATCCCCTGAAAATAAGCCATAGTGCATCTTCTTGAGGCCAAATAAATATAAGACAGTGTCTTATTTGCGGGGCAACACGGTATTAGCAAAACAGAGGATATATCTGCATATACACTTGCACCTCCTTTCTCATGGACTTCTCATGCTTTTGCACATTCACCGAGGGATGACCTCCATGAAAATCATGAGGGTTCACCCCATTCAAGCCTATGGGGCTTGACTATTGCTGAATCTCCGTTTTCATGCGCGGGGGTCCAGAATGGATCTCCTGCGAAAATGGAGAGACGACTGTAATTGGGAGATATGGTTTTGATTATTGCACCATCCACTGGCCTAACCCTCTGGTTATTCCTGACTATATTAGACCCACTGAATGAATGGCATTTGCCTGCATTTTGACTTAGCTGTCAACAACTGACTGAATTGTTCTACTGTAGTTGAGACTAGCTCACAGGATGCAAGCCTCTGTGCAGAACTGCCTTTGGAAGGAGTTTGGAAAGTTCAGAAGGTCCAAGATGCTGTGGCTGGACTGCTAATCACATCTTGTAATGGAGAGAACAGAGATGTGTTGTTACAGCAACTTCACTGGCTACCAGTTTATTTGTGGGCACAGTTCAAAGTGCTGATTATATCCTGTTAAATCCTATACAGCTTGGGTCCACACTATCTGAAAGGCTTCCCTGCCTTAGTTTTCAGATCTTCAGGGAAGGCTTTTCCTCATTCCCAACATTCTTGCAGGCACATTTGGAGATGACACAAAAGAAGGCTTTCTCAGCAACAGATCTAAGGCCATGTAACTTCCTTCTACAGGAGGGTAGCCTGGCAGTCCTCTGCTTTTTGTATAGAAACAAATAAGCTGTTCTGAAAAACGGGATAGGATTAAAATAAAATAAACTTGAGACTCACACTCTGAGTCTGACCGAGGACATTATAGCACTACCTTTAAAATGCATTAAAAAGAGACTTCTTGCCCAAATTAAAGTAAAATTCAGTCTGCATCCAGATGCTATCACATGGATTTCCCCCGAAAAACCACCATTGGAATGCAGTTTGAATTCAGCCATGCTGGCTTAACTTGCTTCAGCAGCCATTTTTCTAAGTTGGAACTTTCCGACTTAGAAAAATGGCCGCTAAAGTGAGTTAAATCAGCCTGGGTGAATTTGGGCTGCATTCCAATGGCAGTTCACAGTCCATGACATTCACAGTCAAGTCAACAGCCATCATGCTCTAGATCTAATAGGCATGACAGTCAGAGGCCCACTGCAACTGTTATGCCTGATCCTAAATGAAAAACATGAAAGAGAAGGAGAAAATGGAAAATGAAATATAAGTGACCTCATACAATCCCTCCCTTCAGGTATTATGATTGGAAAATGCTGATGAGGCTCTTCCCTAATCTGGAAGCTGGGGGCTGTTAATTAACAAACTGTAGCCTCATCCAGCTACTCCCAGGCATGCCACTCTTTCACTTCCATCAGACATGAGAATCATGTGGCCCTTGAGATGCTATTGGATTGCAATGTATAACAGTAGTGCTGGCAGTAAAATCAATAGTATTGAATGTTGGGAGTTGTGTCCCAACAACATTTGGAGGGTCACTTGTTTCCCACCCCTGCCTCATGTAGTAATTTTGGAGACACAATGTCCAAATGTTTTCATTTTTTATTTCCTAATAGTGTCTGAAGCACCAAGCATTCCAGATCAGTTTGGATTAAGGCAATCTGCCCTGGAACTGAATTGGCCCTATCTGAATTAATTGGGAGCCGAATCAGTGTGACTCAGACTGACCTGATTCAGGACATATCCTTGAAGCTGTACACACCACACATACCTTCTGGACTTACAGCTGTTTCAGTAGTATAACTACAGAACATTTATTTTCCATGCTTACCAACCAGGCCTGAAAGACACTTGTGATATAGCACAGCCGCCTTGACTGCTGCCTGGATTTTTGGTGTGGGTGTGGGTGCGGTTATGCTTATATTCAGCTGGATATGAACAGATTGCAGTGAAACAACAAAATCCCAGTAAATTTTAATTATTTTCTGCAGAGAAATGGAAAAAGTGCATTATTTTAGAAGAAATCCCTATTCTAGATTCCAGATCAAACATGGCACCAGTTGTACTTCGTAAAAAGCTGATATAAATGCTTATATTTTATAAACATAGTAGAACATCCTGGTAAGAATTGTGATAAATACTGGTGTGTTTTTATATTTGAAATAGTAACAATGCTATGTACAACTAAGTGCATCACTTTCAAAGTCTCCAAGGATCAGAATCTATATTGACAAGCAGCCATGAAAAATGAATGAAGTGCCAGGAATCACTGCAAACAAGAGTTTGTGATACTATTCTGCAGCAAGAATGAGGATTTATGCTGTGCTTTGGGATTTAAAATGTTAGATCCAATATTTGTATTACTGGATAAATGAAAACACTTTTCTCTTGTGTCTTGTTTTTGGTTTTTACATGCCTTAATCTTCTGATGAATTACATGTTTGTCTTATAAAAACCTCATAACACAGTTCAATAGACAATGTAAAAGGCAACCCCCTCCTGATAAATCTTGCCAAGAAAACCTCTTAGGGTCACCTCAGGGTTGTCATAAATCAGAAATGATTTGAAAGTGCACAAGAACAACTGCTACAACAAAGAATGATGGAACAAGATATCTTTCTAGAAGAAGTGTGTTTGTGTATGTATTCTTTTCAGGGGAGTAAGAGCAGTATTAGAAAAGAGAACCTACTTGTATATAACTGTCTGTATGCAATTCTAGCCATATACATAATTCAGTACTGAGGCCAAACAATGGTACTATGTGTCATTTTTACCTTTTGGACTTCATAGAATGACTGTTGTTCCATGTATTCTCACATAGTACCTATATTCACACAATACCTATATGACATTAAGAAAATTCTACTACTAATATACATATACATATGAGCTTAACATTTAACACAATCAATCTCATATATCTTTAAAAAAACCAAATAACATATAACACACAAATGTTCCTTCCTTTCATCCATTAATAGGTGATTTTTGCTTATCTTGATCCACTTTAATTATTATCTTCTCTATATATACATATATATTTCATTTTATTCTTAGTCCCCTATCCTAGGTGATGTGATATCTTTTTTCTCAGACAACACACTGTTGACCCAGTAATTTCTGTTGTTATTGGTTATTTTCTTATTGTTTGAAATAATGATAGTTGGATTATAGTTCTATCTGAATTAAAGTATTGTTTTCAGTAATATTATTAGAGAAGCTTCACCTTCTGGGATAGCACTGCCAAAGTGAAATCTAGAAGAGGGAATTTCATCAGGTGTTGCTTCCCCCTGTTTATGTTGGATGCACATGTTGAAGGGAACATTTGATATGGCTCATGATAGATAAAATACTGTGCTAGCAGATATTACCGTACTTTATATTTTCTCATATTGGTGAACATGGAATGGTGCCTTGCCTTGGTCACTAGTAGCTCTTTGAAGAGATCTGGTCCATTTGAAGCAAGGTGTAAAACTAAAAGTGATTGGGTGGGATGGATGGATTTCTCTTTCAGGAGATGCCCAGGAGCAATACCTTCCCTTTTTTTTCTTTTCTTTTTTTTTTTTACAGAAAAATCCAATTTTTATTTATTTATTTATTTATTTATTGTGTGTGTGTGTGTGTGTGTGTGTGTGTGTGTGTGTGTGGAAGAGAGTTGAGTCAAGTCATTGATTTGCTTCTAAAAATACTGCTTGGCGTATAAGCTAAATGACTACTTTCTCCCCCTATTGCCTAGATCTTTCTAGTTGCCAGTGAGCAAAATCCTCAACATTTGAGCATTTTTGCTCCTAAAGAGAAACAGTGCAGAGCATGAATCACTCCTTGACCTAAAATGCCAGCACTGTTTCTCTTTAGGAGCAAACATTTTAAAGTGTAACATATTTGTTATGTTATTAGAATTTGCCACAATAAATCTGTTATCCTTTAAGATGTATAATGTTCTCTCTTAGTGCTTACTATAAATTACTGTAAAAACAAAACAAAAAAAACCTAACAAAGCTACTTCTCTTTTGAAGCAGTGAAACACTTGACCCAAAGCCAGATTCTTAAGTGCTTGGGAAGCCCAAGAGGAGTGCTTTAAGTACAGAAAGAAGTGTTATTCAGCTATTCAGTATGTGCAGGTAATAGATAAGGGGCACTTAGTACAGTGAAGTTCAGGTGTATCTGTAAAGTATCATACACGTAAACACCTCAAAATTGTGAAGCAACAAATGTGTCTGTACATATGTACACCATAGACAGAGATAGGACTGGATACACTATTACTTCACATACGATTCCCCCCCCCCCCGCGCACTTTGGTCCTCTGGGAGGAATCTGCTACAACTTATGAAATCTAGGCTGTCGCAGACTTCCCAGAGGGGCTTCTCTGTCGCCGCCCCAAGATTATGGAATGGCCTGCCGGATGAGATCCGTCTTATTACCACCCTTGACTACTTTAAAAAAGCAGTAAAGACAGATCTCTTACGGCAGGCCTTCCCAGAATAATCTCCTGGCTCCCCAAATTGGTCTGGTTCTGTCAACTCACTCCCCTAGCCACCACTGCCTGTTTTTATGCCTGTTTAACAGCCTTTGTATGATGTGTTGGTTTTACTTTGATTGTTTTAATATTGTCTTATTTTAATCTATTTTTAAGGGGTTGGGGGAATAATTTGATTGATGTGTTTTACTTTGTATTGTTTTAACTTGTTGTATGCTGCCCTGGTTGCTTAGCAGAGGGGTGGGTTAAAAATACAATTTATTATTATTATTATTATTATTATTATTACTGTTTTTCTTCCACAAAATCCTATGCTGCTTACTCATCATGGCATAGATATGACTATGATTTCCACCAATATTCAGGTTAGAGGATGCTTTGTGCCTGTTGTTCAGAAACCAGCCTAACTATGTATGGAGAAACCCAATACCAGACTACAGCTTATCCTCTGTATCAACAGATTCTTTATCCATGGATTCAAACATCTATGGCTTGAAAATATATTTAAAAATGTATAAATTCCAAATAGTAAACCTTCATTTTGCGATTTTATGTAATGGACACCATTTTGCTATGCTACTGTATTTAATGGGACTTGAGCATCCATGGATTTTAGTTTCCACAGGAGGTCTTGGAACAAAACCCCAGTAGTTAACAAGGACCCACTGTATATTGCATCTATATCTGCATGGGTAAAGGAATTACTGTATTGATGAAATTGCCAGTCTTGAAGGTGTTGTTCTCTTCCCCCTCAAAGTGTGTTATAAAATAAACACTCAAAGCTATCAAGCAATTTACAGAGAAGAAAAGGACAAAATCCACAGATAAAATATAAATTAAAGGTGTTCATGTAGATAGATGGCACGCTTTCAGTATAAAACCTGTTTGCTGTATATAATGTGTGCCTACAGAAAAAGGCAGTCTGACTGATGTGCTTCAATGGCAGTGATTAGGATTCCAAAGTGACTCTCAAATTACAGTCAGGGAGCATCAGGAAGTATATCCTTGAAAGAGTAAATACTTCACCTAAGTTTAAATAACAGTGGGGGTACCTACAGTAGTCTGGTCCATGGAAGGAAGACTAAGCGTAAGGGCAGCAGGAGCTCTGGTGTGATTGGAAGGATGGGAAGGGAATTGCACATTTTAGGCCTGTGTAAGACAGGATGGTTTTATTACCTGTACTTGGCCACTAGAAATGTAAACCCCGACTTAGTTTATCCTTAGTTTATCAGGGTAAGCAGGACAACTTATCAAACTGAAGCAACAGCATGGTAGGGGGAGTCAGTCTTGAGAC
>CM034706.1:70190000-70203195 GCA_020142125.1 Phrynosoma platyrhinos | reverse complement strand
AATTTCGTAAGATGAAGCATTCGTAAGTAGAGGTACCACTGTATTTTCTCCATTAATTTTCTCCATGATTCCCCTCTTAACAATTCTCCACCATGGTCACACAAACTGTATATATAGTACACCTGACATTTTGATTAATACTTTATTAGTGTGATGGATTGCACTTTAGTTCACTAAAATTTATGTTAAAATAAATTTGTTAGTCTGTGTTGAATTTGGTACCACACACTAACTCCTCTAGAAACTGCATTAAACCAGCTGGCACACTTGTCTACAGTACAGAGCTACAGTAAAGTATTTTGATACTACTTCCACTCAGATGTCTCTTTTCTTAGGGAATCTTGGATTTGTAGTATGCTCAAATCTTTAGAAGTCTTTCCTAGGACTTGTGCAGCCATTCAGGGGAGTGCATTAGAGCTCTTCGTCAGAGCTTTCAAACTGCCTTACCAAACTACACATCTCAGAATTCCAGAGAGAACAATGACAGTTAAAGTGGTATCGAATTGCTGTAACTGTTGCTTGTGTTCAAGTCCTTGCCCTGCAACTAGAGATTTTTTTAAACTTCTCAGTCTTTGTTCTGTATCTTTCCAAACATATGAGAGATGTCTGGATAACTAAGATGTTACTTCTTAACATTAGTTACCATTAACTTATTATGAACTAATTATATTATAATTATGTTACTAGTTGACAGCCAAGCAAAGAAGTATTAGCCAGCTATCATAAAAGCACAATGTATTTGCACCACGGCAGGGATAGATCAGCATATTCCATCTGCCACAAAGAGCTTGTTGTAGATCCTCCCTTGTGGTAAGCTGCTTTTTAAAAAGGGAATGGTGTAATGCAACCAACCACCAAACAGTAAAATATGATTTCTCTTCAGCTGTTAGAACACAACAAAATGTTCTGTTGGAGAAAATAGTATCCAACATCTCATACGTTATTGGGACAAGCCACTTATCACATGGCGTAATTTAAGTTTTATTTATTTATGAAACGTATTTACATTCTGCCTTTCAAGAGAGGCAGTCCTTCTTAGGTAGCTGATAAATAGTACAAAGATAAATGAACAAAACACAATAAAACATATTCAAATGAAGAAAACTTCTCACAATGGTGAGTGGTAACAGCTCTGTGTTGGGAGTGAGGATTATGGTTAGTCCACCTGGAGAAGGGAGATTATTTTCTATGCCTCCTTGCCTCTTCCCTCTGGCAGTAATGGTCCTGTGGGGTGAGAGAGAGGAATAGACAATCCATTTGGGGCAGGCAGCTGTGTTGATCTGCCTCCCTCTCATGTTGAAAAGTGGTCTCTTCTCAATTAGCAGCCACTATGTGCAGTGATCCTAACATTTTGTGTGTATGTTTTGTTGTGCATTTTCTGATTCACAGTATCTTTTTGTTTTGTAATTTTACCGGGCTGCCCTTGTGCAATTCATCTCTGTTCCCTGGAAACCACTGGAAAGACTATGGGCCTAAGCAGACTGCCAGAAATAGTGCACATTAAATTGAGGCACTGCCCTGGCTCAGTGCTAGGGAATCATGGGAACTGTAATTTATTGTGGCACCAGAGCTCTCTGACAGAGAAGGCTCAATGTCTCAGAAAAAAATACAATTCCCATGATTCCCTAGCACTGAGCCAGGGCAGTGCCTCAATTTAATGTGCACTATTTCTGGCAGTCTGCTTAGGCCCTATGGTCATGAGTATGGTTGTTGTTTTTTTAAAAAAATGTAGCCATGTTTGTCTCTTGCTGCATAAGGAACAAAGAATGGGAAGGGGGAAAATGTGGCAACACTTTTAAGATTAAAGCTCATGCAAAAAATAAAAGCCAGTTATGAGTCTTTAAGATGCTGCCACATTGCTGTATTGTGTTGCCTTCATGTTTCAGTTATCACCCATAAGGATTTAAGCTTTTTCTTTTGATTTTTGGTACTGAACCATCATCTGGGATAGATCTACACTAAAGCAATGTTAATATTTTAACAATAATTTTAGAGCATATTATTTCTAATTGTTTCATTTTCTTCTACTTTCTTGACTGATTGGTGGGTTTCACTGCATACACTGGGATGACATACTGATGTTTCTAATCCCATGTAAGATTGTAGCTACCTTTTTAGAGTTTATAGTGGATTTAAAAGAGACATAGAAGATGTGAAAGCCCATCCAATAATCTATGCTCCATTTTTTCAGCTGATGTAAGTTTTCTTTTGTTCCTCTACAGTACATTTTCTGGGACTCTGTGTTGTCTAGCTATAAAAGCCTTGGGGAATGGGACTTCCATCTAGCTGCCAGGAGGTTGTTAGTAATAATCAATCTATATTTTGTATCTCATATTCTACCTCTATGCTTACTTGCATTTCATATACATAGTGTTTTTTGTTTCTTGCTGAACATATTTATTTTGTCTTTTTTAGCAAAGGCTGCAGTCTGTTACACTCTGGAGACAGACAGTAAACTGTTTTCTTTAGTTCAAGGTGACATTCTAGAAAGGCAGCCAGCCACCTGCAGGCCAGATCCAAAAAGTACAATCATATGCTGCCTTGGATGAGAACAGTATTAATAATGTAGCTATACAGGTGAGGTCAATTGTATGTTCTTTCACATGCAGTCAGCACCTCACCAGAACAGGAGGTGGAAATTATCCATGAGATTAGCTTCTTCCATGCTGTACCCTGCCTTGGAGGGCCAGCATGGTGTAGTGGTTTGAGCGTTGGACTAGTATAATGTGAGACTAGGATTTGAATCCTGGGTCCGCCATGGAAACCCAGTGGGTGGCCTTGGGCAAGTCACATTCTCTCAGCGTCAGAGGATGGCAATGGCAACCTCCCTCTGAAGAAACTTGCCAAGAAAATTCTATAACAGATTTGCATTAGGGTTGCCATAAGTCAGAAATGACTTAAAGGAACACCACAGCAGCAACAAGCCCTCTTTGAGGGGAGGTTGAAAATTAATCATTTTCATAATCATCATCATCATCTTGATCACCAGTGTGCCCCTGCAGGATGAGATTGTTCCATGTGGAAGTGATTCCTGTGGCTGCAGATGTGAGATATTGTAGCTGTATTTGTTTATCAGGGGGACAAATAACGGAAGGTAGAATAGTTTAATGCAGAGGACAAGCAGAGGAACAAGCTATAGGGACAAACAATGCCTGGCAAAATATTTTTCTGGTACCACTGTTAAATGATGGTAACATAAATAGCATTGTAGTATATTAAATAGATTCTACATTTGATTTTGACTGTTAAGTATCCTTTGGAATGCAAGCAAAGCAGCTTTATTTATATACCGCTTCATACCACGCTATGCCGTGTCTAAGTGGTTTACAACTGTAAGCTCATTGCCCCCCAACAGCTGGGTACTCATTTTAGCGACCTCAAAAGGATGCAGGCCTGAGTCTAGCCTGAGCCCTGGCTAGTATTGACCTCGCAACCTTGTGGTTTGTGAGTGAGTGGCTGCAGTACAGGCATTTAACCACTGCGCCACGAGGGCTCCTATTTTGAAGACTTTGAAGACTGCACATGAGCAAATAACCTACCTAGATAGGTACAAAGCTGCATATTTATGTAAGAGTCATGCATGTGCATCTGCTGTAAGTTTCAAACCTTCATCAGAAGTTCTGATTTTATTTTATTTGTATGCTATCTTTTCCTGAGAAAGGGAGTGTAAGGTGATTTAAAACATAATTAAAAAATAAGTACCAATAAAGACACAGAGTTTAGCATCCTGTTACTGAGTTATGCAGATGTCAATCCAGCTTATGTCTACTGAACTCTCTTTTTTTACTCCTAATGTTGGAATCTACCAACCATACAACTGTCAAAATCCATCCCCTCCCTCAAACCCACCTTTCAGCTATTGCTACCTCTCCAACATTGCCATTTATTGACTAGGGGGAGGGGAGCAATTGGCTAGGCAGGGTGATAGAGAAGTAGCCAGCTATGTTCCCCTGGAACATACACTGGAGAGCCAGTGGAGGGCCAGTGTGGCGGCACAGCAATGACATCCTCCTCCAGGCAGTGGTATCCCAAACCCTGGTGTCACTGGGTACAGGGGGTGGGACCAAAAGGCTGTGCTCACCGCCTTCTTCACTGTGGTGATGATGGGCTCCTCACAAGGAGACTGCTGCCACTATGGGGAAACAGGGCCAAGCCTTGTCCCTCCTTGTGGTGGCCTTCTTGTAAGGAGACTGCTGCCATTGAGGGGAGGCAGGGCTGGGTGAGCTTGGTCCTGTCCTTTCTTATGGCAGTGGAAGCAGCAGAAGCAGCCTCCTCCTGAGAAGACTGCCACTGCAATGGGGAAACGGCCAAACATGCTTGTCCTTGTCCTTCCTTGTGGTGGTGGTGGTGGTGGCAGCCTCCTCGTGGAGACTGCTCCCGCCGCTGCAGGGAATCAGGGCTGGGGCATGGTTTCCCCTCCCCCTGGTGGAGGTACAGCCCAATTGGGTTTCAACCCTCTTCTGGGGTGTCACCCAGTGTGGGCCACACCACTGCACCCCTCCAGAGATGCCACTGCCTCCAGGCCCTCTGGAAGACCTCCAAGACAGACCAGAGCATGTTTGTTGTCATGAGTTCATCTAAACTACCAGTAATATAGCTTTCCACACCTGCTGTGCTCCCAACTGGCTAGTAAATGGTTGTGGGAGGGGGAGCAAAAGGCAGCAGCAAAAAAATTGAGGGTCTTTTTTGAAGCAGAGTGAAGATTAGATATGCCATAGTTCTACCTGTGTAGAACTTTACAATATGCAGGATCTCAGCCAGTTGTTACAGATAAGTTATGAAATACAGTTCAAGATTTAAAAATACATGAATTAAAGTTTTAAAAGAGCTCAAAGATAATAAAATTTAAAAATGGAAAAGGCTCACCTGAATACATAAAACATTTTTTCTATCATAATTGATGAGACTGTATGTATGGTATGCATATAGGCCTTGTTGCAGTTTCATATTAGGGCCCCCACAGTGACATCTTGCTCAGAGATTGACCCATGCAGAACCATAACATGGTCTTGAACATGAAGACATAGCCGTGTTAGTTTGGAATATCAGTCTGCAAAGGGATCTTGTAGCACCTTTGGGACCAATTAAGAGAAAGAAGCTTGAAAGCTTTCCAAGACTCGCTTTACTTCTTCAGATGCGCTGGCTCACTCCATGCATCTGAGGAAGTAGACTTTGGGGTGAAACAGGCAAAATAAAAAGCTGCTTTGAAACTGGGGTGTTTAGACGACACACGAGGTGAAAGAAGATGGAAAGTGGAAGGAAGCTGCATTCTGGGGTTAAAAACCAGAGCAGAAAGAAGCTCTGATATACAACATGTAGAAAATGTGCATCTTTGCACTTGCATATAAACAATCTGATGGCAGAACGAGGCTGCAGCAATGCAAAAAAGTGAAAGTGTAACAACACAAATGGATATGATCATAACATGTGCAAACCAGACAGTCCAGCAGAGGGGCATGGGGTGAAGGAGGCGTGGGGGGGGCTCCATAATTGTTCTTTGCCAATGTGTCACTTGACACACCAATGCACTGTATAGGCGGTGCATCATACAACTGTATGGTCGATTGAAGGGGTGGCCATCCAATGGAATGGTATCTAGGCAGGACAGGTAATTGGAGGTTGCAGGCAGTGCACTGTATTTGTGTGATGGTGACACACATAGTGAGGAGGCAACAAAAAAACAATCACGCAGTGCAGCTTGACGCCATGCCTTGGGTGTTTGGCTTGCCTTGGGTCTGGGCCATGTGGACAGTGGGGTTTTGACCTGCTTTTGGAAAATGTAGAATCAAGCTGATTTTTCCTGCCTGTCTTCTTTGGCTTCAGCTACAACTTTTTCACATTTAGTCTCAACAGTACTACAAGATCCCTTTGTATTACGATCTTGAACAGATCAGCTATTTTAATGGCTTTTTGAGACTAAATAATATTGTTCACACGTTTTGCCTTTGAATGATGTGGGAGCTCTTCTTGATTGGAAGTTGTGTGTGTGAGTGTGGGGGGAATAGATGGGATTTAACCCTTTGATCACCAATGCCACCCTGATCCGGCTCAGTTCCATCACATCTCCTTTGACATGGAGAGAAAGGAGTTCCCATTTATTTCTACGGAACTTTTTTTCCAATGGAAACAGCAGATATAGAGCTCTAGATTTGGATTGGGAGTGTAGGAGGAGCCAGAAGGTTAAAACCCACTTCTCCTTGTGCCATGGTTCCATTCTGTTCCCCACCCCACCACTTGTGTTGGCTATTTGTGAAAGACAAATCTTGGACTTGAAGACAAAATGTAGACAATGTTATTTTCAGCTTGTGGCTACATTTCTTGTATTTCTGATCTTTATTCAGCTAGAAATAAAATGTAGTACCGGTATTTAAAAACAAACTCACAGAGTTTGAATTGAATGTATTATTTACACCATTACCCTTCCTAGACATACTCAGATTCAGGTTCAGGAAGACTGACTAATAACTTGTTCCTCATACTGCAATCTGTTTCATTGGCGGATGTTTTTGAAATACTGATCCATAACTTATCATGACTAAGAAATAAGCATAGTTCTTCCAGCATATTCCAGGAATTATTTAAGTGCTAAAATTGATTTTTGCCTATTTATAAACATGATGATGTCTCTTTTCACCCCTCCTCAAAAAACAACAATAAAACAAAACAAAAAACACAGCACTTTAAAACAGAAGAGTGCATGGTACTATTTTCTTTCTCCTGCATAAACAAGATTTTCAGGTATAGAAAGGTGCCCAGTCAAAACAAAAACAGAGCTTTTTTGAAGGGATTCCATTGCAGCATTACTAGTCCAACTATCTATCCATGTTAATCTAGTAGCAGAACCAGAAAAAGTATGCGCTTCATGCAGTTGTGATCAGGATGGACACCACAATTGTGTTTTATTGCAGCAGTAAAGGCTGTTGGGTTGACATGCACTAAGCATTGGCATCAGTATCCAAGAGGGTAAAAATAGAGCTCTAGAAGCTGCTATTTTCTATGACCTTCCTGTCAATATTCTTTGACTTAATGTTAAAAGTACAAAAATGCTTGGACTTTGGGATCATGCTCTTAGCATCCTTTTTAAAATAGCTTTCTTCAAATTTGTTAAAAGCTATCTTATCTTATACAAAAGATGTTTTGCAGCAAAATAAGGAGGGATAGAAAGATACCAGAGTGTTTTGCTCTGATTCTAAAGTGTGTTATAGTCTGAAACAACAAGCCTTTACATAGGTAAATAAATACATAACTGGGCACAAATTTAACAACCTGTGTAACATGCCAGAGACATATGGCCTAAGCAGACTGCCAGAAATAGTGCACATTAAATTGAGGCACTGCCCTGGCTCAGTGCTAGGGAATCATGAGAATTGTATTTTTTTCTGAGACATTGAGCCTTCTCTGTCAGAGAGCTCTGGTGCCACAATAAACTACAGTTCCCATGATTCCCTAGTACTGAGTCAGGGCAGTGACTCAATTTAATGTGCACTATTTCTGGCAGTCTGCTTATGCCATAATCTGCTTATCTGCATATTGTACCAGTTTAGCTAGCTCCACTATCAGATGAGAAATAAAACCATGTGCAAAAACTCTTTCTATTCATAAAGGAAAAAAATCAGAGAAGGGTTGCAACTCTTAATTGCACTGTTGGTCAAGAAGACTGGTCATGTTATCTTGCAGTGCCCCAGTCACTAGCAATGTAGTATTCTGTTGCTTGGAATGGCTGACTGGCCTTTAAGTTGGTTTCAGAGGTTAAATCAGGAGATGGAATGTAGCTATATATTGCCGCTATGTCTCAGATGCAAGATCTCAGCCAAGTGACTGAGTGGGGGAGAGGAACTAGCCGGACTGAGTGAATGATAAGTACACAGTCTAATATTAAGATACACTTTACAGTGAGTTTTCAATTGCAGTGATTTAGAAGATCAATTGTGATTGATAAAACTTGTGGTTCCAGATTCTTTCCTCCTTGATATGTATCCTGTGATTGTCCAAGAACTGAGACATAAAGCAGTTTACAACAAAATTAAGGCAGATGCAGCTAAATATACATATTTAGATACAGGTACAGATACAAAGATACAAAAATTATACAGTACTAATTTGTTCTGAGCTAGAGTAGTGTAGTGATTAGAGTGTTGAACTAATACACCAAGAGAGTAGGGTCTAAATCCTAACTCAGCCATGGAAGCCCACTGGGTGACCTTGGGCAAGTCATACAATCACCCTGCCATATACATGGATTCCACCATTTAGGGCTTGAAAATATTTACTCCCTCCCCCTGCAAAAGAAATTCCAAAAAGCATTTTCTACATTTTAGTATGTCATTGTATTTAATGGGACTTGAGCATCTATGGATTTTGATATCCACAGGGGGTCCTGTAGATACTATTAGTAGATACATTAGTAGATACTAATGGCCTGCTGCATTCTCTCTGACTCAGAGGAAAGCAATGGCAAACATAATTTGACTAATTCCTTCCCACAAAGCTCTGTGATACTGTTGGTGTAGGTTAGAGCTAACTTGATGGCACATAACAACAACAAGCTGTTAAAAGCCTTTTCCTCAACAGCCATTTAGGTTCTATGATCTTGCAAGAATAGAAGGGTCTTTGTGTGTCAGTGGACAGCAGGAAGTTAGCCCATCTAGCCTCCCTTGGAAGAGAATTTTGCAGGCTGGGAACAACCACTAATAATGTCTCCTTGTGTTTCCAGAAAATGTGTGTCCATTTGTGTGCGGGGGTATGATGAAAAGGGCCTCTCCCAAAGATCTCAGAGCCAGGGCAATTCAAATGGTAGCTGCAGTATGTCTGGACTTGAGTCATATAGGGCAGTGATGGCAAACCTTTTAGAGACTGAGTGACCAAACTGCACTTATTTATCACAAAGTGCCGTATCCCTCTGGCTTTCTAGTAATGAACTCTGGCAAACTCTATGCTGGGGCAATGATGCGTGTGCCCAGAGAGAGGGCTCTAAGTGTCACCTTTGGCACATGTGCAATCGGTTTGCCACCATTGATATAGGGCTTTTAAGATCCAAATCAATGCTCTAAGTTGTGCCCAGGAACAGACTACTAGCTAGTGAAATTATTGTGATATGAGAGTTATGTGCTTCTATAAGCAGTCCCAGTCAAAAGTATTGTTGCCTTGATGGATAACTGATGTTTCTAACACTTTGTAAAGGCAGTGTGCTGCACAGAATGCCATCAACATGTGATGTAACTAAGGCATGCTCCCCATGACCAGATCGGATATCTCCTGGAATGGTCTGAGAAGCTGAACAATGATAAAGAAAAAGTTGAACAGTTTCTGTTGTTTGATGCTTGCTTTAATCTCATTTAACCTTTTTTCTCCTTCTTCTTTGCTCTCTCCAACAATAAGTTTTTCATCCAGGTTTGCTCTCTTGTGTACTTTTTAATTTCTTGATATTGTATGTTATTCATACTCCTACTGTTAAGCTATGTGTGTTTGTTTCTTAATAATAGGCATTTAATACTGGCTTCCCTTGAATTCTAAAAGAATGTGTAGAGTTAGGAATAAAACCTATATTTAATGTTGAATTCAAAATTACAATATTAAATATATGTTTTATTCCTAACTAAACATGTCTTGTGAATGTAAATGAAGTGGGAGTGTTAAATACCAATTAATACAGACACACAAACAAAGCTTAATAGTAGGAATGTGTATGCCATAGAATAGAAAGAAATTAGGAACCATACTATAGAAAAATGTTGATGAAAGATTGCATTTTGTATTCTACCATAGTATTTTTGATTTCGGTATGTGGTTGTAAAGGCTGGACACTGAAGAGAATGAACTCATTTGAAATGTGATGCTGGTGGAGTGTTCTGTAGATTCCATGGACTGCTAAAATGGGTAAATGAATGGGTAAAAGAACAAATCAGGCCTGAACTCTCATTAGAAGCCAAGAAGACTAAACTGAGGCTATCATGCTTTGGACATTTCACAAACTTCAGTGGCAAAGAATATAATACTTGAGAGAAAGTGGAATGCATTAGGACAAGAGGAAGACTGAATTATAGGTGGATTAATGCAATCAAGGAAGCCACAGCCCTGAGTTTGCAGAACTTCTTGAAGATCTCTCATTCATGGTGTCACCATAATTCAAAAGTCTGCTTGATGGCAAATAACAACAACAGATTTTGAATTCCTTCCTTCCTTCCTTCTCCTTCCTTCCTGGTGTTTCAGAGGTTTGTGGGTATGTGGCATTATTGTTAATTATCATTAAACCCTGTAGCTTTTCCCTAATCCTTTAAATCTTTCAGTTATTGTTAAAATTTAGATATTCCCTTCTCATTTCTTATTGATCCAATGTATCTTCCAATGTATCTTCAAACAGTAAAATCACAAAGTTCCGAATTCCAAGTCTTTAGTTCATCTGTGTGGTTTCTTAGATCTTTGTATGGATTCATTTAACATATGCACAGTAATCTATGATCATCACTAATCTATTGTACTATGTAACCTAGCATTGTTAGGCCCGTGATATGTTCACCTTAGGGTTGCCATAAGATGGAAACAACTTGAAAGCACATCACAACAAAAATAATTTTAATTAACATTCCTATGTGGATAAGCTTCAAGTGGGAGGGCACGCTTATACAAAAATCCCTGTGTCCATTCATCTGAAATCTGACAGAGTTGCTTCCTCCAGAAAAGGCAACTGTGCTTGCAAATTTCTTCCAATTCTCCAAAAATCTATACACACACACCAGTTAATATATTATGGTGGCATAATAGCAAAAGCAGCTTCATTTATATACCGCTTCATACCGGTCTCTAAGCAGTTTACAAATGTATGCTAATTGATCCCAACAAGCTGGGTACTCATTTTAGCATCCTTAGAAGGATGCAAGCCTGAGTCAAGCCTGAGCCCTGGTGGGTAGTGAACTCGCAACTTTGTGAGTACAGGCATTTAACTACTGTGCCACTAAAACCAGTAGTGGCTGGTGGCTTCCATGTCTGTGGAGCTCTGGGCTTTGTTCTCAAAATAGATTTGCCACAGATAAGAATCATGGCATCAACAACAACAAAATCCTGGGAAGCTGCTCTTTCTACAACCATTGTCAAGTTTTGATAAAATGAAAAACACCTTGGTTTTCAGTGATGTTTCATAGGAAGGTATTTCTGGTTTGGGATCCAAGTTGAAGTGGGCTGGCTCAGTCAAAACACACTGGAGAAGACCATTTTTCAAAGCACTGAATTTCAAATCAATTCAGTATTTTGGGAATTTCAACATATCCATGAGAGAAAGATAAGATGAATTTGTTCTACTAGATAACAAAAAAGATGTTGAATTCAAGCCTCCGGTTCCAGTGAATTTGGAGAAGCATTCAGAAGAAAATATTTCATGCAAATATAAGCAAAGCAACAGCTGGGACATAAAATCCCTGTGAACCCAGTGAAAAATATTTTTAATAGAAATATATAAGCTTTAAACTTAGTGTTGTTAATTGAAATGCCATGGTTTATATATAGCAGATGTGTTTTGCTTAGTGGCTGTTATGATCTCCAAGTAAATGGTCATCTGCACTATTTAGTTGTACAACTCTGTTGATACAATAATTTGTTAATATTGTATATACAGACCATCAAATCAATATCAGTAGCAACTTGGATTTTCTCTCCTTGGTTTGCAATAGGTTTTCTCTTCATGATCACTAGAGTCCGCATTACAGAAATAACTCAGTTTGACACAATGAGACTAACTGTGTGAATGAAGTTGTAACATAAGCTTTTGTACACTCTGGCTACTTTCTCAGATGCAGAAGTAGATCCAGTCTATGAAAGCTTGTGCTACTAGCTTCTTTCTTTCAGTTAATATATAAGATTCCTTTGCATACTGATATTCCAGACTAACATGGCCGTATTTCTCAATTGTATGGCTCTCGTAGTGAATCTGGTCTTACATAACTAAGAGCTTATCTGCACTGCAGAAATAATCATGGAATCATAGAGTTGGAAGAGAGCACAAGGGCCATCCAGTCCAACCCCCCTGCTATGCAGGAAATCACAACCAAAACATCCCCAACAGATGGCCATCCAGCCTCTGTTTAAAGACCTCCAAGGAAGGAGACTCCACCACACTCCGAGGGAGTGTGTTCCACTGTCGAACAGGTCTCACTGTCAGGAAGTTTCTCCTAATGTTGAGGTGGAATCTCTTTTCCTGTAGCTTACAGAGTGTGGTGGAGTCTCCTTCCTTGGAGGACACTGCATTAACTATCATGGCTCAATACTATGGAATTCTGGGATTTGTAGTTTGTTGTGGCACCAGAGCTCTGTGACAGGGAGGGCTAAATGTCTCACAGAATTACAAATCCCAGAATTCCATAGCACTGAGCTGTGGAATTTAAAGCAATGTTAAACTGCATTATTTCTGCAGGGCAGATAAGCTCTTGGTTATGTAATAGCAGATTTACTATGAGACCATAGAATTGAGAGACATAGCCATGTTTGTCTGGAACAGGGGTAGGCAACCTTTCCCCTTTAAGGGCCAAGGGATTTCAGCTCCCAGAAACCTCATCCATGTTGGCCAATAGTCACATGTTGGCCAATAGCTCCTGGGATTCTGGGAGCTGAAGTCCCTCGGCCCTTAAAGGGGACAGGTTGCCTACCCCTGGTCTGGAATATCAGTATCCAAAGGAATCTTACAGCATGTTAGAGCAGACTGCCAGAAATAGTGCAAATTGAGTCCACTTTAAGGGTTAGGGTTAGGGCTAGGGAATCATGGGAATTTTTTTCAGAGACATTGACCCTTCTCTGTTAGAGAGCTCTGGTGCCACAATAAAATACAGTTCCCATGATTCCCTAACCCTAACCCTAACCCTAACCCTTAAAGTGGACTCAATTTGCACTATTTCTGGCAGTCTGCAAAGGCCCAAACTGAAAGAAAGATGCTGGTAGCATCAGCTTTCATAGATTGGATCTCCTGCATCTGAGGAAGAAGACCGAGTGTACAAAAGCTTATGCTACAACTTATTTCACACAATTAATCTTAGGAGAGTCTTAGCTCAACGGTCCCTGAACCCTCTGTCACAACTTACCCAGTTCCACATACTTGAGAGAAAAAAATATATTTGATTAATGTAATAACTTACCTTCTTCAATCACTCTTATACAGCAGAAACAATTAGGAACAGACAATGGGTTGCTACCATGGTTTCTTATCCTGTAT
>CM034706.1:70162983-70187575 GCA_020142125.1 Phrynosoma platyrhinos | reverse complement strand
ACAGGCAAAGACATATCAATGTATCCAAACCCAGACCAATTGTTTCTTAATCTGAAAATACTTGATTTCAATAACAAGTTTGTTGTTGTTGTTTTGTGCCTTCACATCCTTTCCAATTCATGGAGACCCTTAGGCAAATCTATCATAGGGTTTTCTTGGCAAGTTTCTTCAGAGGGGATTTACCATTTCCAGAACTGTTATGATTTTTTAAATAATTGTCTTCTTTCTGTTGTGCAAGTCACCAGGTGCAGTTCGACTGTGTGTCTACTCAGAGATAATTGAAACTGGCTTATAAGTAAAAACCGAAAATGTGTTTAGGACTTCAGATTCTGTAGGGCTTTCATGCGTGAAATACTGCTGGCTAGTATCCTTATAGATGTATAAATAAAAGAAGAAGCCCAACTTCTAGACTTCTGGTTATTAGTGAGCTGCTATTTTAATTCAACTTTATTGCCTCTCACGTTACTCAAAACAAGACATAAAATTGTTTGAATCTCTGAATCCTCTAAAGGCCAAAGTATATTAAAACTTAACCTCTCAGGAGCTTTTCTAAAAGAACTTTTCATACTAAAGTAATCAGTAGAATGTAAAACCTTGAAGAAATCCAATTTCCCCCAATCTCCCCAAATTTCTTGTCGAAAGCCAGTCTTTTGATTTTGATTATATACAAGCTACTGAACTCCTTTGTTGTGGTGTTATACTCTGAAGCATAGTAAGTGGGTTTAGACATAGAGTCAAACGTCTAGAGGATCACATGGTATAAATCAGCATATTTGTCTTGGCACCCTTGGCGCCTGATTTACAGTTGCTGCCAATGTCAGTGAAGCTGTTTTCATTTATACCAGCTGGTTGTCCAGAATTCAGAATGAGCAATGGCTTTTTCAATAAAATGATAATTTATACAGGGGTGAAATCTGTGAAAAGGTACATTTACTCCTGGAATTGTTCAGTGGTACCTTTTGATTAATTTCTTTTATAAAAGTATTATATATGTATTAATAGAGGAATAAATTGCTATTAAAAGTATAGTGGTCCAAGGACGATGTAAAAATATGGAGTGATCTTTGATCCATTTTGTGGTCTTCCTAATACTGTACCATCTAAAAGTTAAATTTACCAAAAGTCTATTTACCATTCTGTTTCCCAGAATGTTAAATTGTTGGCTATGGAAAGCCTGGTAAGATTGTAGAAGGAGTTCCCCTTATCAGTGGGCCATGGACTTCTGTAGTTTAGTGTTGGAGGAACTTCATGGTACTTTTGACTGTAATTTACACACACAGTTTGTATCACTACAGTATGCACATGCATCTTACTTCTCTTTGTTGTACATTGTTCCTTAGGCATCACATTCCATGATAAAAGCATAGATGGTCTTGGAAATCTAACAGCATTAATGTGCAAGAATGTTACATTCAAGTTTCAAGAAGTGGTCTCATCAGTTCTTTATTGGGAATGTCAGGCATTTTAAGAAACTACATGGGAACCTAATGCATAATCCCATTACAGCAGAACTGAGAAAACCCAGTATTTGCTGGTTTTAATATCTTTGTCCTAGCTCATACCAACTTGTTCTTGTTATTTTCTGTCAAGCTGATCTCAATTTGTGATGATCCTATGAACTGGAGACTTTCCAGATCCCTGATTACCAACTGTCCTGCTCAGGTCTTCCAAATTCAGGGCTGTGACTTCCTTCATTGAATCAACCCACCTGTTGTGTAGTTTCCCTCTTTTCCTATTGCCTTCCACTTTACCAAACATTTTTTTTTCTAATAAAATTTTTATTATTGTCTTTTCCATTAAGTCATGTTGTCTCATGATATGGCCAAAGTATGAGAGTCTCAGTTTAGTAATCTTAACTTCTAGTGACAGTTCATACTTGATTTGCTCTAAGACACTTCCATTTGTCCTTTTAGCAGTCCATGGTATCTGTAATGCTTGTCCAGCACCACATTTCAAATGAGTTAATTCTCTTCCTGCCAGCTTTCATTGCTGTCCAGCTTTCACAACCAAACATGTCAAATGAAACATGCCAAACTGCTGCTAGGCAGCAGCAGCAGCAGTGTAGTTGTGTGTGTGTGGGGGGGGGAGTGACACTGGAGGAGGAGTTCCCTAAGACAACAGTATTGGTACTTTTGCTAAATCTGGAAGAGTTAGTACTGTGCACAAGGCAGCAGAGGTAAACCACTCCTGAAGCTTTTTACCATGAAAGCCTATGATGAGACAATCCAAAATGAAACTTATATCAATATTCTTGCCATGATAAAAGTGATGAATATATGAAAAGAGGCCAGGATCTAGTAGGATAATACAAACAACAGTGGAGATAGTAGAAGTAATATATTAAATATCACTGCATGAATACAGCTCTGTAATGCAAGGGGAACCAGAGAGATTATCAGGGAAGAATGCAAAAAGACAGTTTCGGTAGTATAAATAAATAAATACATGCACACAGAGATGCATGCATGATTTTAGGAAGGCAAATTTAAAAGTATAGCACAACATTTATTTCTTTACCAGCTCTTCCTATGGATGCTATATGACTCAGAGGGGAACTATTACATGATCAAGACAAAATGAAAATATGATGGAAGCAATACACTGAAGAACAATAGAGATGGAGAGGATGACAGATTCCTTCAAGTAGACCCTTTTGATTAAGAACTTACAATTTTAGCAAGTGAAGTAAAAGCTAGACAGTGAAGAAAGCTGGCAGGAAGAAGATCAGTTCATTTGAAATGTGTCAGACTAGTGTTCTACAGATGCTATGGAAAGTCAAAAATACAATAAATGATTTCAAGAACAAGTTAAACCATAGCACTAAATGAAAGCAGTGTACTTTGGGCATACTATTTAGGAAAAAAAATATTGGTCAATAAAATGGAAGGCAGTAGGAAAAGAGAAAGATCACAATACAGGTTAATAGATTCAAGGAGATCACAGACCTGAGTTTGCAAGATGTGAACAGGGCTGGTAATAGGGTCTTTTGGATGTGTCTCATTCATAGGGTCACAATAAGGAGATTATCACACTAGGGCCAATTCCACAACAGTTATGCTATTGGAAGATAATGGAAGCATAGTGCTGTAGTGATCTATAGTTCTGCACAGTCGCACAATCATGTTATAACAACAAAATAAAAGTGAAACAAAAACGCAGTCACATTCTGCATACAAAAGCCAGTTGCATTGCTGTATCGTTAGTATATTGTCAATGGATGTTTCACACATCCATCATTTTCGTGCTACGGTTCTGTCCCAAACAGAACAAAATACAACTATGGTTCTGTCCCAAACAGAACAAAATACAATTTCTATATTTAACAAACATAATATATATCCAGTTCAAATAAAATAGTGCTCTATACCTCAAAATAAGACAGAAATCTACTCCGAAAATGAAAGTGAATTGCCTGTGTTGAAGTGCAGTCTGGGAAAAGCTCCCCAATAGTGCTACATGATAGCGCAAACGTATCGTTATTCCATGCATTTGCAATAGTGCGAATGAAGCATTATTGGTATGCTATTCTCCCCTTTTATAACCTCATGTGATAATCTCCTAAATCTAAGACAACGTACCATTATTTAAGAACAAAAGAGGACATATATGATTTGAGAGCATGCTGGACCAAGCATTGGGCAGACTGAAGCAAGTAATTAAACCACTGTGATGGTGGTGGGGCTATTGACAAGGTGTGAAAGGACAGAGATGTAATTAATTTTATTTTCTTAAAATTACAACAGTGCCTTTAGATCTGTAAATGGCACAAGTATTATCTGCAAACTTTTCAGTCTATTTCCACATTTCCATTGTTTTGTCTTAAAACATGTGGGGAATGTTCCCCTCATCACATGGCTTCAGAAATTCAAGAACTTTGCTTCTCTAGGGAGAAATTATTTCAAAAACTGAGCTGGAAAACAGTGATACAAGTACTATGCAATATTTTAAAGTTTTCATTTATTTTGGTCTGCTATTGTTTAAAGAGGGTTTCTTTTAAATGTGCTGTGTAAAGAAAGCATAATAATCTAAAAAGAATCCCACTACTTTATGATAGCTTTGATTAGCAGTTTTGCAACTTCAGTTGTTTTAGTTAGACTAATGAAAACACAATTGAGCTACAATTTTGAAGTGTGCTTTGGATTCGGATCAAGTGTGAGAACTCTAGATGCCTACTGTCCAATTATTGTGGAGTGAAAATAGTACATTCACATCTTGCTCTTTCTCAGTGTCTGGCTTCTCTTTTCTAGGATTTGTAATCCCCGAATTCTGGCTCTCACAAAACGTAATTACATATGGGCAATGATACTCTGGAACTGTGATGGAGTGTTTTTTCCATTCCCTTCATCACCTCTCTCCTTACTTCCCATTCCACATCTCCTCTTACAATCTCATATCCAACAACACATAATTTAAATGTCTGGCTTCTTTTTTAGACACAAATCAAAATCCAGCGATTCCTCACTTGTATTCTTGGCCAGTGATAGTAGTCCTGTATTATCATTTACCTATTTATTTAATTATGTAAAAAAGTTGTTTGGTATACTTTTCTCATTGACTGCAGTAAACAAATCAAAATGTGAAAAAATTCAGGGACCCTGTCTTCTGTTGTCACGTTAGCCATGGCATAGAATACATGTCAGGGGTTTAGTAACTTCTGCATCAAATGCTGCTTCTAAATTGTATTTGTAAATTGAAAGTATCTGTACTTTCTCATGGGCTAATAGTTACTCGGAAAGGGGATTTAGACTAAAAAAATCAAGTAAGGAGAAAGGGTTAATTCCTCTCCCCATTTGATCAAATCTTGAGCCTCTCATTTTTTGTATTAAAATAAGAAACAAAAGCATTCAGAAATCTTCATTGTCTTCTCAAATAATAAAATGCTATTTAGCCCTTAGGTTTTGTTTTGAAGGGGAATAAGATGTTAAGCAAAAGTCTTCACAGAAAATGTGGGCTTTGAGGAGGAATTTGGAAAAAAGGAGATTGTTTCCACAGAAGTGAGAGGAAAGAGATAAAGCAAGGAATGATGGCTAACATCATATCAGACAGCAGTGGGCTGTAAATGGCAGACAGCAGTAACGTAAATGGCAGAGAGAAGCAGTGGAGCTAACCATGGAACAATTTGAAAATACAGACGAGTCTTACATCTCAGCAGACATTGAGTCTCTGTGATTTTGTTCTTGGTGCTAGGGTCCTAATGACTCGTAACAAATCTTCATTAAACTTTGCAGACAAAATCACCTGTATTTTTTTCAACCTGAATGTCATTTGCTTTGCCAGAGTAAGATATGGATGTGGCCAGGGTTCTGTCTAGTCTTGTTTTTGATAGATTGTAACTTGTGCTATCTGATTACATGGACAAGTTACTCGGAGTGTTGAATCCAGTCATCTGCTGTTTAAATCCATGCTTTTCTTAGGTATTAAAAGTTCGCTGACTGGACCTATCATTGGGACTTCAAAGATGTTTCATCCCTCTCTGAGGATGGGGATGGTTCCCAGTGCAAACACACAGACACTATTTAATGTTTTGACTCTGGAAACTAGCTTGGGAAAGATTTTACTCTTTCAACATTTGTGTAAAATATTAATAATAAAAATCAAGATAGTTTGCATGAAACATGGAAAGAAATATGGAAGCAACTGAAATAATTTGAGGAGGAGTGTCACTTGGTATGGTGAGAAAACTGAAGATGTCTAATAAGGTGGATCATATGTTTTCACAAGGATAAATTACAGGTCTTGTCAAATGAGTGTGATGGTGAACCTTTTAGGGTATGAGTGCACAAACTAAAAGGCCTTCTAATGCCAGGTGTTACCGGTGCTGGTGGCGGGACTTCTGCCCTCCGGGATGGGGCAATACTTTCCCCCCACCCTCTTGGGCCTTCAGCTGTCTCTCTAGAGACAGCTGATGGCCCAGGGGGCAATGGGGATAGAAAAAAACAGGTGTGCACCTCTTCCTTCTCCTCCCTCTGTGCTGTCCCTGGCCTTCGGCTGCCTCCAGAGAGACAGCCGAAGTCCAGGGAGGGTCTGGAAGGAGGAGGAATAGGCGCACACCTCTTCTTCTTCCTCCTTGCCCTCCACGTGCCGGGGAGAATGACTTCACATGCTGGAATAGGGGAATCAGAAGAGAGAGAAACCAAAGAAAAATCTAAGGTTTTGTGTGGTATTGATAGGATGATGATGCTTTTGTTGGTGAAAGGAAAGTAATTAAAAATGATAAAGGAGGAAGGATGATTTATCATGGAATCTTCTGAGTTTGAAAAGGTTAAAAGTCTTACAAACAGAAATTTAGAGAAATGATTTTTTACAAAATGAACAATGGTCCAAAGCAGACCAGTAAGAAACACCAGCATTGGGGTGGCATGGTGGCATGGCATATGCACAGCGCACACCCTGGCTCTGTCCCCAAGCTGATGTCATGCCTTCCACCTGACCAACTGGCAGACAACATTGTGATGCTCCTCTGAAGCAGCGTTTACACATGTCGCACCACAGAAACGGGGAAAAGCCACAGCAGTGGTGAAAAGGGCATCTTTTTTCAGCCCTCAAAAGGAGAGGCACTTTGCCACTTCTTTTTAGAATGGAAAAATGCCAGAACAGGACCACGGCATGCGGTTGTTGTGACCCTGATCCGGTGCTTAAAGGGACAACGCAGAGCCAGCCTTTCGGGGTGGTCTGTTTTGCCCAATGTGGTAGAAACCTATAGCTAATGAACAGTCATTTGTTTGCAGTAGCTGTAACACGTGTAGGTCAAACTGTTTTACTGCATCATAAATGGCAAAATTAGTATTTCTGTTCACAACTCTGGAAGAGCAGAACTCAGTTCAGAATGGTTTGATTGTTAATAGAAGCAGAAAGGTAGGCCTCATTTTGTAGCAAGCTTAATTTTGAACTGTTTGGAGGAAAAAGTCATGCCATAAAGCAGAAATACTCTACATCAATCAGTTTAATAATTTTCTGTGAAAATTATATGCAGCTGTACCACCACCACCCCAGCTTGGCAATGTTTGCTTACATGGTAAGGTACTGTATATGGAAGACACAAAGGAAGCTGCTCCTTTTGGCCCATTCAGTGTGTCTACTCTAGTTGCATGAGCCAACATAGTACAGCAGTTGGAGTTTTGGACTAGAATCCCAGAGACAAGTATATGAATCCACATTCAGCTATAAAAACCAACTGACTAAGTCACATTCTCTCAGCTTTAGAGGAAGACACTGTCAAACCGCGTCTGAATTAATTTTGCCAAGAAAATCCTATGTTAGGGTTGCCATAGATTGGAACTGACTTGAAGACATATAGCAACATAGCAACAACATATAGCAACATAGAAACAACTCTATCGGGGCTAGGAATTGTACTCAGAACACAATTTTTGTGTTTATTTATAGCATTTATATAGCATTTCATTTCATAAAAAAAGGTTCCCAGAGCAACTTGTGTGTGTACATGTGCCTACAGGTCATCTATCAATTTATGACGATCCCACAAATTTCATGGTGTTTTCTTAGGCAAGGAATACTCAGAGGTAGTTTTGCCAGTTTCTTCCTCTGAAATGTAGCCTACAGTACCTGGTGTTTGTAGGTAGTCTCCCATCCAACTGTTAACCAGGGCAGAACCTGCTTAGCTTCCAAGATCAGAGAGCTTACAAATAATTAACTTCATAGTTCCTTGGCCTCAGGTTTACTATGTAATAAGACAAGATACACAAGAAAAGTCAGGGAGAGGATTAAGTCCAGCAGATACTGGCTGCACGTATCTCCCTCAGAGGCCACAGCAATGGCAGTTGGAAAGGAAGGAAGGCCTCACACCAGTCCCTGGGACCAAGGCATGATGTAGCTGTGCCTGGTTGCTATTGTCTCTTCCAGAGGACTTAGCCATGGCAGTTGTAGTTTTATCATATTAAACTATATTATTGTTGTTGTGTGCCTTCAATTCGTTTCCGACTTACGGTGACCCCAAGGTGGTCATGGGGTTGTCTTGGCATGTTTCTTCAGCTGGGGTTGCCAGTGCCATCCTATGTGGCTGAGAGAGTGTGACTTGCTCAAGGTCACCCAGTGGGTTTCTGTAGTTGAGCAAGAATTTGAACCCTGCTCTCCAGGGTCACAGTCCAATGCTCAAACCACTTTGCCATGCTGGCTCTCAAGTATGTGGTTAGCATGGTTTAAAAAGGTTATCATGATGGCAGCGTTGTAGCTGTGGTTAGGTCTGATTTGGACTGAGACCATGACACTGAGGGAGGGAGAGCCTTGTTTCCCCCCTTCATGTCCTGGTTTTCTGCTGAAAATCGCTTACTAACTACTATTTTACACCGAAAGCGGTGTTTACTGTAAACAGCACTTTGGGAAGAAACAGCAACTGAGAATGATTAAGGGGAAAAATTACAAAATTAGAGGGAGGGGGGAAAGAGAGGATTAAAACCTTCCTTTTCATGTGATTCTTGATTTGTTAAATGGTAAGCACTAAGAATACTTAAATATATTATCAGTGCTTAATTTTAAGCTAATTTATGATGCTATTGCCTTCTAGTAATATTTTGTGGGGGGAAATGAAGCAATCGATAACTCCTTCTCCATACCAATGCTTAGAAGTGATGCTTTTCTCAAGTGAATTCTACTTGTCCTGGCTGAAACTGGGGCACTCATAGTTCTCTTCAAAGCTTGGAAGTAACTAGTCACAAATAAATGGTTGCTTGTACTTAATGTATCCATTAACCAAGGTGTAACAACATTATAAGTTGATTGTAACTGAACAAAAGATGACTTCCCTTTTTGTGTGTGGCATAGCCATAATCTTTTAGTTAGCCATGGAACAGACATGCCAAATAAAGTGATTTCCAAGGTGGGGTGTTTATATGGTGCACATCTCCAAAACAGGTGGAAATCAGACCAAAGCTGAGCTTGGGGGCTAAAAACCAGAGCAAACAGAACCCAGGATAGTTTGGCTTAGCACAGAAAATGTGCATCTTTGAGCCTGCATATAAACACCGAATGTGGGGCTGTGGCAAAGCAAAGAAATGAAAGTGCAACAACTCCAAGGGATATAATTACAACATACACAAACCGGACAGTCCAATGGGGGGCATGGGGTGAAGAGGGATGAACGGGGCATGTGTGTGGGGCCCTCATGATTGTGCTTTGCCAATGTATCATTTGCGCACTGATGCCCTGTATATTGCATTGCACATGCAACTGTGTGGCCAATCAGAGGTGTGGCCATCCAATGGGATGGCATCTGGGCAGATGTGGGAGGTACTTAGGAGTTGCTGGCAGTGTATTTGTATGATGATGTGCAAGCATGGTGGGGAGACAATAGCTAAACATTAACCAGTGGCAGGGCTTGATGTTGCACTGTGCTATCAGGCCATGCGCGTTTGGTCACCTCATGAGTGGGCTGTGTGGGCAGCGGGGTTTTGACCTGCTTTGGGGAAAAGCAGGATTGAGCCATTTTTTTCCTGCCTGTCTGCTCTGGTCCATAGTTCCACAGGGGTGTGAATTCCCTAAAAAAAATGATGAAAGAATATCACAGGGGCTAATTCCTTGCTCATGTATGATCATGAGTGTTAAGGAAACAATGAGGCTTTTTTGGTACAAAGTCCTTTGTTCTATAGGCCAGGTACTTTCTCCCTGCCGGACCCACCCAGCAACTAAAGCTAACTGTTGAGTTATTTTTGAGAAATGGTAAAGAGTTATTCTTTAAATACATTGTAACTATAAAAGTAGCTAACTACTTCACTTTTAGTGTGTTGTGTTTGTAAATAATGATTCCTTAAATATAATGTATCAGCCTCTGGTTCTCTTGATTCTCTTGTAGGTTCTCAGGAGAACAGTTAAGGTGGACATGTCAATATATTTGGCTTCTCATAGTCTAAGAATGCTTCATAACTTGTGGTGAGAGGAAAGTGTATTTGGAATCCTGTGTTGAGAAGTAGATGACTCTGTGGCTAAAGCAGGCTACATTGTCCATATTTCTTCCTTAAGAAGTGGGCCTTTTGTTGTACCATAGTGAGATGAAGCGTGTTTATCTAGAGTTGCTCCAGCATATCCGGGATGTCATTTAAATGACTCAGATATACCAGTAGGGCCAGATTATGTAATCTTTTTTCTGGTAGAATTAAGATTTTCTTGATAAGGAGCTAATGACATTGTTGGACTTGCAGTATTTTTTTCCTCCAATGGGGTCTTTAACTGTTCCCTTTATGTATAGGCCAGAGTAATGCAGGAATCTTCCTTCAGATGTTTGGTTGAGAAGCACTTGAAAAAGCTTCCCTGTATAATGAATTTTAAGCCTACAGTAAAACTTACTAACATTAAAAAGAAAAAGAAAAGAAATATAAAATAGAAAAAGTGAGAGATCGGGGCGGAGGGGGGGGGGGAGAAAAAGAAAAGATAAATTATTTCGTCTCCCTTATGATGGTTATAAATGCATATGCTATTCATAATTTCTCCATCTACTAGTATAACAATTCACTCTTTCATTAACCTATTCTCCCACTTGGAAAAGTATCTGAAATCTTTCAAGTAGCTTCACTGTAAGAATGAAGTAAGTCACTTTATATAAATTAAAACAAAAATCCACCAAACAGTGATACCTTTATTGGCCAACCAAAATGCACAATATGCTTGTTGCAAGCTTTTGAAGCTCCACTGGCTTCTTCATCAGGCAAGATGTTACAAACCAAATCTTTGCAAGTCTCCCAATAGCCACAAGGACAGAAGGAGGAGGGGCCAGACTGCAAAAGATACCCTCCACTTACCATCTTAACTAAGGACAGAAACAACAAAATGCAGGCATCTGACTAACATCTCCCATTTTTTTCTCCTGTTTGGTTTGTAACATCTTGCCTGATGAAGAAGCCCATGGACCTTCAAAAGCTGGCAACAAGTATATTGTGCATTTTGGTTGGCCAATAAAGGTATCACTGTTTGGTGGATTTTTGTTTGAATTTGCTAAATGGCCAACACAGCTATCCCTGCATGTTTATATAAATCAGTATTTTAATATGTAATTGTTTTAACTTTTTAAATTATTTAACTGTTTTTAAACTATATATTTATACTTTAAAAATGATTTTGTATTGTTTTTAAATTGTACTATTTTAATTTGGTGTGAACCACCTTGAGTGGTTATATTGGGAGAAAGTGGGGCATCAGGTAAAGAAGGAGGAGGAGGAGGTGGAGGAAATGATAACATTTTAAATTTTTATAAGCAAGAATTTGCAGAGAAATTTCTGGCCTCAAGTTACAAGAAATATTTTCATTTTAACCCAGGGAGTTACATTTTTGTGCAGATATTTAGTCTGACACTGACATCTCTGCATTTGGTTTGTCACATAAAAAAAGAGAAAGTGCAAGGTCTCATAATGTCTCATAATCTGTCACGTGGTTGAATTACAGTTAGCATTTTCTCTAAATAGTTTTTTATATACTTCCAAGGCAGCAAAATGTCCTTTTAGAGTCACCTGAGAGATACACTTTTATTGTATGCTTCTGCTTGCTTCAGTATCTCGCTGAACTATATACTTAAAGGGGAAAAAATACAATAGTAAGGATATTAATAATAATGACAAAGGAAAAACACAGGCATGATCCTCTTGCTGTGTACAGAAAATATTTCTGCATTATTGATTATAAGACTTTGATATACAAATTAATTTTTTATTTCTGCTGACTATACACATACTTTGGACTGCTGTTCCAATATACAGTAATATATTCCTGTTTTTAAAAAAGCTGTTGATTTTTGTAGAATTGCCACAAAACAACAAAAATACTGGATGCCAAATCAATGTCTGTGCTTGGTGAATCTTCTCTGGAGTTTAATGTGAACTTTAAAGGAACTATCCAAGGTGCTGGACCTCTTGTTAGTCTAAATTTTGTCTAAAATGCAGTATGGATTAATTGCTCCACTGATGTGGAATCCACTAAAGATGTTACGAATTGGCTACAAAAGTCTATGTAGGTTAAGGTATTTTTTGTTATATGCTGTTAAGCCACCTTCAACTTATTGGGATTGTATGAATGAGAGATATCCAATTCAGGGCTGTAGCTTTCTTGATTGACTCAATCCAGCTGTAGTGCTGTCTCCGTCTTTTCTTACTGCCTCCCATTTACGATATTACAGTCTTTTTTTTTCAGTGACTCACATTGTCTCATGACATGTCAATAGTACAACAGCCTCTGTTTAGCCATCTTTGTTTCCTGTAAGAGTTCAGGCTTGATTCATTAAAAAACAAACAAAAAAAACCCAGTCCCTGGCATCCATAGACCTCTTCTCCAGCATCACATTTCAAATCCTTCCTGTCACCTTTCCTCACTGTTCAGTGTTCACAACCATACACAGAAGTTGGAAATACTATGATTCTTACTTTGGTATTTAATATGTATGGTTAAGATCAATGTGTATATATGCGTAATTAAAATAAACTTTACTCTCTAATATATAGAGTGAAAAATTATAAGCTTTACATGATGTATAAATACCCTGATTTTTGGATAATTGAGAGGGTTTGGTTTTTTAACTATGAAATATTTATTTTGTAGAGATGGTGAATATTTCTATAATGTTGGACCCAAACTTATAAAAAACCTTTGGTTTTTTCTCCCAAGATTCCCCTGCATGAACAAAAGATACTTTCAGTTGCAAGTACTAAAGAAGGGAAGAAGCAGGAGGCACCGCACATTTGATGAAATGCTTATCCAGAAATGGACAAGTGACATGTGTTAAACCAATGATCAGTATAGTCTGTGGGTGAGAAATTGGTGTCTCATTCTCTGTGTCTCCTGTTGTCCCACATTACATAAAGATAAGCACTTCCATTTGTACCATTGAATCATTGGGAAAAACTTTTGAGAACTAGTGAACATGCTGTGCTGTTAAGTGCAGCTTGAGCTCTTTTAAGAACAAATGGATTTAAGAACACAATTAGGAACACAATTAAAGTTGCATGAAAGCCTTCGACTTCACAATTAAATTTAGTTGAGAGGGTGGCATAATCTTCCATATTTTTTAAAATAATGAACCTTAGCCACAGAGCTATAATAAGATTCATCCAAGGTCATGTAAAAACATTGTGTTATACTTGACAATAGACGTTTTATCTGAATTACAAGACCATTCTTTAAGATCACCCTCTGTTTTGCATTAATAATTATTGATGGACCACTTTCTGTTAAGTTTCTGTAAATCTCTATGCATTATACCTGTCAATTCAGTATACAACTATTTTAATTACTATACATAAACCCACTTTCTTCCTTCTCTTTTCTCTGTACAGCATGCACATTCCGCTACAATGGACTCTCATTTGTCTACCTCATCTACCTCCTGCTCATTCCACTCTTCTCAGAACCTACAAAAACAACAATGCAAGGTAAGCATCTTTCTGGCAGATGTATTTTAAGCACAGCTATGACTGCAGTGTATAACGAGTCATGCAAGAAGCCTTTTTAATATATATATGGATACAGTAGAGCAGGGGTAGGCAACCTTTTTTGGTCCTGGGCCGGTCCCCCGAAGTCCTCGTCTCCGCTGGGCTGAAGGGGGGGGGAATGGTGGCGCATGCGCTCATGTGCGCGCACGCACTGCCCGCCGCTGAGCGCAACCCCCCCACGCACTGCCGCCACCACTGCGGCACGCACGGCCATAGCCGCCGCTGCACATGTCGCGGCCACCATTTTAATTTCCAAAATGGCGGCCTTGATGCGTTTGCGCATGTGCAGGAATACTGCACATGCACCAACGCGTCGCAGCCGCCATTTTGCTTTCCAAAATGGCGGCTGCAACTCATTGGTGCATGCGCAGTACTCCTGCGCACCCGCCAACGCGTCACGGCTGCCATTTTGGAAATTAGAATGGTGGCCGCGGTGCGCATGGCCGCACGGACGAGAAAACGTGCTGTGGCGGCACGCCGCAGCAGTGGCGGTGGAGGCAGCAGCAGGGGTCCGCCTGGGCTGGTAAGTCCGGCGACCTGGGCCGGAACCGGCCCGGGGGCCGTAGGTTGCCAGCCCCTGCAGTAGAGGAATATAATTATAATGTAATGGCAAATGATAATTTTGAGTGAATAACACTTTTGATCAACTTGATTGATTTAGCAAAAAACAAACAAACTCTTTTTCTTGCGTTATCAAAATCTCATAGGTTTTGAACTACAGTTCCCTAACACACACTTCCTATTGTGTGTGCTACATTACATCAAGTGATCTGAATGTGAATCTGAAGTTCAAGGGCAATTTATGGAAGTTAATTTTTGTTTTTAAAAAATGGTTCCTCTTTACTTTTCACATTTGGGATGGGAAGTGAAAAATTGTCAGACAGCCTAACATCAACTGAAAATAATCAATAACATCAGTAACTCTGAGCCAAACCCATATACACAGCTCTCCATGAGAATGTCTTCATAGCTGGGAAACATTGTGCATAGTCTGTGTTTACAGACAGTCTACCATAGAATGAATATGTTTTTTTTAAAAAAAAAAAAAATACTTGTATGCTTATATGATAACATATATCACTTGAGTTCAGAAGCAGTCACAGGAAACTTAACAATAAATATATCCTTGACATTTCACTTAGCTGTGGAAGCCTTAACTCCCCCCTCTCTCTTTTAAAACATGTTTTTGACAAGAGTTTGAAGGAAATGGTAGTATGCTGTACAGACTCCCAAAAGTAAACGATTAACCGTAGGTTTTGGCAGCAAAATAGAGTACTGAAAAGAAATAATATGAATTGTGCATCAGTTGAAAATGTTCAGTGTGTTTGAAATTCACAGTCTAAATCTGTCACTTTTTTTTCTACAAAAATATTAAATAATAAAATATCAGTAAATGTCTAGATGTCAACTCTCATGGCTCTTAAAATGCTAAAGCTGACAGATGAGATGCTAGACCAAACAGCAATATGGGTGCAGGTTCCTGGTTCATATTCTCCTACTCTGTTAGTTTTATGTGTTTTTCTTTTCTCAGCCTTTTTTCACCAGGAAGGCTGATCGACATCTTAAACATAGCAATTCTGTGTAAGCAAAAACTACTAATGCTTGACAGGCATGTTTAATCTTCCAGTGTATTAGTGCAATTTCTTTTAATGGCTTGTAGTGGTTAGCTTGGCAATACACCGAAGGGCTGAGGGACAGCTCTCTTTCTACTTAAAAATTGTGGGCCATCTATCATTCATCAATTAGTTACCACAGTAACTTAGATTCTAGTGTAAAAGGGAGACTTAGTAGCTGCATAGGTTTAGAATTCATATGTGTAAGCCAGGGTTTTTATTTCCTCATCTTCTATTTGGGGCCCTTGGATCACATTGTCCAATTAATAATTTGTTTTAATTCGTTTGTTTGTTTTAATGTTGTAACCCGCCTTGATTGTTGTGCAGAGGGGCGGGCTATAAATAAAAATTATTATTATTATTATTATTATTATTATTATTATTATTATTATTATTATTATTATTATGTCAATGTTAATATTTGTACTTACTCCCTGTCTTTTTCCAATGCTTTCTATATCACAGCACAGCAAACAAAATGTCATTACACACTGGTTGATTTTTTTCCTGAGGATCAAAATACATTCAGTACATTTTTTAGAAAAAAATATGCTCCTTAAAATATTGAAAGACATCTATTTGTCACACTGCATGATTTTTATCCCTAAATTGCAGAATCTTGCATTTAGCATGCTTTGTTTTGTGACTGGTCCCTGGAAGGTAAAGACAGGCTTAATTTAAAAGTTTGAGTACTGAAACATGTATCTCTGAAGACCATTGTGGAAGGACAAACAGGTTAATTGTAAAGAATAACATTTTCTTTACCATTCAGTTGATCCTGAGTATATACAAAACATCTCCATGTATGGATGAGTTATACCAAGTGTAGCTCTGGATACATTTACATTGTCAAGGAACCTCCCTTTTTCTGAATTGCTCAGAACTATGTTCTTGGCATCATAATAACTATATATGTGTAGGAAACATATTCAGGGCTACCCGTGTTGGCCATGCAGCAAAATACAAAATAAATAAATAAATAAATAAAATAAAATAAAATAAAATAAAATAAAAAAATAAAAAATAAAAAAAATGCAAAATTTACAAAACAGCATACCTTTATTTGGTCAACTAAAATGTACCAAATATATTATGCAGGGCTTCTTCATTGGGCAAATAAGGGGGGTTGCAGACTGCCAGAAATAGTGCAAATCGAGTCCACTTTAAGGGTTAGGGTTAGTGCTAGGGAATCATGGGGACTGTATTTTATTGTGGCACCAGAGCTCTCTAACAGAGAAGGCTCACTGTCTCAGGAAAAAAAAAAAACAATTCCCATGATTCTCTAGCACTAACCCTAACCCTAAAAGTGGACTCAATTTGCACTATTTCTGGCAGTCTGCAACCCCCCTAAGTTTAAATTCATACAGGAGAAGAAAAGTGAAGATGTTGGAGTCGCAGGCCTATGTTTTGTCTCAAATGTTACTTCTGTTGTCAGTTAAGATGGTATAGAGAGGGATCTCAGTGCAGGCAGAGTATGTTCTTCTTCTTAGCCATGTGGGGACTAGAGACAAAGGACAGTAAAAGACAGATACTGTAGTAACATTTCAAACCTGTTAGCAACAGAAATGTAACTTCCCTTAAGATCTAGGTTGTCCTGTTCTGTGCAAAGTCAACTGTTAGGTAGCGAACACTGAATTTCTCAAGAAGTCTCTGTACTATTATATCTAGAAAAACTTTTAGGTATTATATAGGTAAAACATGCCACCAACTCCTTTGTTGGAGTTAGAAACCTCAAGGAGTTAAGTACCAGTTATTTTCTCCCTCTTATTAAAGTATGCATACTATATCCCCCCCCCTCATTTTCATTGTCCCAAATAAAGATAGCACTGTTTTGTGGATTTTGTGTCTTGTGTTTTGGCACATAACCAGTATGGCTACACTAAATATGTTTCTTGGATTTGAAGATACTGAATTTAGCCACAATAGGGGAAAATTTTAAGGTTGCATGATGTATTCTATGCATTTTAGTTGACCATATGAAGGTATCACTGTTTTGTGGATTTAAGATTTTGTTGTATATAAGTGTAGATTATGGCTTGTGACCTGTCTATTATGTGTTTAAGATAAGCAGAGATTTAACCATAAATTTCTGGCATACCAATAGAACATTATAGCCCAGGGGCCGGCAACTCACGGCCCCCGGGCCGGTTCCGGCCCAGGTCTCTGGACTTACCGGCCCAGGCAGACCTCTACTGCCGCCGCCGCCACACACCGCCACCGCGGTGCATTTTCGCCTCCAGCCGGCCGCACACACTATGGCCACCATTTTGAAAATCAAAATGGCAGCTGCGACATGTGCTGTCGCCGTGGCGGCCACGCACACCGCAGTGGTGGCGGCAGTGGCAGCAGCGGCAGTGTGTGCGGCGTCACCATTCCCCCCACCCTGGCCCAGTGGAAAGGAGGACTTCGGGGGACCGGCACAGAGCCTAAAAAGGTTGCTTACTCCTGCTATAGCCCTTCCTGCATCCCAACTGCCATTGCTCTGGCATCTGAGGGAGAGAAGAGCTGGCAGTTAAACCTTCATTGTGTCTTGATCTGCAGTGGCTGGTGAGAAGCTCTATATACCAGCTGCCACTCTGCAGCCTCTGAATGAGAGAAAAGCAGCTAGCATCTGGTAGACTTAAGCCCCACTTCTAGTAACATTACATTTTTATTGAGTGTCCTGTTTTTTAAGATAATCAACCTGAGCTCAAATCAAGATAATGATTTGCAAGTCACTCTGGGATCTTGGTTGAAAAGTGGAATAAAAAGTAAATAAATTCAGACAGACAGTCATACTACAGCAGGATTCCCAAGTGTTGTTCCCCAAATGTTTTTGGATAGCACCTTCAGTCATTTCTGATCATTAGTCAAGATAGCTGGAGCAGTATACAATAGTTGTTGTAAACAATTTTGGCATGTACCTTGATTATGAAGCCTGCATTCTGTCATTCTTTTTACCTGTGTGAGAAGTTTTGCTATCCTCTGCAAGGCAGGCTATATCTTACAACACATTCACTTGAACAAAAAATATTATTGTGAAATCCTCCTGCACATGTGTTTGCACACATAAATCTTCTGCTTGTCTTTAAAGGAAACAAAAAGCAGTTTTTTTCTGAAAGTGCCAAACCCCATTAGTCAATCACAGTGTTAATTGAGAAAACTTGCTAGAATTTGCATTGGAGGAAGGCACTTCTAACCTTCCACTTATTTCTCTTTTCCTGTCTTTTTTTCTTTTTCTTTTCTGCATGATTATATCCATGCACTATTTTTATTCCCACCTGTTTATTAGAGTAACTAGCCATCACATTTTGAGCCTTTTTCTTGGCTTAATAGAGGTATCATTGCAGTGTGCTTTTTGGAGTTTGATATATTTTGATGCATAGCCAACACAGCTAACCCGGATATATATCTTTTTGGCTTGTTATAGTTTATTTAATGTAATTCTTCCTTTCACTGCTTCTTTTTTTCCTGAAGTGTGTTGCAGATTTTGGAAGGCGATGACACCCCTCAACCCAAATGCTAAAGCTATATGTTTCTCATTCATTCTCTTCCTTCCTGTCCCATTTTGTTCTGCTGCAAACAGATGTTTCCCCTCTTATTTTCCATTCTACCTGGATTTCTCATCTGTGTAGGTCCCTTTGTCCACATATATCCTTGTCTTTCTGCTTTAATGCAATACATCTCTCATGTGCATGCTATAAATTTCATTGCCTGCAAGAATTTAAATACTATTGGGTTCTTGGTTTGACACTGTTGTTAAGTTTCCAGTAGTCATCGTGCATTATTATGCTTTCCCCCAAAAATTGGAAGTCAAAGCAGCTTACAGTTTAAAAGAATACAATTAAAAATATAGAAAAGTGAGCATTAAAATAGAATTAGTTGCAATATTAAAACACATCACTCATTAAAATAATAAAATACCTTTACTATCTTTTATTTTGAAGTAATTAATAAATTAATAAAGCATTGAATTATTCATCTCAGCATTATTGAAGGAAAAGATCTCTTTATATAAAATACCATTCCACTAGACATCTGTGATTTTGCTTTAATGAGCTCACATTTATAGTGTTACCAGTTATGACAAGCTTCATGTTCCAGTGATCAAAGAAGGGTCACCAAAATTAGTATAGCTATTCAGTAGAATGAAGAGTTCTACAAGACATTGGTGGGAAGACAAAATCTGAGTAACTGTGATGGTAGTGTAGAGTCAGCATAGTGTAATGGTTTGAGTATTGAACTAGGACTTTGGGAGACCAGGATTTCAATCCCTGCTAAGCCATGGAAACCCACTGGGTGACCCTGGACAAATCACACCCTCTTAGCTTCAGTGGAAGGCAGAGACCAAGAAAACCCTACAATGGGGTCACCATAAGTTGGAGTCATGTTGAAGGTACGTAATACACACAGGGATATATGTATATACACAGAGAGAGTGAGAAAACAAAAGCTACAGATATAAATGGGGAACTATGGAAAAGGAAGAATCTATTGCCAATCCATGTTGATTTCCCCCGTAAAATCATTGGGAAAATCCATCCCTTTAACTTTTCTGTTAGTACCTATTCAGAAAAAAAAAAAAACACCCTATATCTTTGGGTGTCTGTAGGACATAACTTTCTGCTAAATTAGCCTGCGTTTTGAGGTAATTGATTTAAGGGCAGGTCTCCAAAAGCTTTTATAAGGTTTTGCCCTGAATATGACATCTACGTAACTCAAAACCAATCTATTCCAGGGTAGAGACTATCTAAATTATATTTTTATAACATTGCACTTTGTGTGAGGAGATAACATTGAACCAAAAGATGATAATGTATTTTTGCTAGATTCGAAGGCACTGAAGTGTATAATGTCCAAACTGTGGAAACCAGCATCTCTGTTACTAATTACATTGACAGTTATGTGTTTGTGGCGAGGCAAAAGCTCATAACAAACTTGCAGAGAAAGAAAAAATTACCATCAGGGGCAATTAGTTTTGTCAAGGTCAAAAGTCTTTCCACAAGGTTTGCTTTCCAGCCATATAAAACTTGAGAGTTTTCCCATAAAGTTGGAACTGCACATCAAAAACAAAATGAAGACAAGCAAATAGATTTTTTTGGGGGGGGGGGGAAAGCTGCAAAAATGAAAACAAGAAAAAACTATTCTCCTAAGTCATTGGAAAAAAAAGACCAAAGGGAGAAAATGCAGAAGTTCAGACTAAAACCCAGAGCAGATTGATTGTTCTGTTGACATGGGGGCTCCTAGTTTCCACTAAATATGAACAGTTGGTCAGGGAAAGTTGATGCTTTCCCCCCAAATTCCCCCAGGATTTTACGTTCAAAAGGCAAAGTTCCAGTACAGTGAACTGTCTATTATATCTTTTGAGATGGAAAGCCATGCAGTCATATCAGTGAGACCATAGTTGCATAGTTGTTTAGACTAGAAGATGTTGATTTTTTTAAAGGGAATAATGCTTATGCATCTTATGGCAAGCCCCCTCTGAAGAAACTTGCCATGAAAACCCTGTGATAGGCTCGCCTTAGGGTTGCCATGTCAGAAATGACTTGAAGGCAAACAACACACAACACACATGTCAGCTAGGTATGTCCTTAATCTGTAAATTAAGAGCTGTGTGTTGACTCAGTTAGTATTTGATAACAAAAATGCATTTTTATTTTCTTTTGTATTTATAAGTGAAATATTATTTTTATTATTATTTTATTTTCTTATATCTTGCCTTTCTCTCACTACAGGGTCTCAAGGTGACAAACAGCAGATTTAAAACAATGCAATACATAAAAATACAGTGGAAGCCCTTCCCACACATTAATTGACAAGGTTTTAGGCAGAAGTAGATGGTGGTGGAAGTTAGCTAGCATGCTTTCAGAATGAAGCAGAAGTGAACATGGATAGATACTGTACATTTTTTTATATTGAAAAAATATAATGGTAGCGTTAACAAAGCTACATGCAGCTGTTTTTTATTACAGTATTTTTGTGGCCTCTTCTGTTGAACTTTATTTTAAACAATCTTGTTTTATTATGTCATCATAAAAGTGGGGAGAGGTCTCTTCTATATTGTTAGGTATGTGCTTTAATTATTGGGCTCAAAATAAAGGCAGGATGGATTCTAGTAGATGCAAACTGTGCCAATTCTACACACACACCTCACAAGGGATTGCAGCTGTTTCCCATTACTTGGCAGATGATTGTGGCCCCGCTGAAGAACTTGCTAGCAGCTAACCATGAGTCAGGCCTACAGGAGTTCTTTCAAAGGCTTTCATATGCTACCAGCAAGCAAGCTGAACTGTGACAATGCCACCGCTTGTTGTCTCATTGCTCTCTGTGCCATAAATCTCTTCACAGAAGACTGTCTGCCTGGTACTAGTTGAAATTTGTCTGCTGTGGTAAATTTCCTTCCTCTTAAGTAAATAAATAGACTGTATTTATTCACAGCTTATTTCTCTTGCTTGCAGGCTCACCTCACCCATACTTTGTCAGAAACAATATTGATCTTGTTCTGCATCTTAAGTGGGCAGTGGATAAAATGATTGGTGGTCACATCTATGAGCAAAACTTTTGTTTGTTTTCCTGGGCTATTCAGACATTATATTTTAGTGAGAATTCAGAACTGCTGTTTAGTCTTGTTATTTCTGCTATTTAATCATTGGTTTTAACTACTTTTCCTTACTGGGGTGGGGGGGCAATGAAGTAACTAATGAATCAAGTTATACTGCATTATTTCAGTGTTGTATCTCCCATTACAACTGATTTTAAGACCCTGCCTCCTTATTTTTAGAAAAAATACCTTTTTGAAATTTAAGATCTGCCTCCTCTGAGGTGCTGTGTGGCTAAGCTTGAGGTTGTAGTAGAGCTTGGCATTTGAGGTTGTGGTCCTTTCTTCTGGAACCTGGCAGAAACTTTTCATCTGCCCAAATTCTGTAAAGGCACCAGATCTCTTCTGATCTTGAAGGCTAAGTAGGGTCAGCCCTGGTTAGTAGGTGTATGGGAAACCACCAATGAATACCATGTGCTTTAGGTTGTATTTCAGAGGAAAGAATAGTGTTTCTTGCCTAGGAAAACTCTATGAATGGGTGTGTGTGTGGCTGACAATCCAACATGGCTGACATCTTTCTTTGAGCAGAGCATAACCCTAATGACATTCTAAGCTTTGGAAGCATTTTTAGTGACAGATAGTACTAATCTTCTAAGTCCAGAGAAGCCCTAATGCAAGGGGTGACCAGAAGATCATGGAATTCTGCATTCTGGTGAAAGATCTAACACAATCTGCAGATGGCACAGAGCTGACAGAAGACTCCAAAATGGCACATGGCCCCAATAGATCAGGAAAAGAAAGGAAGCCTGAGGAACTGATGCCAGTGGACCTTTCATGTCCAAACCTAGTAGAGAAATTAAGAGAAAATCTGGTGAAAGATCTCCAGTGAGACGAGGTTCTGCTCTTGAACGATAAATACTCAGCTGACAGCTCTAACGAGGCTCATCGGAGATTTGAAGAGACTGTAAATGCAGCCTTCCAAAAGGTTATCTCATGCAGACAGGCTCTCTGCACTGAAAAAGTCTGCTGACCACCTGCAATAGAAAATCGAGGATTTGGAGGTCAGAAATCACTGCCTCAACATTTATGTGAGAGGAGTGGAGGAAAAGGAAAGGCAGGTAACCTCCTATCTCCTATAGTTGCATGGATAAATACCATCTAAATAAATAATTTCCCCCCAAATTCCCCCAGGAATAATCAGACATAGAAAGAATACACAGATCACTTGCTCCAAGACAGAGATCATCCATGCAACCACAAGATATTTTGATCAGATTTGCAAGGTTCTCTGTCAGAAATTCTGTCTTGAGCAATGTCTCCTCGATCAAAGATTTATCTTACAATGGCCACCCAGTACAGGTCTTTCAAGATCTCTCACCACAGACACTGATCCGCAGACGAAACCTGAGACCATACACCTCCCTCCTGCAGGAAGCAGGGATAAAATATCAGTGGGGCTTTCCATTCAAATTAATTGTTTTCTGTAAGACCTTGACCACCTCTACCAAGAACCAACTGATTAAGTTATGTGAGGCGCTGGACATCAATGTATCTCTTGAATTGGAAAAGGAATCTAACATGGATGTTGAACCTAGATGCAACAGGAACCCTTTTGAGTGGGTGGCAGTTCAAAAAAAAGGTGCATAACAAATATAAAAAAGTCAGCCCTAGGATTCAGAAATTCTCTTCATAACAACATCTGTCAACCTGCAGTGAAAGGAATTAGGAGATCAGGCCCTAGATTTGCTCCAGGGACCAGACACAGCAAGTATGATTACGAGGACAGGATAAAGTGGCTTCCATTTTATTTTTTCTTTGTTCCCGTCCTAACATCCAACAGAGAGGGCTGCCTGGGCCTCCATTTTGTGCAGTTCTGCATTTCGGCATGAAGGTTTTCTCTTGCTGCCATTTGGCAACAGAGCTTGCTATATCTTGCCCTATCTTTCCTTTCATTTGCATTGGTTTAAACCAGGGACCGGCAACCTACGGCCCGTGGGCCAGTTAAGGCCCAGGTCCCCGGACTTACCGGCCCAGGCGGAAGGTTGCCGCCGCTGCTGTGCGCCGCCGCTGCCGCACGTTTTTGCCACCGTGCAGCCGTGCGCGCTGAAACCACCATTTTGGAAATCAAAATGGTAGCTGCAATGCGTTTGCGCATGCACTGGAGTACTGCACATGCGCAAACGTGTCATGGCTGCCATTTTGAAAATCAAAATGACAGCTGCCACTCGTTTTCGCATGCGCAGTACTCCTGTGCATGTGCAAATGCATTGCGGCTGCCATTTTGAAAATCAAAACAGTGGCTGTGGCGCACACGGAGGTGGCTATGCGGCGGCAGCGGCAGTGTGCGTGGGGGGTGCATGTGGGTGTGCACGCGCGTGCCGCCATTCCCCCCTTGGCCCAGCAGCAGGAGGGACGTCGTGGGACTGGCCCCCAGCTCAAAAAGGTTTCCTACCCCTGGTTTAAACTATTTTATATGAGACTATTATAATGTTTCAATTTTGTTTATAATATTCTCTACTTTACATATTTGTTGTTTTGGGCTAGCGTCCTGTTAATTGTTGTACTTGCTTGCCATCTCCCCCCATTCCCTGCCAGTGGGTTTCAGCCTTAAGTGAGCTGAATGATTCTCCCAGTGTGCCATGAGCTTTCATCCTCTTGGTGATTATGTTTCTAATCTTTAAAATTGTTGTCAGTATGTTTATGCTGTTCATGTCTCAACCTTTGGGAAATCTCTTGACTAAACTTCTGTATATAGATTCTTACCTAGCTATGGGAAACAGATCAAACCTAATGAGGTTTCCTTTCACAGCCCCCTACCTAGATAACCTAAGAATAGTGTCATTTAATGTTAAAAGCTTAGGATCTGCTCCTAAATGCACATGAATTGCAAATTACAGTGGTACCTGTAGCCCAGGCCTCTTTGCTTTCTATGGGCCTGGTCGCCGAAGTGGAGGCCAGGCCCATAGGAGAGCCAGGCTGGGGCTAAAGGGACGGTGCGCATCCCTTTAGCCGCGGCTTGGGCTTGGCTTCCGAAG
>CM034706.1:70129274-70139931 GCA_020142125.1 Phrynosoma platyrhinos | reverse complement strand
TATTATTATTATTATTATTATTATTATTATTATTATTACAAGTAAAGTTAATATAAAGAACAAAGTTGTGATTATGACTTAGTTTCTAACAGACTTCTGCTGGTAAATTTGCAATCTTGCTATTCAAAATACTGTTTAACAGTGTATTCTGGACATCAAAATTGTACTGTACCCCATCCATCTGCATCATGAAAAGGAAGGTGTCTTAAAGTTTGCATTAAGGTGACCTTATGATTTATGAGGCCGGAGCAAGAGAAAGTGTAGTAAATTTTTCTGGATTGCCTGATGATTAGTGCTAGTATCTTTCAGAAATGGATCTATCAGAAACAAGTAGAACAAATGTCTTACATAGGATTGGGAGTCTGGACTATCCAGAGCCTAGGCAAACATAATTATGGACCTTAACTAAATTGGGGTCACCAGGAAGACATAGGGAAAATATGGTTGCATACTTATAAACTAGTAAAACCAACTGCTGCCCATTGACATTATGAACCCCCCTTAAATCACTGACATGTGCAGTAACATACATGCAGCCACCTGCTGTGCCATGCTGAAAGAGAGGCACCTGTCCTCCTTTAAGTGGAGGCAGTGGCACCAATTGCACCTCTGCACTTCCCCACCATTAGATAAAGGGAGAAAGGAAGACTAGAGGAGGTGGCACTGATATTAACAATACCAGTGGCCCCTCTGTATATTTTCCAGACATGGAGAGGAAGTCACACATAGCCCTCTAGATGACAATTTTCAGCACACCCATTCCTTGAATACTTGGATCTGAGGGGTCCTTAGAGCCAAGGATCTAGATGAGAGGTGACCTGAAGGATTCCCAGTGTCACAGCACAAGCAATTCTGAAGCGCAAGAGAAGCCTAGCAGCTCTGGGAGACTACTGATCTTGCTTCTTCCTTCATTCTGCTGCCTAAGGTGGCCCTCTCTCCGTGCCTCATGGTAGGGCTGGCTCTGAAAGTGATGTGAATGTGGAATTATGCCAGTTCTCTTTGAAAGCTTGTTCAGAATTATGGAAAACACTGGGAATTTGATTTAAGATCTTGGGGCACAAGTGTGTATATGTGTATGTGGGTTTTTACCCCTCCCTACCACACCTTGTAATATCAACATAATGTTTTTCAGTATAGAAAGGGATTTTTTTAGCATCTTTGAGACTAATGAAGAGAAAGAAGTTGGTATCATAAGCATTTGTAGCCTTAAGTCTACTTCATCAGCTGTAGATATAAGTCTATAAAAACTTATGTTATCAACTAATTTCTCTCAGTTAGGGCCTTTGCAGACTGCCAGAAATAGTGCAAATTGAGTCTACTTTAACTGCTCTGACTCAGTGTTAGGGAATCATGGGAACTGTAGTTATTGTGGCACCAACGCTCTGTGACAGAGAAGGCTCAATGTCAGAAAAAATACAATTCCCATGATTCCCTAGCACTGAGCCAGGCAGTTAAAGTGGACTCAATTTGCACTATTTCTAGCAGTCTGCAAAGGCTCTTAGTCTCAAATGTGCTTCAAGATCCCTTTGCATTGTGATCCAGACTAACAGTGCTATATCTAATCTATATCTAGTCTATGGTGATTTTGAATTAGTTTAATGTATCTGTGATTGGTAAATAGCCACATAAAAGAAACTGATACAAATAAATACCCACCATAAAAAACAACAGTGTAGTACAATCTTTTACTTGTCTTCTCAGAAGTGAGCCCCACTGAATTCAGTGGCATTTATTTCAAGGTAAGTATGTATGTTGTCATAGAGTTAGAATCTTCTTCTGTTGCAAATGTTTAGTAAAAGACCATGTTCTTTGACATATAGAGAAAAAATAGACAACATGACATGAACAAGACATATTTTATTTTTTTCTTCCAAGGATTATTTGCAGTTGAATTATTTGCTTTACTTCATTAGCAATATTGTCCAAGCAAATCTGTTGGCTTGTTGCTTTAGGACCAGTGTAATGAAACTACTGCATCAAAAATATCCTTTCCTTCTGAGCTGTGAGACTTTGTATATTTTATTATCTGTCCTGCGTATCCTGTTAAATGGGAAATGGATGATGTTCCAAAAGTGAGGTTGTGCTTACCACTCATGTTGTACATAGACTGAGGCAAGCAAGCTGTCAATCTTAAGAATATTACCTCATTAAAGCTAATATTCTAGGGGCTTCTTTTAAAGGTTAATAAGCTTGAAGCACTGGTATTGACAGATAAATCAGTGCAACAGTATTATATTATGCTTATTCGGCTGTCTAGCATATAAGAAGATTTACTTGTAGTTCCTGATCAGGCACAAGTTCTTATGCCTGAAGTTAGGAAATTCAAAAAGAAACTGCTTTTGATTAATTCAAATAAAAAGCCATCAGTGATACTTTTATTGGCCAACCAAAGTGCACAGTATACTTGCTGCAAGCTTTCGAAGTTCCATGGGCTTCTTCATCAGGCAAGATGTTACAAACCAAACAGGATAAAAACAACTGGAGATGTTAGATGCCTACATGCCGTTTCAGTTTTTAGTTAAGATGGTAGATGGTGGGGAGGATATCTTTTGCAGGGAGGCTCCCCCTCCTTTTGCAAAAGAGGGGTCTCTGTTGAGATACAAATGGATTTTAAATTTCCTGAACTTTGGAAATCCCCCTATAGCCACATAGCCAGAAGGAGGCTAGGTTAATGAAGATTGGTCCATTAATATTTTTCTTTGACAACTGATATGAATTCCATGAGAAATTATGTTTTATTTTTTGCAGTCAAGTGGTTTGAATGTTGAACTAGGACACTGGGAGATCAGAGTTAAAATCCTTGTTCAACCTCCCCTTTCTTTTCTTTTCTTTTCTTTTTCTTTTTTTTGCATAGGAATCATTGTATTTTGGACAAAACACAAGTTTTCTTCTGCAGAATATACTTTGTGCACAGGAAAATCATTTGTATTTCAAATACTGCTCAAAAACTGTGCAGACACACTTGCATTCTTGCATTTTTGTGTACAGGAGTAAAATAAGTGACACTTGAATCTCTAGAATAGATATGTGCAAGCTTACACTGTGAAACTGTCTTTCTTTCCTTTGTGATGTAAATATACCAGGACTTCAAATTAATTCACTGTGCAGTACCAAAAATAAAAATGGGCAAAGCACTGGGTATGTAATCTAATACATAAGTAGTTGTTGGAACAAGTACTGCTGGCACAGTAGAAGTGGTGGTATTGTGATACTTTGTCCTGGAATAAAGAACAAATGCAGGGAAGCCACAGAATATTAGTTTGGCTTCCCAAATTGATTTGACATGCTTGCTTTTTCCAAAATAATTTCAGCAGAGTGCAATCCAATCTTTATATTTTTGTCTTCTCTAGTAGCTGTCTGGACCAAATCCTGAGATGCAGGCTTTTAAAAAAGGATCAGTGTATCATATATGACTCAAGTGCACTGCCTCATCCTTTATTTTTTTTTAAGTCGTTTTCATGTCACAGACTATTTGTATAAGTGTAAAATATGGTGCATGTACATTGAATTTTAAATAAGCTATTTTATTTTAAATGTTCCTGATAAACTAACATAAACTTTAGAGGAAAACCATCAGGCTAGAATTGAAATCTCTTAGAAACATTCAAGCAGCAGTGAATCGATATCAGACTTGCTGTAAGAAGAAAAATGGTACATCAGCAGAAGAATAGGTCAGATTGATTTGCAATAGGAACAAATTATTTTATGGTTAGCTTGAGCTGGGTAAGCTTTTTCATCTTGTTGCCAGGATAGCTCCTGATGTGAAGGACCCTCCCCCCCACAGCTATTCATCATCTACTTTTTTCTCCTAGCTAAATAAGGTAGATGGCTCTCCTCCTTTGATATGACCATTAAGATATTGGGAACTTATTGCTTATATTTTGATCCACAGTTCATTTGTGGCAAATTGTGAATAAGCTTAATTGTAGCTTAAAGAAACAAGTCAACTTCAAACCATGATTTACAATCCTGGTTTGTTCCCCATTGTTAAAGCTAAAGTTTTACAATTTCAGTATAACCATGGTTATTTGAGACTGAAAATGAAAGTTTTTGGTTCTCCTTGGGCACACTGGAGTGGAGAGTGAAGCACACAGGTGTTAAATATATATTGTATTTATTCAGATTCCTTAACTAGAGAGAAACAACATCAGTTTTTTTTATAGACTGATGGGTGGAAGCTTGATTTAATGTTGCATAGCATTCCAGAGGTTAAAATTAATAAAGCCAGAAGATAGTTCTTTTTTTACTTATTTTTTAAAAATGGATAAAACATACTGCAGAAATAATCCATTTTGAAACCACTTTAACTGTCCTTGCTCATTGCTAGGGAATTATGGGAATTGCAGTTTTGTGAGAATTTAGCCTTCTCTGTCAGAAAGCTCTGGTGCCACACGTGCGCGCACACACACACACACACACAATCATAACACAGTTTGCAAAATTCCCTAGCACTGAGACAGGGCAGTTAAAACAGTTTCAGGATGGATTATTTCTGCAGTGTGTTTTGGCCCTAAATACAAAGATGGCTTCTTGTTAGAGAATTTGGCATAGAATCAATGAATGAAGCAGGGAACACCTTAGCAAATTTTTGGAGGCTAAGGGCTTGTTATTTATAAAAACATTATTCAGGTGACCAAACATGGATGCCACTGGATGGCTAATATAGGGGCAAAGCAGATGGGTAAGAAGGAGTGGCCAGAAGCCATTCTGAGCCCAGTCACCCCAGGGCTGTGGCAAACACATGCTTGGTTCCATGGGTGCCTCCTGCTGTGGCCCCAAATAGGAGCAGGGAAGATCCTCTCCTTTTGGGGCTGGAATTGAGTGACCTTAGGATGCCCTGGGGTGGCTTCCAGGTTCTCCAGAGGCATGTGTAAATCCACACCCTCAGAGTGGTCAAAAGCTGTCCCCATCTGCCCTTTTGTTTCAGACCATACACATCAAATAGACTACATAGTGGGAAGTAGAAGATGGAGAAGCTCCATTATTTCTGCAACAGTAAGATTAAAGAGGACTAAATCAATCAAAGTGCCAAAATAAAATTTAAAGAAAATCCCTAGAAAATGTAAAGGGCATGCAAAGAATACATTGCTACTATTAACCTTAATTGCATATGAACTAAAAGAACTTGATCAAATTGAGGGGAATGATCAGGAAAGAATGCAAAAAGACACTGCAGCCAAAAAGAGAGAATTGGGAATGTTTAATATACATTACAAGAAAGGGGACACATGGATTGCAGTAAGCCTTGGACCATTGTGCCAATCTCCTATGTAAATAACATGATGTTCAAGATTTTACAACAGAATGTTTTACCAGTAAAGAGCGAACAATGCCAGAAATCCAACTAGGTTAAGAAAAGGAAGAAGCACTAGTGATCATATTGAAACATAGGTGGTGGTGGTGGTGGTGGTGCTCCTCTTTGTTATATGGAATTGCATCAAATAATTTAAGAAGAAAACCATCTTGTGTTTTATAGTTCATAGTAATATCTTCGACTGTGTACATAGTGAAAAATATGGGTGTGCCTTGTCATGATGCATAATATACAATCATGTGAACAGGCCACTGTCAAAATTGAATGTAGAGAAACAGAATAGTTTCCAGTTGGCTAGGGATTAAGACAGGGCTGCATTTTATCACACTATATATTTAATTTTTATGCAGAACATATACAGAAGGTGAGATTAGGTACAGAGAAATCTGGGAGAGTGAAGATCAATAAATTAAACTATTTAGATAATACCATATTGCTAACAGAAGATATCAATTACAGTTGTCCCTCCATTTTCATGGGGGATCCGTTCTGGATCTTCCCAGCATGAAAATGGAACTCTGCAAATATTCAAGCCCCATAGGCTTTTCTGCAAGTGCGCCATGGGCATGCATGCCATTTTAACCCTCCCCATTTGCTAGTCCATAAAGGACGGAAACAGTGGACCCAGAGTCCATGAAAATGGAGGGATGAGTGTACGTAAAATGTTTGTTGATGAAAATTAATGAAGAAAGTGCATAAGTATGGTTACTGTTGAACATCAATAAAAGAAAAAGAATAACCATAGTTAAAGGCTTTCTGTATTTTAGGTCAGTCATTAATAAAAATTGAGAATGTAGTCAAGAAATCAGAAGGAGGTAGATCTTGGAAGGATACTTGATATCTCTATACTTGAGAATCTTGTCTTCTTAATTTATATCATTAAATATTAAATACAGAAATCATCCATGACATAATATTTCCAATTTCTAATTAGGGTTCAGGAAGTTGGATAGTGAAGGAAGGTGACAGTAGATTAACGCACTTAAAATGTCATGAACGAAAGTTCTATGAATACAATGAACTACAAAACAACAAGAAACAAGCAAACCAAAACCCAAATAGATGGGACAGAAAGCAAATCAAGTCTGAAAACTCATTTGAAGCCCAAATGACTTAACATGAAGCTATCAAATTTTCATGACACTTTAGAAAAGATGATAAGGCCCTGTAAATTGGAAGATCATAGGAAAAGAGAAAGACCACATCATAGATGGATTGAGTCAATAAGGAAAGACAGTGTCCTGAGTTTGCAACAAATGAACAGAGCTGTTAATGACCAGAGCTCTTGGAAGTCTCTTGTTCATAGGGCCACCATAAGTAGATGGTGGCTTGACAGCAGACAAGAACAAATGTAATATATTATGAGCAGCAAATGTCTTTGTATCAGTTTCTGTTCAAGGGCTCCAGAATTATTTAACAGATTTGTACCAATACAAACAGAATTCTAATATTTCCCAGGAACTTGTATTCCTTCCCCTTTCTGGTTTTAAAGTGCCAATCCCTTCAGGTACCTCAGGGCTACTAAGTTAATTGCATCCATGCTGTTGTGACATCTCTATATGCAGATTAGCTCTGTGACATCAAAGCAGATCAGTTAGAAGAGTAATAGATCAGGTAAAAGCAGTCAGTGGAGAAGAAGGAGATCTTATGGAAGAAAAGATGCAGTCCATTGTATGAATAAGTCTAGTTAGTGGGTGTAAAATGGAACACTCATTAATACTTAATTAATAGTCCATTTGTAATAAGACAATGTATGTGTCTTATCAGCTTAGAGGTACCTGTATGGTTTACAGTTATAGAATAAAATTATGAATATAATTTAAAATTACCTTTGGAATAAATATGATTATCTATTATAATAATTACTTTTAGAATCAATTTATTTATTCCAAATTTATAAATAAATTTATAAATTTATTACAAAATTACCTGTGGAATAAATATAATTATTTATTAAAAAGAGATAGGAAGTGATGAATATACATCCCCATCCACAAAAAGGGAGAGACAAGAGACTGCAGCAACTATAAAACCATAGGTCTTTTTTTAAAAAGGAACATGATGTACTGGGTAACTGAATTATTATTATTGCAGCAACTTAATTTCTTTAAAAATATAACTTTCTAAGCCTTTTTCTCATACTTTAATTTTTTACACAGCAACTAATGATGCACTGGTCTGAAACTGGCAAGCCTAAATATATTTATTTCTCATAAATATATTTAGTTTACTTTCAATTGAAAGCCAAGAGAGTGTTGCAGTATCAAAATGGAATCATTCTGATGCAGTTTTCAAGCTAGTAAATTAATCTGATGGTTTGTTACAAATTGGATTCTTATTCCTCCATCAATCTACACAATGTGTAGGAGCAGGTATGAACCTCATTCTGAGGAGGAATGAATTCAGAATGACTTCAGAGGAAACATCCTGATTCATTGTATAGAGTCAACCAGATGTGTGATCCATTGTGTCTGGACTCAAGCTCTGTATAAGAGAAGGAAGTCTATAGGATGGCTATGTTGGGGGATTTGCTGATGCACTGGTAGCATAAAGTAAGCATAACTTGTAGTTGTAAGACAGATGGTGAATTGTTCTGAACAATCTTCTTTGCTTGCCATGTGTAGAGATTATGTACGAATACTTATTTGTTGTTGAGGAAATGTATTTGCCTGTTTTGCCTCTGGTGTTCTGTTTGTACCTTTCTTTCATGGGGTGGTTATTTCCTGCTCACTTGGGAACCTTCTTCTGACTTTTAGTTCAAAGACGTCAGTGTATATTGTGTATTGAATATGTCTTTTCTTTGATCCACTTAATAGCTTCTGGGCCCCCTGTTTTATGTTTTGGAGATACTTAGTGTCCTGCAACCTCCTATGATCCAAATCTCATCTTGCTGTCTAGTTTTCCTCTGCTAGGCTGTATTTTAAATTGCATTTAGCCTTGTTCCTATCTTTATTTGGTGGGGAAATATCTGTACCTCATCATGGATGTTATCAAATTAAGTATTAGGTCCAGTGACTCTCTTGGCTATCCAACTGTCTGTTTAATCCATTAGAAATTATAGATTCCCTGGGGACAGGATATGGCACCACCCAGTTCTGTGCTTGCTGGAAAGCAAGCATGCTGTCTACAAGGCATTTATTCTTTAATCATTATAGTAAAAACCAGTTGAAGCAATCCATAGAGCAGATAAGGCTCTGGCAGTGCCAAGATAGCCTGAAGTGCCCATGGGATACTTTTTTTTTTTATTAGCAGTGAAAGTTTCCTTGCCAATTAATTTGTGTCAGCAGAGGCAACCGATAAGAATATTTAATTGTGCCTTGAACACCAGTGTGCTCCTCTGCTTCATCTGTTTCTTTAAAACAGAGCCCACATGCAACTTTTGTTTGCTCTTCTTTCCTCTACTCATACATTACTTCAGTGCTACCTTTTAATTTTGCCTTTAATTTTACCTATGCTCAGAGGTAAAACCCAAGCAATAAGGGCATACTTGAGTTAACAAAGCTTCTGACAATGAAGATGCTTAAAAAAAAAAGCCTTATTACACCCACCCAGGTCCTCCACTTTTTCTTCCAATTTTCTATGTAGCTGAATGTTTTTACCAGCATTGGCATTAGGAGAATGGTGAAGAAGGGCTGGAGAGAGACTTTTTCATAGGAAGTGTCAGCTTGCAACAATATCACTGCAGTAAACAAGACAATAAACAAATCCTGAGCTGGGAAAGAATGGAATTCTACTTTATTCAGTACTATTGTATGCATGTATGCCTGCCTGCAACAGGCAAGGTAAACAGCAGGCTCTCCAGAGTCCCTTACTGAATATGCATGAAAAGCAAAACAGAGAAAAGGGGAGAACAAGTAAGTGGAGATTGCTGGTGGTGGGAAACATCCCTGGATGCATTTCTTAAGAAGCCTTCAGCTGTTCTCCAGAAGATTCAAAATGCTTTTGTTTATTTATGCATGTCATGCCTGACCTAGTTGTTCCAGTTCATATGTCCATATTGGTTTGAACAAACAGTAGTTGAAAAATGTTGAACTGCTCTTCTTTTTTGTTGTGTAATAATCTATCCTTATTCTTTCCATGTTATTTCTTTGGCTGCTACCAATTTTTCTGTTAAAGAAGCAATGCCCAAGAATGCATCTGCATTGTTAACTGAAGTATACCTGAGGACTGATCCAGAAACTAATGGGTCAGGTTTCAATCAAAGAAAGAGGCAATAATGGGCTTTTCTACATTAGTACTATACTCCAGACTCCACTTGGGCTGGTTCCCTGGTATTTATACCACACAATCCCAAAATGCTGAATTGGGTCTGGATTGTTTGCACAATACCTGGACCCAGTTAGGGATTTCCACGTCTTGTCCCTCATTTTAAAAACTTACCTTTTTCTCTGGGGTTTCCAGAAAATCTGAACCAAAACATGGTGGCATTGGGTGCCTGCTGGTCCCTTAGCACCCCTGCCAAGTTGCTCTGGGGATGAGAGTCTCTTCGAATTCTTAACCAATCTTAATATCAGCTTAATTTAGGAATTACAAGAACATGCAGAACATTTGACTTTAACTGTGTGAATGCAGTATATGTGCATTTTTTGTTATGTAAATGGTTGCTGAGGTGAAATCTGAGCAACTTTTAAACAACAGAGATTGAAAGAGGAAATTTTAACTCACAGCCTGTCATATTCTGCTTATCATATTTGTGATAAAAATCACTTCTCCAAAACTACTATTTACTTTTCAAGATAACTCTGCTAATAGTAGTTTCCCTTGAAATACAAATAGCATCTCTGGAGTTATTTGAGGAATGTGATAAGGGAAGGGAAAATTAAATTTCTTGTCTGCACCTCTATAGTTTTATGGCTGCTCAGGCTTCTGTTTAGCAGTCACATAATAAATTAGCTCATACACTAATTGCTTCCATACTGATAACATCACATCTAGCCTGGCCCTTAGATTGTGAATCTGTTGGGGGCATGGTGAATCTGTTTTGGTGAAAAAGTTTTGCCACCTTGAATGCTGATGAATAGTATGTTAAACAGTTTTCCTCTTGATTACTTTGTTTTTGTTGTTGTTAGTTGTCCTTGAGTCAGTTCCAACTCATGGTGAGTTGGAACTAATGTATCTTCCACTGCCTTGCCCAGATCCTGCAAGCCCTTCCCCATAACCCTCCTAATTGAGTCTATCCATCTGGTTTGTGGTCTTCTTCTCTTTCTTCTACCCTCTACCTTTCCTAGCATTATTGTTTTTTCTAGTGATCTGTGCCTTCTCATTATGTGGCCAAAGTACAATAGTCTCAAGTTTATCATCTTTGCTTCCAAGGAAAGCCCTGGTCTGATCTGTTCAAGAACC
>CM034706.1:70116532-70129174 GCA_020142125.1 Phrynosoma platyrhinos | reverse complement strand
TTCTGCTTTTCTTAAGATGTTTTCAGCATATAAGTTAAACAAGTAGGAGGATAGGATAGCAAGGGAATCTTGATTGATTACAGCCAGATAAAGTTTACTTGGAAACAAGTCCAATTGTGATCAAAAGGGTTTATGTCCAAGTTAGTTTGCATAGGATTATATCTTCACTGTATCATTTTTGTTGACTGTATATATCCACTTATGCTGTTTGCACTCTTGTATGATGAGAGTCTGTCTAATCATTCTCTCTCGGTTTTTGCTTTGAAATATGGTTTGAGTGAAAAACATCACACTTCCCTTTGAACTTTTCACTTCCTGTTTATAATGGCAACTAAAATTTAAAGTCAAAACATAGGTGGTGACTTGTAGCAATGTACATAATTTACTTCCATGTTGACTTTATACTCTTTCCACACAATTCTGTATTTGATTCAGCCTACAGAAGAGGGGAAAACTACCTAGGCTATAGATCTCTGTGACATAAGGCTAAGTACTGTACCTATTAATCATCTTGAGCTAACTCAGATCACTCAATGTTCTTAAAGACATTCTATAAAACCATGGCTTTCCAGAACTCTGAAACTACACAGCATCTTTAATTCACAGCATGCAGCTGCATCAGGATTTTTTTCTTACTCAGAAATATGAAGGACCTGTTGGAACCCTAATGTGGGACTCTAATGGGCTGGTAGAACTGGGACCCTAATATGTAAATTGGGAGAGTTTAGACCTTTGGTTCTTTCACCCATAATCCTGTCACTGCTCAGACAGAATTCCTCACTTTTATGCTTTGTCCCATCCTGCTGTGGTTCTAACCCATGGCAGGGAATCTGTCACTTCAGTTTACATGGAAGAAAGTGTCCCTTAACATATGTTAGTTCTCCCTGTTCAAATTTCAGGTCCAGTCACTCCAGATTGGCTGGAATGAGTTAAAGCCCCCAACCTCCTCACTAGAGTTTCAGTTTTCCATAGTCCATACCTCCATTTTTTATTTTTTATTTTTTGTAAGAAAAAGTACTGGTGTAGCTGCACTCTATAAATTAAAGTGAGCATACCGTTTGGGTTTGAGTTCTTCTTTGTTAAGAAGCTCTGGGTGACAGGAAGCTTTGCTTCTGAAATCAAAGTGGTGCTTATTGGATAGTGTCATAACTTCAGGATAGACGTTTTAAGTCTAGCTTTTTAAAGTGACTTATGCTAAGGAAAATAAATTTTTAATTGGTTGAATGTTTCTCCAAACACATAACATTCTTTGCACTTAAAAAAAAAAGCAAACATCACACCTTGATTTTCAGTAACACAATCTTGTCCCAAATATCTGTGTCAGGCTCCTATTGCAAAATGCACCATTTCATGAACAGTTTGAAAATTTTTCTACTTGTGGTATGGGAGAGCAGCAATGTCAGCAAGGGGAGGAGGTGATATACAATGCTAAATCAGCTATTTCTAGGATGGCTAGCTTGGGGAAGGAAGGAGTTCTTGTAACCTTGGCCCAAAACACACTGCAAGAATAATCCAGTTTGAGACTGCTTTAATTGTCCTGGCTCAGTGATAGGGGATTCTGGAAACTGTGATTTTATTTAGCCTTCTCTATCAGAGAGCCACAATAAACTATAATTCCCAGGATTCCCTAGCACTGAGCCAGGGCAGTTAAAGCGGTCTCAAACTGGATTATTTCTGCAGTGTGTTTTGGACCCAAGGCATAAAAGCACAGGTGGTTTTCCAAATCAGCCCTCACATAATTCCTTGGCTTCAAGGATCCCACATATGCCCTGGTGAGGCTGTTGTAAAATAGGCTTGGGGACAGCTGTGTCCTCTTCCTGTCACATTATTTTCTTTCCCATTGTCCTTGTCTTCTGTTTCTCTTTCTTTTCATCTTGTTTACTGTTACTGCTGCTGCTACGTCTGAGTTAATTGGATCTCAGCCCTGGTTTTTAATGTTAGGGTTGTTGTTGTTGTTGTTGTTTTTTAATTAACATTGGTGTAGAACCTAAAGATCAAACTCAGTGTAGTTGGTGTAGAACCTAAAGATCAAATTTCTCTTTGCTCATGCTTCTCTTTCTGCTCTGACAAAATTATCCTGTCTCCTTCTTTAAACTGAAAATGGTTTAAGCAAAATATATTTGGAATTATTGCACAGTGTGACTAATCCAAAGGATGATTCTAGATCTAATAGAAGTGCTTCTTTAATAAAATATTTCCTTGCTAATGTCTTTAGCCTTAGAATGGTTGGCATGAATTTTGATACAATCTTCTGCAGTTTGTATGTTCATTTGTTCATTTTACAGTGTCACCCAGTGGTCATCAGCCCCAAACTATATTTGATTTATATCCCTTCTTTGATTGCAAGATCCAATAAAAAAAAAGTAGGCAATTGGCAAAAAGCTGTTTTTACATTTTGAAATTCGTCAGCCTTCCTTTGGAGGTAATGAGAATAGTTACACAGTGAGCCCTGTCTGACAAAATATTTTTTTAACAAGATGAGTACCTTGCTTTGGCAAACTTGCCAGTCAAAGAGGACTGGCATGAAGGGTAGTATTGTCTATTGATGCAGAGGATGCAGGTTTTAATGCTATTCTGGGCACGAAAGCCTCTAGAAAAAACAGGAAGTACTGCAAAAGGTTTTGATTGAGTTGGATTTCTTTTTTCTTATTTAACTTGTCTTCTATTTGGCTTTATATACCCAGTTTTTTTAAAATCACATTTTTAGTATACATTTTATGTAAGGTTACATTTTTGTAGTCTTGTCAAAAAGATACCGCTCAGACACACAGTAGTGTTGCTTTTTGGAGTCATTAATTGAGGGGAAGGCAAACTCAAAATCTATATACCATGAACATTTTGAGCCCCCTTATCTGACCAGAAGTGTTTTGGATTTCAGATTTTTTCATATTTTGGAATATTTCCATATACATACTGAGATATCTTGCAGATGGGCCCCAGGTCAGAACATGAAATTTATTTATGTGTGGTCTACACCATATAAGTAAGGGATGCAATGGCTCAGTGGTAAAGTGTTGACTCTGATGATCACAAGGTTGAAGGTCAGCAGTTTGAGACCCAAGCACTGCATAAATGAGTGAGCTCCCATCACTTGTCCCAGCTTCTGTCAACCTAGCAGTACAAAAGAATATAAAAGTGCAAGTAGATAAATAGGTACTACTTATTCCATGCAGTCATGCTGACAACATGATCACAGAGTTATCTTTGACAGCACTGGTTCTCTTAGCTTAGTAACGGAGATGAGCACCTTCCCCTATAGTCAGATACAACTTGACAATCATGTCAAAGGGGAAACTTTTACCTTTACATTTACACCTTATAAACATAGCCTGAAGGTAAATTTGTACATAATATTTTAAATAATTTTGTGCATGAAACAAACCCCCTAAGCAGACGGCTTAAAGGGCCGTCTTGGGGGCAAGGAAGAGGAGGGGCAGCCACACGATCAGTGCCCCAACCCCTTCCCAAGGTCATCCTCGGAGCAGCCGGCCCTCCACATGGCCGGTGCTCCGAGGAGGACCTCCTGCCGCAGCATTTGGACGCGCTGCGGCGGAAGAGTCGGCGAAGGTGCGCCACAGCCTTTTGCGGCGCACCTTCATCAACTTGTGAAAGGAATGCCAATTTAGCGCTCCTTTCAGGGCTGGCGAAGCTGCGCCGTGGGACTGAGGCATGGGGATGCCTCGGTCCCGCGGCACAGCTTCCTGGGGCGGCCCGTCTGCTTCCCCCCAAAGTTTGTGTATACTGAACCATCAGAAAGCAAAGGTGTTAGGGCCTAAGCAGACTGCCATAAATAGTGCACATTAAATTGAGGCACTGCCCTGGCTCAGTGCTAGGGAATCATGGGAACTGTAATTTATTGTGGCACCAGAGCTCTCTGACAGAGAAGGCTCAATGTCTCAGAAAAAAATACAATTCCCATGACTCCCTAGCACTGAGCCAGGGTAGTGCCTCAATTTAATGTGCACTATTTCTGGCAGTCTGCTTAGGCCCTTACTCTCAGCTTCTCCAGTGGACAATTTTGGATTTTGGACTATTTCAGAATTTCAGATAAGGGATACTTAAAATGTATGAGTTATTATACTATTTTATCTGAAGAAAAGAAAATAAGTTTTTTTGTGTAACACTACTTTTAATAACATGTAGAAGCAAATGTTGCTTTGTGTGTCATCAAAAGAAATATCTTCCAATGTGTCATTTAGATTTATATCAGACATGCTACCAAAGTTGCCTAATTTGTACCAGATGTAGAAAGGAGACAAAATAAAAAATAAAAATTGTCTAATTTTGGCAGAACATTGCACTCAAACTCTAAAGACAGCACGCATTTCCTCCAAGTATTGCATTCTTTTCTACTGTTATTTAGGGTGTCCGTCTGTGTTTTTTTCTTCAGAACTAAGTATACAGAAGAGATTTACCACATCTAAATTACAATTTAGATTACAATTTAGATAAGTTGTAATGCAGTGCATTGCTAGGTCATGTATTGTCTTCCAATATCTGTGACCAGATACAGTTTAATATAATTTACATGCATTAATATTTTAGTACCTTTTGCATTCTTATCTGTGCCACTGTTAACTATTTGTCACTTTAAATAATTCAATTGTGTTTTTTGTTTTTTAGGGCACACAGGACGATTGCTAAAATCCTTATGTTTCATGAGTCTAACATTTCTGCTTCTACATATCATCTTTCAAATCACAGTAAATAGCCTTGAGGCTGCTAATACAATTGAACCAGGTTATAACTGTGAGTATAGCTTATTTTAATTTGCTATCATTCTGCATAGCTCTCTCTATAGGAGGCATAGAAGCAATATTTATATTGTTGTGGTTGCTAAGATAAATTTTCATCATGCTTCTGGAAAGGTCTTTCTTTGGGATTGTGATTTCACACACGCTCCCTATACTAAAGAGAATAGGAGCCCTGGTGGCACAGTGGTTAAATGCCTGTACTTCAGCCTCTTACTCACAAACCACAAGGTTGTGAGTTCAATACCAGTCAGGGGCTCAGGATCGACTCAGCCTGGCATCCTTCTGAAGTTGCTAAAATGAGTACCCAGCTTGTTGGAGGCAATTAGTTTATACATTGTTAACTGCTTAGGGGGTGCTTAAAGTGCACTGATAGATGGTATAGAAATGTACTTGCTATTACTATTGCTATGTAGATATAATTTTTTTTCTGTTTCTGATCTAATATTTTAATTGTCTTTGTTCAAAATGTCTAGACTATTTATTATTAGACTATTAACTACTTGTATATTAGTGTAAACCCTTCCTTGGTTAAAAGCAGGGTACAAAATATTGAGGAAGAAGTGTGATTTAAAAGCATCATGTAAGGAAAAAGACTAAGTCAAAATTGATGATGAACAATCCAGCTAGAAACCCCCTCCACACCAATTATTTAATTATTCTTTTAATATGGGTTGGATTTTTTTAATGCTGTTGAATGTTGAACTCATTTTGTGCATGAGTCTAACATTTGCCTATGGATATTTTGGCAGAAAATTGCATTTCTGTGCAGAAATTGCATTTCTGTTCAGAAAACAACATTTCTGCAGAGAAAACAGCTTTTTCTGAATAGAAAACATTTATGTGCACAATACAGACTCATGGCCAACAAAATCCCTATTAAGAGCTTGCCTAACTTTTCAAGATTGGATTTCTGAACTTTCAGTTTTCAGCTCGGTATGTAGAAAAGTACTTTGAGAACAATATCAACATAAATATTCCAGAAGACCTAACACTCCAGGTCTTTCTTACAACACAAAAAAGGTTCTCTTCAGAAGATACTTTTTGCTGCACAGAAAAATATATTTCTATTTATACAGGATATATATATATATATATTTACACAAGATAAGTCCCAAACTGGAAGCATACTTTAAAAACTGCAGCATTTTTATTATGGTGATGAGAAAAATTGCAAAATTATTTGTGCATATTAGCAACAACAAAAGTTATAAAGCTTTATATCCCTAATACGTATACATCAGCTTGAATCTAATAGTCAGTCCCAACTAGAGCAGACACATTGAGTTAATGAAAACTAGGTAAGTCAACATTATGTAGCTCTCTGACAGAAGGCAAAATATCTCACAAAACCACAAATCCTAGAATTCCATAGCATAGAGCCATGGCAGTTAAAGCGGTGTTAAACTACAGTTTTGCAGTGCAGATATAGCCTTAGGGCCTTTGCAGATTGCTAGAAATAGTGCAAATTGAGTCCACTTTAATTGCCCTGGCTCAATGCTAAGGAATCATGGGAACTGTATTTTTTTCTGAGACATTGAACCTTCTCTGTCAGAGAGCTCTGGTGCCACAATAAACTACACTTCCCATGATTCCCTAGCACTGACTCAAGGCAGTTAAAGTGGACTCAATTTGCACTATTTCTGGCAGTCTGCAAAGGCAGTAAGTCAATAAACCAAAGCAGCAACAGAGTATTTTTTTTCTGAATATTACTGGATCTGAGGCATGAAATGTTCACAGTTCTTTTGACTTGTTTCCTGAGATGAGTCCATTATGATGCTATAGGTGCAAAATTTGATTAGTTCTCTGCCAAAGAGCAATAAGATGATACTAATTTTTTTTGTGTTATAAGTAAGAAAGACCCAGGGTGTTGGATCTTTTGGAATATTTATGTTGATATTGGTCTCAAAGTACTTTATTACATACTGCGCTGAGAACTGAAAGTTCAGACATACAACCTTGGAAAGCTGGGAAAGCTCTTAATAGGGATTTTGTTGGCCATGAGTCTGTATTGTGCAAGCAGCATGTAAGTGAATAGTGAAAATAAATCAGGTCCTGTCATAAAACAATAAAACAAATCTTGAAGTTTAAGGAAAGGAAATAACATTGGCAAAACTCAAGGGTTACAGTTTTGGTGCAGAATGAATGACAGTTATACCACTCTATTTTCCGGCGTATAAGACCGCTGGGTGTTTAAGATGACCCTCCCCCAACTTTTCCAGTTAAAATATAGAGTTTGGGCTATACCCGCCATATAAGACTATCCCTCTTCCAACGGGGGGAAATGAGAAAGTGTTGGGGGGAAGGACTGCCAATATACTGTTGAATTTTAGTCGTATGGTGTACATGTAAATCCAGCAGAACCAGGGAACAAACTCCAAACTTCTAAAAGTAGAGCTTTATTGTTGCAAAAAGTAAAAATAAGCAAAGTAAAATACAGTCCACTATAGGATCACATCATGCTGATGTGGTTGAACAAAAAGTTACAGATCTATGTTTCCAGATCCTAAAGTTACATTGTAAAAGCAATATAAGCATATAATAGATCCATTGTGAGATGAAAAGAGAGAGAAGATGCATTCAAGAAGAACATGTAATATAAACAATTCCAAACAAAGGGTTTCTCAGTCCTGCCCTTTCTCAACCTTCTGTGTGTTACCCCCAAGTTGATTGGATGTAATGTGTATGGTGTTTGTTAACCCAGCCCACCACGTGGTTTGTTTTCCCATCCTAACTTTATTATTGTTTCTGTTATCTGACCTCAGCTGTTTTCCCAGCTAGAACCTTCTAATGTTATGACTCTCTGGCCATCTGGACTGGGCTGTTTTGTTTGCCTAGATCAGGGGTAGGCAACCTATTTGAGCTGGGGGCCGGGCTGCTGTCCCTCAGACAATTGGGGGGCTGAAGCACCCAAAATAAATAAATAAATAAATAAATAAATATTAAGCAAATTTTAAAAAATTAAAAATTAAAAAAATATGCATGTACACAGAAAAGCCATGGCAAAACCCCTGTGGAGATTTTGCCAAGAAAACCCCAAGAACAAGTAATAACAACAATAATCAATATCATCATGGCGGCGGCGGCAGGACTGGCCTGGGGCCGGTCCAAAGGCCTTGGGGGGCCGCATCCGGCCCCCGGGCCTTAGGTTGCCTACCCCTGGCCTAGATGTTGTTCCCATGAGGAAAATTACATACACACACATTTCTACATTTCACCTTTGACTGTATAACCCATCTATATTCTAGCATATACTAGGTGATGCATTCTGGGGGATGTACAATTTGCAACCAGCCTCAGAAGATGGTAACGGCAACCCCCATTTGAAGAAACATGCCAAGAAAAACCCAATGATAAGGTTGACTTAGGGTCACCATAAGTCGGAAAGGACTTGAAGACACACAAGAACATCAAAAAAGTCTGCATTTGTTTTGTACGTAGTACATGGGAATAGGAGCCAGCATGGTGTAGTGGTTTGAGTGTTGGACTACCACTCTGGAGACCTGGGTTTGATTCCCCACTCTGCCATGAAACCCACTAGGTGAACTTGGAGAAGTCACACACTCTCAGCCTCAGGGGAAGGCAATGGCAAACCTCCTCTGAACCAGTCTTGCCAAGAAAAACCCAGGATAGAGGTTCACCTCTTATCCACTGCTGCTTTCTCCTCCTGCCTCATGCCACGCCACCCCTTCCTCCTCCCCTCCTCCTCCTCCTCTAACCTGGACTTCCTCTCTTCCTCCTCCTCCCACCTCACGCTGTGCCACACCACCCCATCTTCCCCCTCCTCCGCCACCTGGCATATAAGACGAGCCCTAACCTTGGAGAAGATTTTCCTGGGTTAAAAAGTAGTCTTATATGCCAGAAAACATAGTACTTGTGTTCTGTGAAAACAAGTGAACCTCTGTTCAGACTTTACTTCCTCAAACAGGAAAGTTGGAAGGTGGATGTACAGATGACATGGGGTTGTTGGGGGGGCAGAACTAGCATTAGCAGTCCATCTCTCTGCCCATTTTGAATCATCATATACTCCTCAGAATGCTTGAAGAAGGATTATCTCACTACAAAAAGGAATTGTTTGTCTCCAGATGTTTGATTTTGCTGTCTATTCATCACCAGTGTGTCCAGTTGGAGGTAGATCACACCCAGTCTGATTAGTTTCATTTCATTGCATCTGTATTAATTTACACTTGCTGTGCATTTGGTAGCCATGTTTTGTTAATTCTATTGGGTTGACATTTTCCATAAAACTGAAAAAGTAGAGATAAACTATTGCATTACAAAACAAAAATGGAAACATGGAAGGGGTTGAGGAGACTGGAGCACTTCTTTTTTGGCACTTCTGCCACATCCTAAACACCCTTCTTGTCAGTCTCTTGTGAGAGTTAGGATTTTGCATTCCCAAAGTGCAAAATGTAAGGCTTGATTTCTAGACACCTGTAGCAATAGTTTTAACTTCAGTGCTTTTGATATTTATTTTTTTACTTATTATAATGTTGAAAATGAAGATACTTTTTATTTTAGATTCCCATTTGTCTCTAAATGGAAGGATATTTTATTTCAGATTAAGAATACATTATTACTGTATATTGCATCACCCACTATATTCAACTTTAAATAAATTTATGATTGAGGAAACAGAAACTTCTACAAGTTCTTTTTTAAACATATATCATAGGTTCAGTTTAATTTCTTGCTTATTGCAATTTATAACAGTTCAGAATGTGAGTATTCCTTTTACTCCTGTTCTTGAAATGATGGTAGATTTTCCTGAGTCATTAATTACTTAGTAGTTTTAGGTGCTCATTTTTCTAATAACTATACATGGATCATGTTTCTGTATGTCATATACCCTTTAGAGAATACAGTATAGTCAACTTCCTTTAGCTTGGGTTACATTATTTTCTGAAAACAGTGTAGTGGTTTAAAGTAGACTTACGAAATACAGCGCACCTGTGATATACGCACACAGGCTTGTCATATGCGAATTTGAGCTTACGCGTATGGGAGTGCACCACCATAGGAATCAATAGGATTTGAGCATACGTGTTTTTTTCCCCATATGCAGGGTGGTGGTGGTCTGAAATTGATCCCCCATGTATAGATAGGAAGGGCCCACAGTATAGTCATTGCTTCTGGGGTTTTTATTTAAAGCTATCTTTGTTAATCAAAATAATATATCAGTTGTTTGCATTTAAAATACAGACCCCACAGGAGTTATAGATATATAATCTGCACTTCCTTTGAAGATTTTTTTTATAGCAGATCTGATAGCCAGTGAAGAAAACTTTTTTTAAAGACCAAATAGAGGTTAATTTCTTCTGAAGACAGTGCAGAGAAACTTTGGCGGTTCAGAACTCTGAGTTTTCCAGTTGTGCACAGTTCTTAGCTGTGTGGTCATATAGTGTTTTTTCTCTCTTTCTTTTGGCTCATTGCCTAAGATCCTTCTTAAACATGCCTTTTTCAGCTGCCACTTCCTCTGTGGCTGTTCCCACACCTGTTCAGGTCTGGCAAAAGACTTCTGTCCATATGGTTGGTTTTCTTGCATGGAAATCTAACCAGTGACACCTAGACCTTTTGGACACATCCATAGCTTGCATGGTTTGTAGATGTGCCAGGCAGCTCGGCCATGCAGACAGAAGTTTGCCCACCTACCTGGACTGGTATGAGAATTATTTATTTGTTTTAACAGCATTGTGACTTGTTTCATCCACAAGGGATTCCAAGGCAATGAATATAATATTATAAAAGTACAAATGCAAGAACAACAATCAAAGTACAAATGAGAGGCATAAAAACTAGGGTTCTATTAGAACATGTAAAGCTTTCTTCCTGAGGACAGTTCTGGAAGGGATGCTTGATGGAGGGATTTATGTCAACAATCTAAATGTAAGGGGATCTTGAATGGCAGTCTTTATATCTTAGCTGGAAAAAAGACTACCTTGAATGAGCAGTTAATTGTTTTTGAATGTAAATTTTAAAAAACTCAATGTTGTGTTTTAGAATGGAGATCTTCTTGGCCTTCTGTGTAGTATATTTTTATTTCTGTGTTAATAGTAGTCAATATAGGAGATTATCGCATTTCCCCCGATCTGGGCATGGGATGGAATTGGGCTGGGATGGGTATTATCGCACATGGAAATGCTGCTGCATTGCCACCTGACTACCACTCATCCCTGCATGGTGCTTAACTGGTCAATTTTGGTAGTATGAAAAACTTCCAAATCTACCAACATCAACTGGCTAAGCACCAGTGAGGGACATGCAGTGGTTAGGTGGCAGCACAGTAGCATATACATGTGTGATAAAACCTGTCCCAGCCCAATCCCATCCTGTGCCCAGATTGGGGGAAAAGGTAAGTGTGATAATCTCCATAGATTCATTGAGCAAGTGTGGTGTAGTGTGATTCTCCCAGAAGACAAAGGCAATGCCACAGTAATCATGGAAACAGAACAGTACAAACAAAAAATCAGGGAACTCCTGGATCATACAAATATACAAAATATGCAAAAACCTGAAACAAGACCCAACCAACAAAATCATCAGGAAAACAAACACCTTGATCAAAACCTCCTCAATTCAGCCAACCACAAGACAAAGTTTGTGCAAATCTGAGGCTCTCCCACCAAGACTGTATGGACTTCCCAAGAGCCACAAGGATTCCATTCCACTCCAACCCATAGTGAGTGCCATTGGATCCCCCACATATGATTTCACCAAATTTTTGGCCACACAATTACCACATATAGGGCAAACCCCCCATTACATCAAGGGCTCAACTCACTTCATAGGAAAAATCAATAAACTTAAACCCGGAGAGATACTAATCAGCTTTGATGTGGTCTCCTTGTTCACCAAAGTCCCCATAATGGACACCATGACACTCATCCGACAAATTTTTCCAGAGGACATCACGTTTGAACATTGCCTCACCACAAGCTATTTCCAGTGGGACAATGGATTCTACGAGCAGAGAGATGAGGTAGCAATGGGAAGCCCTCTAAGCCTGGTGATAGCAAATGTTTACATGGAACACTTTGAAAAACAATAATAAAATAAAATAATAATAAAATTTATTTATATCCTGCTTATTGACAGACAATCCAAGCAGCTTACAATAAAAACCCGTATAACATATCCCCCAAAAAAGAAAAACCAACCCACCCCCCCAAACCAACCCACCCCCCTGGAAACAGCACCGAAAAAGCCCACAACTTGGTTCCGATATGTGGATGACACTTTCACCATTTGGGGCCATGGAGAAGAAGATCTGGCTGTGTTCCTAACCACCTGAACAACATCCAACCTAACATCCAATTCACTATGGAAAAAGAAAAGGAAGAAACACTGCCATTCCTGGATGTCCTAGTTATCCACAAACCAAACCAACGTCTGAGTCACATGGTTTACAGAAAACCTACACATACAGAAAGATACCTGCACAAGAACTCCAACCATCAACCAGGACAAAAATGAAGCACAATAAAAACACTGGCAGACTGGGCAAAACACATCTGTGAACCCCATTTCTTGGAAGAGGAATTGAAGCACCTAGACCGGGCTCTACAGGCAAATGGTTACTGCCAGACCCAGGAAAACCCAGAGGAGTGAAGACGAGCAACCACCCAAAGGGAAGGTATTTTTACCATATATCAAAGGAGTCACAGACAGAATAGAGAAAGTGGTGAGGAAACACAACTTCCAAATGGTTTACAAACCAACCAAGAAAATCCAACAAATGCTGCTCTCAGCGAAGGACAGGAGAGACCCTCTCACAGCCGCAGGAGTTTACCGCATACCATGCAGTGCGGACAAGTCTACATAGGGACCACGAAACGCAGTGTCCGAACACGAGAGACACTGCAGACTGGGCCAGCCAGAAAAATCAGCAGTA
>CM034706.1:70079458-70107071 GCA_020142125.1 Phrynosoma platyrhinos | reverse complement strand
TTGCTTTTTCCTTGACATCCCCTTCATAATCTAGGTAGGAATATTATGAATGTTTTTTGAATTGGAAATATGGTTAGATCTCCCATGTCCTTGGAACCAACCACGTACAATAAAGATAGGAAGTTTTGAATTGGTTTGTGTTGAAAGACGTAACTTTGTACCATGAACTATATTTTGAACTACAGATAATTTTACAGGTTGATGAGTGGAATTAACACGAGGTACACATTTTATGTTGAGTTTCCCAGCTTGAGTGGGGTTATGTTATGTAGCAGAATTACCACTGGTATTTAATGAATCCCTGAGAGATAAAATTTTGTGTGACTGGATTTTAAACTTGTGCCTTTTTGCTCCTTGAAGGTGATAATTATGACAGTTGTAAAGGTGAAAGTAATAAAAGGGAGTTTTTAATATTTATGAAAATATTATCAATACTGTTTTTAAAGGTTCAAATGTTTTTCTTTCAGCAAAGTTTAAAGTGTACTACTTGTTAGAATATTAATATTAAGACTAAAATTTGCTGCATTGTTTAAAAGGTCAAGGATAAGGTAAACATATAGCTCATATCCTGCTTTCGTATTGATTTACACTTTTTAACATCTGGCAGGAACTGAAAGAAATCTTGCTGGGTAGGTAGATGGGATTCATTATTTTTCTCAATTAGAAGCCACCTTTTAAAGAGCACAATACATTTCCCAGAACATAATCATGTGAACTTGATAGAAACCACTCTTCTTGTTTGCTGATTTGTAGTTTGCATCTACAATGATATATTTCAATTTTGGCATAAGCTATAGTTTGGCATAAACTATAGTTGCATAAGAAATGTTGGGCCTGGTTCAGTGAAAATTAAATATGTGGTTTCAGTAATAGACACATGTAATAGTAAATCAATACACTTTCAGTGCAGTTCTGTGTATCATAGAATTATAGGACCATAGAGTTGGAAGAGACCATAAAGGCCATCCAGTCCAACCCCTGCCATGTAGGAAGACACAATCAAGCACACACCCCAACAGATGGCCATCTAGCCCCTGTTTAAAAACCTCCAAAGAAGGAGATACTGCCACACAAGTGTTTTGTGCAATTATGCTGATCACATGATCATAGAGTAGTCTCTGACAACATTGGCTCTTTGCCTTAGTAACAGAGATGAGCACCGTCCCCTACAGTCGAACACGACTTGAAAACATTGTTAATGGGGAATACCTTTACCTTTACCTTTATGGGTCTTTATAGATTTATCATTCTGGAAATGGATAGACATGGGCATACTAGCATTGTCTCAGAAGTTGAAGACTGATATGATGTCTTTGAGCAGGGGTCAGCAACCTAAGGCCTGCGGGCCGGGTGTGGCCTGCAGAGGCCTTCGGACCGGACCCTGCCCGATCCTACCACCACCTTTCGCAGTTGCAGGGGTCCTCCGGGGCACCATTTGGGATTCCAAAATGGTGCCCTGGAGTCTTGCATGACTTTTTTCGTCACAGGAAATGTCGTGTGAGACTCCGGGAGCCATTTTGGAATCCAAAATGGTGCCCTGGAGGACCCCCATGGCTATGCCGGGCCTCTCGGATGCCCGGCGCGGTTGAGGGAGCCCTCCTGGGGGGCCCCCGCGGCAGCGGCAGGCCTCTCGGAGGCCTGGTGTAGTCGAGGGAGTCCTCCTGGGGGGCCCCGCAGCCACACTGGACCTCTCGGAGGCCCAGTGCATGCGCCCACGATACGGGCACCATTTTGTTTTTCAAAATAGCGCCCCCACGTGTGCATGCATGCGCACACGAGGGGCAAGCACGCCGGCCCCAGCGCCATTTCCCCCCCTCCTGGCCAGCCAACAAAAAAAGTTGCCAACCCCTGTCTTTGAGGATGAAATAAAAGAGACACTTTTGCAGAAACACTTTTGCACTGGTTTATTGTATATGCCAATAAAATATCCTCTCCACTAGTTCCTTCAAATGAACATCTTAAATTCTACAAAAAATGCATTCTGATGTTCTTTACTTTTACTGTTGGTTAGCAGGTGGTGTGTGCTATTCCAGCTGACTTGCTGTGCATCCAAGATATGATGATTTCATTTCTTTTATTCATTGTATTTGTGTGCTAATTTTTAAATAAGATAACCCGAATAAAAATGAAAATAAATTACCCCCTTTCCTCTTTAGTGTACTGTTCTGTATTTGCTATGTTGTATTGTATGGTGATGGCTTATGTAGAAGTAATTGTATTCATTCCTGCCTTTTATTTGTCCAGTTTATTCAGCTTGCTTCCATGATCTGGAAATTAGCCATCATATTATGGTATAGATTCTCTTTTATTACCCTGCAACATCTTATACAGTACCAGAGTTTTGTAGCAAAAACGTGACTCACTTTCTGATCTGTATTCCCACAAGTGTGCTTTTCATGCATCTACTAAAGTTTTCTTTGTGGGCCACCCTTGTGATTTTTGTGACTCTTTTACTGAAAATTTTTGTATCTGGGTCTCAGATGCACAGTCTTTCTGCTAAAAGAGGCTGGCTTCTGTAGATTCATCAGGTTTTTTGTTTCCCTTAAAAATATTATTAAAACCATCCCAGGAGGACAGGATGCAGAAGACATTCCAAATAGAGCTCCTCTGTTATAAATCTACCAATGGTTTATGAGCTGTAAAGTTTGCATTATGAAAAGGTATTGGGGCTCTTGCAATTTCCAAGTCCTGATGCAAAATCCATCTATATGTTAAAAAAAAAAATCCTGCCAGAAGCACTTCAGCCCTTAAAACAGCAATTCTTGGAAGTGTGTTAATAAATGATCCAGTTGATCTGAATGTTCCCTTTTTCTCTTGTCCAAAAAGTTGCCCCCTCTTTATTATTTTCTTTTCCCCATGTCTTTCTATTATGACCCTACTGCAGATATTCCCAGTTTTGCTGTTGGGATCTAATCCATTATTTATCAATTTATGCCTGTTAATTGGAAAGCTGTTAACATATTTTCTCCACCCAAACATACATAGCCTTGAAAAACTTGTGGACTCGTGGGAGACAAGATGAAATTTAATTCTTTCCCTGCCATAGTTCTGATAAAATCAGTCTCTTTCAAGCTGATAATTTGCATTCCACGAGAAGGCCTCATTGGTTCAAGTAGTTACTATTTCTAAAATGCAGTTAGCAACTGTGCAGAAGGAATTTTCGTCATGTTGCTACATACATGGCTAAAAATGCTCATTGCATTCAGATAGTTTAAGTTGCATCAACTTCAGTTCATAGATCAGATTTAAAATTGTATAATTACCAAGTTGTGCTTCAGTACTCAGAGATCCTACTGTTTTCTGTAGGGTTTTCTCCATGATGACTATGCTGCATGCTTACAGCATGTATTTTAGGGTAATGCAAAACACTGTGCCAAGACTGCCAAGAAATACCAGTAGTCTGTATTTCAAAGGAAGGAACTGGCAAACCACCTCTAGTATTCCTTGCCTAAGAAAACCCTATGGAATTCATGAGACCACCATAAGTTGACAGGCAATGTCAAGGGACACACTCTCAGTGTAACAGTTTAACTGATGAAAGTATCACCTCTTGGTAATGAGGGACATTCCCTATTTCTACACGCCTTCACAGACAGTGACACAGAGATTTTATATACAACTACGTTCTCTTAAAAAGTCAGAAAGAGAAGGGCTGTGTTGGGTTATTGTCCTATTCCTGTGTCCAAAGTCTTTGACCTTGAGCATTGTTATACGTTCTCTTTTCTCTTGCGGAAATTGGCAGTGCAAAAAATATAGATAAAACAATATGTTTTTACCAATATTTTGAGAAACATTACACTAAAACTATCTTCCATCGAGTGAATCCTGGAAGTATCATCTAAATTTTGTGAAGTGGCTTGGGGTTAAATGCATAATTCCACTTGTTGTTGGTTGATATTAAAGGGATACGTTATAAATATGTGCTGTGTTCTGTTCTGAGTCATGTCCCAAAAGCTATCAATGCAGGGCCCTTCTGCAAGTGCTGATGTAAGACTGCATCAGAAAATGTTCTCTTAAAGTTGATTCAGTATATTTCTAAGTCACCTCTTCCCCACTTCAATGGGTCAAGTTGTTGCCTTACCTGTTCATGCATTTCTTCATTTGCATTGCTGAAATGTGCAAGGCTGAAAGAACGAATTTGTGACTGATTATTTTTATGGGCCCATAAGCTTTTCAAAATAATTTATCTTTAATATTGTGCCTATGTATTTGTAGTGATAATTGGAATACTATTTATACTATTTATAGACTGTACAGTATAGACCATGTAGGATATAGAGATAGTTAGTGTTTTAAACCATATACAATCATTATATTGGCTTGCTGTCATCAAGAAATAGAAACTAAAACTGTATGAATTTCAGCAAATATTAGGAGGTTCTTTTTCTAAAATCAGGGATAGATTACATTGTTAACAAGTAAATGAGATGAAAAGAGGAGATTAAAGATTCAAATTGATGCTTTCACACATCAGTATTAACTGACCACTGTAAAGATCCAAAAGATTTGCATCACCACATCCAGCCCTTTCAAAATCTAGAGCAAGGGACATGATTTGCATCTTTCTGGTTCCTATTATATTCTATCCCACTCCCACAACTGTATAAATATGCTTTATACCTGAGGTCTTAGATTATCTCATGGAGAAATACTACAGCAATAGACATGGGATTGTAAAGATGAAATCAGGTCTTACCTCATACTCCAGCAGCCAGGCGAGTGCAACCTGACTGCATCCTGGACCTCAGCTGCACTTATCCAGCCAATTTTCAAAAACTGGAGTCTGCTATTTTTGAAAAGCTGTGGGATAAGCATGGCTGAGGTCTGGGATTCAGACGGGTTGCACTTGCCCAGCCGCTGGCACATGTGGTAAAACTTGGTTTTATCTTTACAATCTCATGTCTATCATGGCAGCATTTCTCCATCTGATAATTTCCAATATCACTCTGCACTGTGTTAGAAGAAGTGGGTTTACAGTAGTCCCTCTGGATTTGCTGACTTCCCATTCGCGGTCTTAAGTTTCCACAGACGGAAATGTAAGAGGGACAAGATTGCATGCAGGGCACAAACTGCCATTTTATTCAATGGGACCTGAATATTTGTGTTTTTTCCCCGGGGGGAGGTCCAGAATGAAAGTGCATGCTAAAATAAAAACCAGTTAGTCTTAAAAGTGCTGTCACATTTCTTTTTTCCCTTCTCTTTTCTTCCTCCTTTTTATGCTGAAAGAGACTAACATGGCTACTTATTTGAAAATTGTGTTTCAGAAGTTCTGCATAATTTCTTCACATAGTTTTTGCTATGCCTTCCTCCCCACCCCAATCTGTTTTTGTTGTTTAGAGTTCCTAATTTGAAATAAACCAGCAATACTCCCAAGATAACTTGTACCACATAAATTGTTAACAATTCATAAATTATACACTTGAATATGGAATACATTATTGTTTGTTCTAATTGTTAGCATAACATTTCTCATGTTGGTTGTAATCATGACACTGAATGCTAAGTATAGCCAACCTGATGAGTCACAGGTATTTGTCTGCTGCTCTGAGAACTTCACTTACGGCATGGGTATATAAACATAAAACAAACAGTAACCACTGGGGTTTTTGCTAGCACTTCCAAATGTCTTCAGGAATCCATGACTATTGCACTAGATGTACATGTAATCATAAAGTATTTTTTCCAAATTAATTGTATTTCTTGTTATCAATCCTGCTATTATATCATCAGTTGTTACAAGCTTTATTAAACTGTAGGATAAGGCAGTATATATGTATCAGGCCAGGGGTAGACAACCTTTTTGGGCTGGGGGCCGGGTTGCTGTCCCTCAGACAATTGGAGGGGCCGAAGCACCAAAAATAAATAAATAAATTAATTAAAATTAAAATTAAAAAATTAATAAAAATTAAAAAACATATGCATGCACACTCTCTCAGCTCCAGAAAGCCATGGCAAAACCCCTGTGGAGATTTTGCCAAGAAAACCCCAAGAACAAGTAATAACAACAATAATCAATATCATTATGGTGGGCGGTGGCGGCGGCGGCAGGACCAGACTTGGGCTGGTACAAAGGCCTCAGGGGGCCGCATCCGGCCCCCGGGCCTTAGGTTGCCTACCCCTGTATTAGGCTCATGCATTGGAATCAGCCAAAGCCCAGAATGTGAAGAAGTTCCCTTCGTATTGGTTCTGGAACTTACTAAAACAAAGTAGTTTCCGAAAGTGTCCAAACCCCAAACTTCCTGGTTTACTCACCTGAGTAGTGGCCTCAGTCATGGTGAGGGAGCATCCTGACATTGTGCTGGATGACTCCAATATTGATCCTGAGTTTAGAAAGGGAATTGATTTGTATCCTGGTTTAGCATGCTACAGCTAGGGTAGTAGTCCTTAAAAAGATCAGGTTTATATTCTGGGATTACTCCTGTACTACATTTAAGTATGTCAGATATACATAGACTTGGCATGTAGTATGCTTTAGGTATAGTTGGATTGGGTTACTGCAATATACTGTGTGTAGAGTCTTCTCTGAAAGATCTCCATAAATTTCAGGTAGTTCAGAATGCGATTGTGTGGGTCTTCATGACTGATTGCCCTGGAAGCTTGTGATATCCTATTTTACAGCAGCTGCATTTTTCCAGAAACTGTAGCAGTTCATTCCTGGGTCCTGAACAAAATTACAAGTTTTCATTATTACATTTAAAGCTTTAAATGTCTATGTTTAGGCTATCTAAAGAACCATTTCTCCTCCCGTATGAATCAGCCTTTTCTTAAGATAGGTAAGAAAGGTTACTCCATATTATGATGTCAGTACAGCAGGCCCTTGATATCCACTGGAGTTTTGTTTCATGACTCCTGTGGATATCATAATCCATGGATGCTCAAGTCCCATTATATACAATGGCATAGTAAAATGGTCTCTCTCATATCAAATGGTAAAATCAAGATTTGTTTTTTGGATATGTGTGTGTGTGTGTGCGTGTGTAATATTTTCAAGGTGTGGATGGTTGAACCCATGGATGCAAAATACATAGGGCCAACTGTACAAGCATAATTGTTTGGGGATATGGAAGAGGGCCATGTCTGTGACTAAAGTCTACTTGTTGAACTTTTATCAGTTAGCTCAGCTGTATCTGCTACTCCTGTGTCTGTTTTTTTTTCCCTTTAGGAATTTATAATATTAATAATATTACTTACATTTTTTTGGATGTTTGAAATTGGTATAAGGGCAGTGCTAAACACTTTCTTAACAAAAGAAAAAGAAAAAGAAAGGTCTTCACAGACCTGGAGTTATTAGGTCTAATTTCGCTGTTACTGTGGTAAATATAGTGAAGCATTAAAGTTGTGCTGTAGATTCATTTGGGAGGCAGAATGACAAGTGCTATTACTCAGTTGTTGCTGTTAAGTATAACTACAAACTCTTGAAAATATTCAGTGCTTTGGCTTCTCTTTGTAAATATACGTTCAAGTTAATATAAAACAGAAATGTGGAAAACAGATGGGAATTGTTTAAGCAGCAAAGCAATCTAATGTAGCTTTCAGAAACCAAACTTTAATCATAGGAATCATATATTTTAAGTATAGCAACTTAAAACTGGAGATACCATGCTGTTATATGAGGAAAATAAACAAAAATCAGTGACTGCCCAGACCTAGAATGTCTACAGAAAATTGTAGGAACTGAAGTAGTTGGAAGGTGGCCCTAAAGCTCAATGGATTACAGTGATTACAATGGGCTCTTGGAATCCACTATGGTTTGCTTCCAAAACTACCTGTAGGCACTAAAATCCATAGATGCTTAAGTTCCGTTATGTACAAAGGTGTTGTAAAATGGTGACTCTTATATAAAATGGCAAGATCAAGGCTTGCTTTTTGGAATTAAAAATATATATATTTTCAAGCGATGGATGGTTGAATCCATGGGTGTGGAATCTGTGGATAGGGAGGGCTGACTGTACTATGTAAAACAAATACTTTAGTTCTTCTAAAAGTTTACAAGGGCATTTAACTATTTAACTAATGCATTTTTTCTTCAATTAATTTTTAAATCAATATTCTTATGGACAGATGAAAAGAGCAAGTGAAGGGGTTACGTTGTTGTTGTTGTTGTTGTTGTTGTTGTTGTTGTTGTTGTGTCTTCAAGTTGTTTCCATGTTATGACAATCCTAAGGCTTTCTATCATGGGTTTTTCTTAGCAGAATTTATTCAGACACAGCTTGCTCTTTCTTTGCTCTGAGACTGAGAGAGTATGACTTGTCCAAGGTTACTCTCTTTATTTCTCTAAATCAGTAGTGAGGAAGTACAGCCCACAGACTGAAACCCACTATTGCAGCCTGGAAGCATCTTGGCAATCCCCCAAGCCAGCAGAACTCCCAAATGTTTTTAATTTTAGGGGGTGATTTGGGGCCCTAAAAAGGCAGATGGGGGAATGCTCCATGGTCTTAGATGTCTCTACATTAATGCACAGTGCATGGGAAATAAACAAGATGATCTCAAAATCTTAACACAGCAAAGCATATACAGTAGGCATCATTGAAGCCTGGTGGGATGAATCTCATGATTGGAATGTAGTAATAGAAGGGTATAACCTATTTCAGAGAAATAGACCAGACAGTGGGGAGCATCATCATTATATGTCAAGAATGTTTATACTAGTGAAGAGATCCATAACTTAATTTCTGGAAGCCAGGTTGAGAGCATCTAGGTAAAAGGGGGAGAGAAACAACAGGGATGTCATTGTTGTAGCCTACTACAGATATCCTATCCAGACTGAGGACTTGGATGATGCCTTCTGGAACAGATGACTGTACATTCAGAAAGAATAAAAGTACAGTCATCCCTTTGTTTTCGTGAAGTCTGTGTCCCTCGGCCATTTGTGGGTGGCAAATGAATGGGGACAAAATGGGGTGTGCGCCCACAGGCATGTGCCACCATTCAAACCTATAGGGCTTGAATATTTGTGATTTTCTATTTTCATGGAGAGGGGAGTCCGGAATGGATTCCTGCGAAAATGGAGGGGCAACTGTAGTAGTAATGGGGGATTTCAGCTATCTTGGTATTTGCTGGAAGTCAAACTCTGGCAAGAATATAAGGTCCAACAAATTCTTCATTTGCCTTGCAGACAATTTCATTGTCCAGGAGGTGGAAGATGCAACAAGGGATCAGTTAACCAAGAGTGATGGCATGGGTAATGGTGTCAGAGTGGAGGGATCCCTTAGGTGGGAGTGACCATGTTCTTCTGGAGTTTGTTATACAGCCAAGCTTAGTCAGACATGCATTCTATACTTTATTATAGCTGATTTCAATAACCCTAGGCGAATATGAGGGTGATCCCATGACAAGGAATACTAAAAGAGAAGGGTGGGAATATTGGATGTGAATTTCTTAAAAGTGAAATATTAAAGGCACAATTTTGAACAGTTCTAATGAGGAGGAAAAATGGGATTTACCTAAAGGAACCAGGATATATATCTAAAGAACATCCAACTGAGCTATTTAAAAAGGACATGTATAAGAAATGGGGGAAAAGAGGGAAATCGGGAATTAAAATAGCCAGCTCATGTAGGGAGAAATTAAGAAAAGTTAAAGCACAGAACAAATTCAGGCTTACTAGAGAGTTTAAAAACACTAAAATGGTTTTGTTGCTGTTATTATGTTCATAGTAAAAGAAAGAACAAGGATATGGTGGGGTCACTCTGTGAAGAAGATGGCAAAATGCTAAGGGGACAGAGAAAAGGCAGTACTACTCAACATCTTCTTTGTCTTGGTCTTCTCCCAGAAGGAAATCAGTGCTCATTGTTGGGAAAATGGAATAGATGATGCAGTAGGGAAAATGCAGCACAGAATAGGTAAAGAGGCAGTACAGGAATACCTGGGAACTCTAAATGAATTCAGTTTTCCAGACCAGATGAACTACATCCCATGGGTATTAGAAGAACTGGCAGAAATAATCTCACAACCATTGGCAATAATTTTGGTATCTATAAGGGGTCCTGGAACCAAACCCAAGCAAATACCGATGGCCTACTTTATTTTATTTTTTTTTAAAAAAAATACTCTGAATTTATTTCATTCCCACACCCCAATGCACATTTTTTTGTTCATCTCATAAGAAAAGATTGATTCTTTTCCTGTAATCATTAGTACATTCTTGATCTTGAAAGTTTCCTCAACAAAAAATCATTCCCGTGAATGTGTGTGCACACATGCATGGCTCCAAGTTGTGTTTGATTGTTGTTTGCCTTCAAGTCATTTCCGACTTATGGTGACCATATCACAGTGTTTTCTTGGCAAGTTTCTTCAGAGTGGTTTTGCCATTACCATCCTCTGAGGCTGAGAGACTGTGACTTGGCCAAGGCCTATCAGTTTATGGCAACGCCATGAATTTTTTAGGGTTTTCTTAGGCATGGAATACTCAAAAGTGGTTTTGCTAGTTCCTTCCTCTAAAATATTGCCTACAGTGACTGGTATTCATGGGTGGTCTCCCATCCAAATACTAACCAGGGAAGACCCTGTTTAGCATCCACAATCAGATGTGCTCTTGTGGTAGTTAAAAATCTTAAAATCTTCAAAGGTGGATGAGTGCATTGAAAAGCCAGTCATTTGACCTTGCGTTTGCTGCCTCACACACAATAAAGCTATAATTTGCCACAAAATCTGTATGTGAAAGTTGTTCTTTTCTCAGTCACAAAAACAATAACCATCTGTCATTTCATTAGACATACAGGCACTGGGTTACTCTTTTTCTCATCAATATTTCAAGGATTTTCGGATACAAAAGTGGAGAGGGGGAGCCACATGCAGCTATATGCAACCTACATTGATATTATTGTTAAAAGCAATTATGATTAGTGGTCCTACCAGTTTTTAGTTTAAATATATTTCTGTTTTAATAATTCCAGAGTAAATTTATTGTTTAAGATTCTTTTTCTTTGGTGTTAAGTGAATGCTTTAATGATGAACTTCTAATATGTACAAGTGAAGAAACCCAAATACACTGCCTGATGTGATTAGCATGCTAGATAAAAACCATTTTCTTTTTTTACTACCACCATAAAGTAGTGTTATATGCATATGCACTCGACAGCATCCATCTATCTGCCTAATCAGCATCAAAAGATGAAAGGTGTCTATGTAAATCACTAACTAGAGTGTAACCCCATTTGAAAACAGTGGGGCTGGCATCAAGTAAATATGCCTAGGTTGTTATTATGTGCATTCAAATCATTTCTGACTTATGGCGAGCGACCCTATTGTGAACCTATCACAGGGTTTCTTGGCAAGTTTCTTCAGAGGGGGCTTGCCATTGCCATCCTCTGGGCTGAGAGAATGAGACCTGCCCAAGGTTACCAAGTGGGTTTCCATGGCCACGTGGGAATTTGAACCCTGCTCTCCAGTGTCCTAGTCCACCACTCAAACCACTACAGCATACCTGGACTACAAAAACATTCCTGTACAGTGGGTCCTTGTTATCTGCTGGGGTTTGGTTCCAGAATCCCCCGTGGATAACAAAATCCATGGATGCTCAAGTCCCATTAAATATAATGGCATAACAAAATGGTGTCACTTATTTAAAAAAGAAAATCAAGGTTTGCTATTTGGAATTTATACTTTTTTTGAATATTTTCAAGTGGTGGATGCTTGAATCCGTGGATAAAAAAAATCCGTGGATAAGGAGGGCCGACTGTAATTGGTTTTGCAGTAGAGGCTAATTTGGAAGGGGGAAAAAACTAGCATAAAAAGTGGTACATAGATGAGGTCATAATTTAAGAGTATTCATCCAACTTTCATAATCACTAGTACTGTCCAACCTTTTGCTATAGAGTTAATAAAATGTAACCTGATATTAAAGTACACACTTGGGGTAGTTTTTCAAAGGGGTAGCGTCTGAAGCTCAGAACCATCTAAAAGAAGCTCATGATCTGGCTGTTTCTCAAGCGGACATTGACACAGATGTTGTTAACAATTGTCACATCAACTTTAACTTATGGTCACCCCATGAATGAGAGACTTCCAAGTCAACAGCCCCACTCAGGTCTTGCAGAGTCCAGCTTTCACAACTGTACATAGAGATGAGAAATACAATGGCATAGACAATCCTAAGTGTAGTGTTAAGTATACATCTTTACACTTCAGGATTTTGTCTGACATATGTAAAAAGGTAAAGATATTCCCCATTAACAAGGTTGTCAAGTCGTGTCCAACCATAGGGGGTGGGGCTCATCTCCGTTACTAAGCCAAAGAGCCAGCGTTGTCGGAGACTACTCTGTGATCATGTGGCCAGCATGATTGCACAGAATAGGTAAAGCTGTTTTAATATGGGATGGCCCATTCCTAGTTTTTTTAATCACCAGGTAGCATGGAACGACTAGCTTGGTGCTATTTTTAAAGATTGTATGGTAAATGGAGGGAGAAAAGAAATACATAAAATTAATTTAATACATTTTCTTTGTTTTTCTATAGGTTCAACATGGGAAAAAACACTACGGCAAATTGGATTTGAAAGGTAAGTACAGTGTGTTTATCTCTCCTATGTACAAAGCTGAATCCATTCGGTAATACTTAGTAATTTTACACCCTGGACCTAATGATTTTGGATCAAGCCCATGATCCCTTTTGTGGACTTGATGCAAGATGTTCATGTGTCTTGATTCAGTTGTAAAACATACAATAAATTCAACATTCCCACATTCCATTCTAAAAACTGCTACATTCTTTATGACACAGTAGAAAAAATATTTTGAAAACTACTAAATAAGAAATAAATATTGGAATCAGGAAGGGATGGTCTTCATGTGAACAGATGATCTTCATTATCTATTGTAACCTGTGCATCCCCAAAACCTATTCTGCAAGGCAAGGAAACGCCTCTGAAGCTAGTTTTCAGGTGGCATTGAAGGTTGCAGAGGAATGGGCAGGGAAGAATGCTCTGTCACACTGATGAGACAGACTAAGATGATAGGTTTAATTCAGTCTACATTCTCTGCAGTACTACTATTATAGAGTTCTTATTTTACATCTGCAAATAAAGTTTAAAGCAGAGGGGATTGGCATTGCCTTTTCCACAGCCTTGAGAGTTGTGTGCTTGTTGTTTTGTTTTGTTTTGTTTTTTAAAAAAATACTAAACATTATATATTTTATTGTAGGGACTACTTGTGTAGTCTGCGTCACAGTGCAGTTGTTGGTTAGATGTGAAGGCTTACATTACATCACAATTGCTAAATTATGTATTTATGTTTAAATAGTGAATCAACAGAGTAACAAAATGAAGTTGGGTATAAGTTAACAGGAACCTATAGGAGTAAGTCCCTAAGGAAGGTGGCTAGCAGCCAATTTGGAAAAAAGATCTGCTGAGACCAAAGGAACTTATTTCTACCAGCTTAGGTCCCTGAGATTGCAAAACCATCATACCTTGAATATATGGAACATTCCAAAGACTAGGAAAAAATGTAACTCATATCCTTTTTGAAAAATTATGAAACTTGCCCTAGCCACTGGTTTCTCCCTCCTTTGTACTACTACTTCTCCTGGAATAAAATTGGTATTCTGGCTTGTTGTTGTCTTCATCTTGTTCTTAGTGAAAAGTAAAACTTTACTACCACAGCTACAGATTCAGCTTCTCCAGCCAGTGTATTGACTGTTGCTGTGTGTTGTGGCTTGTTGCTGCTGCTGCTGCTGTCATAGTGAAGTAGCCAGTGTTCAAGATCCAAGCTAAAGTCAACCTGGCAGGCTGCTGTGCTTCATATATATAGCCAGTGACACATATGCTTGCCAGACGAGATGATTCAAGGTGGCTCACTAGCTTCTTCAACTGGCTTGCTTAGTGGTTTGAGTGGTGTGTGTTCTCTATGACCAGGAGTGTGGGAAGAATCAACATCTAATGTTTGACCCAATTTATATAGCACTCCTGGACTTAAAAGTGACACTATAAGGAGAATATCACACAGAGGCTTACCTTGGTTAAAACGTGGCTAAATCGTTCCTAAAGCATGCTGGTGTAATCACCAGTCGCAGTTGTCTCCTGTGGTTAAATTGCATCCACTCTCTTCCTGTCATCAAAGCGTTTGCGGAGCAGCCATTTCTTCAATAACAATGGTAAGCCTTGTGTGATATTCTCCTAAGTGTTGCCCACTAGCTTCTAAGGACATTAACACCTGAACACTGTTCTCTCCACAGTCGCATCAGTTTTTTAAAAAATAGGAAACATACCAGTTTCAGAGCAGCCACTATCACATGTTTTGTCAATCACACAAGTGAGGCTGTTTCTGCCATTGTTCTCTCATCTGGACTGCCCCCCTGCCCTGTATTCTATTCAGCATATCTTTTGGCTTTTTTAAAAAAACTTTTTCACACAGTTCCAGAGTTCTGCTAGTGTGATATAAGTTTTTTAAAAGAAGAAGAAAAAGAGAAATAAAAGGAAATTAAGGCAACCAGGCTCATAGTAAATAATGAGAGGGAAGGGGAACAGTAGGAGAGGAGGAGACACTGACATCACATGTTTGCCAATACTGCAACTGCCTTGCCAACAATATTTTGCATCTGAGGACTAGCGAGATTGGGAGTTCATTGACAGGTTTCCCCTCTTAATTGAAAGGGATGCCCTAACCACTCTTGGGGACATAATAACTATAGATTGGAGGTGGTAGCATGCAACAAATATTGCCAAAGGTACTTTTTCCAGCTTTAATTATGATTTAAAAGCTGTATGTAGTAATCCCCTAAAAAGCAAGCATAAATCCTGGATAGCACTACAGTATGGCAGGTGCAACTGTTTATCCTAGATTTATTTCTAAACCATTTTGAAAAGCAACTTTAGGTACCATGAGCTACAGACCACAGAAAAGGAAGAATTACACCCTTATCACTAGATCTTGTTGGTGACTATTGAGCAAATCTAATCTAATATTTACAGAATGACAGTGTTCCAGAATAATGGAGTTTTATACTTTATACTGTTGAAACAAAAATATAGAGTTTAATATTTAATATAAAGCATTTAATATAAAGAAATGCATGTTTTCTTAGAAGAAAATCCGATTTTGTTCAATGTGGCTTGATCCTAATTAAGTATGTTTCAGAATTCAGCATTACTGACTCTTTAAGTTCATCTCATGCTCATTAATATTATATTATATATCCTGAACTGCTGTGTTTATGTCACCAAGAGATCTGATCATTATAACTGTGACACCCACTGAGAAATTTTGTGTAACTGTGTATTTAGATGACTCATTTATTTTGTTTCTTAATTTCATGAAAACTACATTTGCAAATTGCTTAGTAGAGAAGATGACCTTAGCTTGCCTTTTGGCTGATCTCTTTAGTCTCAGTAAAGATTCAGAATACAAAATTTCAAATTGAAATAGATATTGTCAAGTAAATAGTAGGGCAGAACTACAATGACGACGATGTTGCAAGACATGATCAGTCACTTCAAAATCCAGATGTGCATTGAATAGAGCATAAGAAGAAAGAGCATAGGCAGAATATTCAAATGCAGGTGAGCTTGTGCAGTAGGTTATTTTCCCATAATGGGATATATCTTGAGGGTGTAATGCTCTGTCTTTAATCTGTTTTATATTGAATGGGGATGTTGACAGTGAGAGAAACATATATTATACTAGCTTTCATAAGTTAGACAAGGGACTGGAGAACTTGTGGCCCTCCAGACATTGTTGGACTACACCTCACAGTATCCTTGCCCATCATAGCTAAGACCTCAAGTCTATCAACATCTGGGAGCCACAGATTCCCCTCCTTGGTGTATAGCAGGGGTCGGCAACCTACGGCCCACGGGCCGCTTCCGGCCCAGGTTGCCTGACTTACGGGCCCAGGGGGACCCCTGCCGCCGTGGCCGCCGCCCAGCCGCGTGCACTTCGACCGCCATTTTGGTCTCCAAAATGGCGGCCACAACACGTTTGCGCATGCGCAGGATTACCAGGATCCCAGGAGGAGGCCCGTCGCCACCGAGGGAAGCCTCCCGGGGGGACCCTCGGCAGGGACAGGCCTCCTCCCTGGAAGCCAGTCGCCACCGAGGGAATCCACCGGCCCCCACACCATTTCCCCCCTCCTCCCCCGGCCCCCCAGCAACATAGGCAGCGGGGGCGTGCATGGGGGCGGAGGGGCGCGCGCGCGTGTGCGCGCGCCGCCATCCCCCCCCCACACCTTGGCCCAGCTGAGACCTGGGCTACGGGAGACCGGCCCAGGTCTCAGAAAGGTTGCCTGCCCCTGGTGTATAGCATCTATATCAGGGGTCCCCACACTTTTCCGGCCGGGGGCTAGTTCAATGTCCCCCAGAACAGCTGAGGGCCGGAAAAAAAACAAGCAAACGGAGGTGTGCGCGCCCACATTCGCATGATGCCGGGCGACATTTGTGTTTCAAAATGGCATCCGGAGTCGTGCGCATGCGCCTGGCATCACATATGCATGCGTATGACTCCGAGTGCCATTTTAGAACACAAAATGGCGCCGGAGTTGTGCACATGTGCGCACTACGTATGGTGCCATTTTGTATTCCAAAATGCTGCCCGGAATCGTGTGCATGTGCCTGGCATCGTGTACGCATGCGCGCGCCACCATGTGCCATTTTGTCTTTCAAAATGGCACCCAGAGTCGTGCGCATGCGCGCGCAATGTCAGGCACATGCGCACAAATCCAGGCGCCATTTTGGAAGACAAAATGGCATTTAGCGCCGCACGTGAGCGAGTGGGCGGTGGTGGCAGCGGCAGGACCAGATACGGGCCAGTAAGAAGGCCTTGACAGGCTGGGTCTGGCCCACGGGCCATAGTTTGGGGACCCCTGGTCTATATTAACAAAGTGATCAGAACAAAATCGCTGTAACTATTCATATGATCTTATATCACTGTATTCTTCTATTCAATTAAGATATAGGATAGTGATGGCGAACCTTTCAGAGACCGAGTTTCCAAACTGAAACCCAAAAAACACTTATTTATCACAAAGTGCTGAATCCCTCTGGCTTTCTGGTAACAAATTCTGATGAACTCTGTGCTGGGGTGATGGTGCATATGCCCACAGAGAGGACTCTTGAGTGCCCCCTATGCCATGCGTGCCACCACTGATACAGGAAATCGGGATAGATTTAATGTCAGAAACTCTACACATTTCATAAATTTGTTTCAGAAAAAATAATGAAAGGAATATATGACACTTATGCCACAATATTTTATGACAGTTTTTTATTTCTTAAAAACAATTTCAAAACTCTCTTTAAAAGTTAATTGGAAATGGAGTCTGTAAAGAATGTTCTTGTCAACAGATAGCTTTAACTCTTCAAATTGTACTCATAATTTTATATTGACATGGAACATGGCCATTGTAACAGCTGACATGGTGAAAAAAATCAGTTCATTTAAAATGTTAAATATAGCTCTGTGAGCAGGTTCAGGTGAGACCACAGATTTGATTAGACAACTTGTCTCTGAGAATGAGTCATTTATGAAGCTGGCAGGAGATTCAGGACAGGGAAGATACAGGTTGAGTATCCCTTATCCAAAATGCTTGGGGCCAAAAGTATTTTCAATTTCTTTTCCTTCCTTCCTTCCTTCCTTCTTTTTTTGAAATTTTGGAATATTTGCATCTAGATAATGAGATATCTTGGAAATGGGAACAAGTCTAAACATGAAATTAGTTTATGTTTCATATATACCTTACATACATAGCCTGAACAAAATATTTTAAATTATTTTTTGCATGAAACAGAGGCCCAAAATAGATAGGCCAAAAAGTACAGCTTCTGGCCGCTTTTGGGACAGGACGTGCAGACAACGCATGCCCCCGGAGCAGCCAGAAGCCGCTCCGAGGCTGCCTAAGGGCCTGAACAGACTGCCAGAAATAATCCAGCTTGAGACTCCTTTAACTGTTCTGACTCAATGCTACAGAATCATGGGAATTTTATTTTTTCTAAGACATTGAGCCTTCTCTGTGAGAGAGCTCTGGTGCCACAAAAAACTACAGTTCCCATGATTATTAGCACTGAGTCAGGGCAGTTAAAGTGGTCTCAAGCTGGATTATTTCTGACAGCCTGTTCAGGCCCTAAGGCACCCTGGGGACACCAGCAGAAAGAGCGAGGAAAATCCTCTCTATGCCGGCAGCCTGTTTGGTACCGCGCTGGTGGTCTGCTTTCAGAGCAGGCCATCCTGTTGCCACTGTCCTGCACCAATTGGGGGGCAGTCAGGGCTGGAGTGGCCAGAGGCTGCTCCAAGCTGTTGGTGTGCTTTGCCTTACAGTTTGTGTACATTGAACTAAAGCAAAGGTGTCACTGTCTCAATCGCCCATGTGGACAATTTTGGAGTATTTTGAATTTCTGAATAAGGAATACTCCATATATATATTTCTGTATACAGTGCCTAATTAAACTATGGCACTTAGTACCACAAGAGGAAGTTATGTTTGCCCATTTGGACACTTTTAAGTGGGAGAGGTTAGAGAAAGACATGGGAAATAAGGGGTGTTAATGGCCTCTAGTCACGATGGCTGAGATAATGCAGCCAGTATGCCTCTGAACATCACTGGCTGGAGAACACAGGTTTGAGCTATTTTGCTGACATGCTACACATGGGCTTTCCATAGGGATTTGATTGGCTCCTATAAGAAAAGTTTGCTTGATATGAAGGTCTTTTTTTTAATGTTGCTATGTTCTGTGTTCAGTGTATTTTTCCTAAGTAGACAGATACGTAAAAAGCCTCTTGATGAATATAGTACTTGCTAAAGTCTGCTGCTTATACTTGTTTTGAGCAGTTTACTCTTCTTTACCTAAATAAGATGATTGTGAGCAAGTGAATTTGTTATTATATGGCTAATGAGCCCAAAATAAGGACACCAACCATTTAGGTGGCCTGAGCCTTCCCCTACCAGTATTTCTGAGGAATCTCACATGCTGCTTTTGCAAAGAGAATAAATTTGGGTGAGGGGAATGGGGAGCTTTCAGAAAGTAGCTCCATATCCAGGAAATGGCTTGTATGAATACTTTATATTGGAGAAATACATCTGGATTTGATAGATTTAAATGAATTTGGCTAATGTACTGATTGTTTTTGAGGTGATATCATTATGGTAATTGTAACACAATGCAGTAGTCATCATTATTATGAAAATCTTTGACGTGTATAGCTTCAGACAGTTAAAAAAAACTGAAATGGGTACTTTATTGCTATTGTACAACTGATTATTTCAATGTGGCTTACATTTATGGTGTGAGTCTTTATTGGGTGTTTGGCATGGAGATCTGGCCAGATTTTTCTAATGGTCCCCAGATCCTGGTGTACATGGATAGGTTTGTTAGTGTTTACAACTCTGAGGTATATTCAGTTTCCAAGTTACTGAGGGAGTATAACATATTAGTGGAGTACTTAAGAAGTCTGTCTCAAATTAATCACCCTTAATTACATTTCTGACTTTATAGTTTAAACAAATACCTCTTTACCAAATGAAAAAGGGGGAAAAAATCAGAAGCAAAGTAACAAATTACACTGCATACATTGCTTCAGCATTATTGTAAATTAGGATTTATTTTTCTTTTGAATGCAGTAACTGTCCTTTTGTATCTGCAGCTGAGTGCACTCCAGAATGTGGTATTAATTTAATTTAGCGTAAATGTGGCTTCAGACTAGTTTACAGTCCCCCAAAATAAATTTGTGCATGTTTTATTTCTGTTTTTCCTTAAGTGAAGGATAAATTTTAAGACAATTAACCTATGATACAGTGTGACTTCTGATTAATTATGTATGTGTGAGAACCTGCTTAGAGAAAATTTGGCTCAAATTCTGATGGCTCATTGTATATGGCTCATGTCCCCCCACCCCTTTTTTGTACCTGTCCTATGCTTCAGGTCTTTCCACCTTTATGTGCATTAAATGTGCTATTTCATGGAAGCAGAATTCTTGCTACCATGGATGCCAGTCTGAAAGACTATCCCATTGCAGAAACCAAACAGGTCGAAAATTAAAAATAAACCATAAGCACAGAGAGTATTGACATTTGATACTTCATCTGAAGAAGTGAGTTTATATCTAAGAACACTCATGTGAAAATAAAAACCAGGTAGACTTAAGTGTGCTACCATTTCTTTTTTTCTCTCCCCTTTCTTTCCCCCTTATTATTCTAACATCTCACTGTCAGGCAGCTATATATCTTGGAGCAGCTGTTGAGAGTTTTTGTAGTTTACAGCCGTTCCTTCTCCTGGCTTTCAAGACTCTTGGTGCTCATGGTTTAATTTAAATTTTTGACTTCTGGACTGGCTTCTATTTTAAGTTGCTTTGTCTTCTGTGTCCCAAGAAATCTTTTTTGTCTCTTTGTCATGACTGGTGGCTTCTCATGTTATTGCATCTCTCTTCAGCTTTGGTAAAATCCCTTGATTACCTTTATGACTTGCCAAAGTCTTTTCCATCCCCTCTATTCAAAAGCAAAGCAAAGCAAAGCAGCTTCATTTATATACCACTTCATATCGCGCTATGGGATGTCTAAGCAGTTTACAACTGTAAGCTCATTGCCCCCCAACAGTTGGGTACTCATTTTAGCGACCTCAGAAGGATGCAGGCCTGAGTTTAGCCTGACCCCTAGTTAGTATTGAACTCGCGACCTTGTGGTCTATGAGTGAGTGGCTGCAGTACAGGCATTTAACCACTGTGCCACCAGGGCTCTTATTCACATGAAAAAGTCCACTTACTGAGGTCCAGGCCCACCAGCAGTCCAAAAACCTATTAATCTTAAAGTCCAAAATTATTCACCACAAAGGATGAAGAAAGTGAGAGGGCAAGTCTCGTGTCCATATAAGAAACGTTTACTTTTCCATGGCTGATCCAGCTGTTGTACCCACAGCCCTCCCTCACTCATTCTGCACCTGACCACCACTATTCCAGCTATCCCTGCATGTGTAAAGAGGATTTTGGGCACAGGTAGTGATCTCTGGATTTTCCTTTCATGCAGGGAAAATTTTATTGGCTGGGTCTTGCCTTCCACAAGTTTTGCAGGTAAAACCTTTCTCCATTCACAGAGCATTCATGGGGACTTCAACTTGCCATGGTATCCTCACCCAACCTCAAAATTAGTTTGTGTAAGTTCTGTGGGATGCCCCCAGTAAGTGTATAAGATTGCAGTTTCCAAATGCATGATAAAATGGCTCTATGGTACTTTATGTAATTAGCTGTGAATTTATAGCAACCTAAATAGCTAAACCTTGAGAGTAAAAAGCTACAGGTTTCCTTGTCAGTGTCAAAGCAACAATAATATAAATTAGCATTATTTTCTCCAACTATATTTTGTTTCCTGCTGTGTTATTTCTATAGTAAAAACACAAATTAAACATCTCATCATATGTGGCTTTCCTGTATTCCCTTCTGCTCCAAGAATACTGTGATTGTGCAAACTAAAATAACTATATAATATTCAGGTGTTTTTGCATAGCAAGTAGAGACTGTCAGTTATAGCAGAAGGAACAGTCCTTTCTCACTTCTCCCTCTTGCACTAACTTCAGAAGATATTTATTCTCAAGTTTGTTTAGGATCAAAGCTCACATCATGTACCATGACTCCCTGCCCCCTTAACATTATCACATTTTTAAACTGATTCTATGATATCTTGGTAAGCTTATGCACAAATAACTCATGAGACCATTTAGTGTTACGGATGCTTCACAACCTGAGTATAATTTAAAAGGGCAAGCAAAGTGACTGTACAGATAAAAAATATTCAGAGGCAATTAGGAAGAATTAATGGAATAGAATGTTTATAACAAATGGAATTATAGGAACATAAACAGGAAGGTCAGCACTACCACTATCAATCTTTCTTTCTAGAAACATCTTTTTCATTAATTTTAATAATGCAGTTGTAGCACTCTTAACTTAAAGTCTTCTCCTTTTTTCTGCATTCTGCAAAATTAGTGAAAACACATACCATTCAGTTTTTGGGTGAGGAGAGAATGCACAATTCAGACTTAGTGGGCCAGTTCACACCAGTGGCACCAGCTAAAATTATATCACCTTTGAGCACACTTCCCATCTTGCAGTGGCATCACTAGGCAGGTGCATGAGCTGTGGATTACACTGGGTGACATCTCAAACTAGGAGTGACACCTGGTCGACCCTCTTCCTGCTGTATGTGTGGAGGGGGCTGTGGTGCTACTGCCATTGTCCTCCCCTTCTCCTCTGCTGCCCTGGCTCTCTTGGATGAGGAAGCCAAGGCACTGGAGGAGAGATGAGCATGCTGGGCAGCTGAGGCAGAAGGGAAGAGATCGGGCTGGCGAGTGAGGCAGTGGGATGGGATTCTCATAGAATCATTGAGCTGGAAGTGACCACAAAGACCATCCAGTCCAACCCCCTGCCATGGAGGCTATTTAAAGACATCTAAAGAATGAGACTCCACCACATTTGAGTGTGTTCTGCTGTCAAACAGCTCTTACTATCAGGAAGTTCCTCCTAATGTTTTGGTGGAATCTCTTTTCCTGTAGTTTGCATCCATTGTTCCATGTCCTATTCTCTGGAGAGCAGCAGAAAACAAGCTTGCTCCATCCTCAATATAAAATCCCTTCAAATATTTAAACAGGGCTATCATATCACCTCTTAACCATCTCTTCTCCAGGCTAAATATATCCAGCTCCCTAAGTCACTCCTCATAGGTCATGGTTTCCAGACCTTCACCATTTTGGTCACCCTCCTCTGGACACACTCCAGCTTGTCAGCACCCTTTTTGAATTGTGGTGCCCAGAATTGGACACAGTATTCCAGGTGAGGCCTCACCAAAGCAGAGTAGAGTGGCACTATTACTTCCCTTGATCTAGACACTATACTGCTATTGATGTAGGCTAGAATTGCATTGGCATGTTCCTGTCTGAAACCATCTGCTGTAAATCCACCCACCATGCAATCCGTCATTATGTGTGTGTGCAGCCTCTTTCCACAATTGAAACTTCACTTTAAATGAGGAAATTAATTTGAGCTGTACAGAGAATTTATGACTTTTTCTGCATTTGGTTGCCATGTCAAGTTGCAATTAATCTTTCTTTGTGCAGTTGATTGTTAGCTTGGAAGCACTTCTTTAACCAGAAGGTGAAAGGAAGCACATGAAACTACAGCTGCCTTTTCCCATCAGTGTCACCATGCGCATGATTGCCAATGTAGATACAGTATCCACACCTACTTTAATAGCCAGGTGTTTGGCAATTAAGACAGACAGCAGAAGAGCGTATCTCATGTTACAAAACATGTCCCTACAAGCATAAAAGTACAGCTTGACTTTACAATCTGATTTTTGGGACATAGAAATAAGTTAGAGGGAGGGCTTAGTAAAAGAAATTTTAAAAAATTAAAATTTTATATCCACACAGTGAGAAGATAAATGAACATAATTCAAGGAATTTTCTGTATTCTTTTACTCAAGTCAGCTAATTTTTGTTTTGTTTTGCCATTAACAGTTTAAGCACAGCAGGTAAGTTGCCAAGTGAAGTGTTACCTCTTCTGAAACCCTAGCTTTAACAGCCAAGATTCACAATATCATTTTAGACGACATAAAGAGAGAGATTTATTTTTCCAAGAGAATTATAGCATGTCTAAGGACAAAAATCTTGTCATTCAACAAGTGTCACTTAAGCTGTGTGTGTTACCATACTAGTTGATGTTGCACAACAGTCCATGTTTCTCTTGACAACCTGTGATTATTAGAATAATATTGGAAATATTTTTTAGGATCAGGTGTATGAAGGAGATATTTTATATCCACTGGGGAGAATTCAGTCCTTCATTTGTTAGAGTATTTCCCTGACTTGATATTACAGTCATCCCTCTGGATTCGCAGGATCTCTTCTGGACCCACCCCCTCTGCAAATTTGAAATTTCGCAAATGAAGTCCCAGTGGAAGGAGGGCCATTCACGAGTAATTGAAACTGCAAATGGCAAGTCCGCAGATACGGAAGGACAACTGTATTTGTGCATGAAGTTCATATTTATGGTGATATGATAGTGGAATTGAGTGCAACATACTTCTGCGTAGAAAAAAAATGTAGTGACAATAGATTGCAATGTGGGAGGATCAATCAACCATTTATGCAGAGTGTCAGTTACAGCTCCTTTAAACAAGTTGGCAAATATATACCAAGCAATTAAAACTAATTTTTAAAATACTCTACCTTATTCATTCCCTTAAAGCACTGCTTCAGTTGCCTTTCTCAGAGATATTTCCATGTGGCTACACCAATTTGACAGACTTGATATGACAGCAATGCCAACAAATGACTGGAATTAATAAGGTGATAGTAGATTTGTACTGATCTAAGTACTAATTTAAAGTATGACCTCATAATATGCAGCTAGTTAGTTGGAGATTAATCTCTACAATTAACAATTCAGGAAAAATTAGCTAGTTCCTGGTTCTGTACTGTTGTTATTCTTGATGGTGTTGATAATGATAAAATTCATACATCCACTGTCAACTTTAATGACTGTGTGTATGGCATCACCTTAGCAATCTATGTTTCTATCCAAAATGCTATAGTAATGTGCAATATATTAAAAAACTTGGCTTGCAGTTCAATGACTTTGTGAAATGTAATCTTCTCAATTACTCTGTCAGATACTTATCAAAATTGTATCATGTTTCCTGATGCTAAATTTCAATTTTAAGCTTTGCAAGCATGCTGGATGATATTGGACTTCCCCTGAAGTCTCAGATTTATGGTCTATATGACAGAGGACGTTATCACACTGGCGGCAAGAAAGCGGCAAGAAAGTGGGATGGAATAATTCCGGAACCATTCCGGAACCATTCCGGAATGGTCCCGGCAAGCGGAAAACGTTACCATACTAGACTGGAATCATTGCGGAATGGGCAATGCCGCAATGGTTCCGCTCCGGGGGCCCGTATCTCCTGTTCACACACAAGTGGAAAGATCCCTTCCACAACCCTAAAATATTAGAGGACCATCATGTTTACCCGTTCTGGGTTGCCTGATCCAAACAGGAAGCACACCTCATAAGATGCCTCCATGGGAAAGCGTGGGGAACCATGGGCCAAGACGAGGAAATGCGCCATGAAACGCATCTCGTGTTCATACCTACGGCGAAAGCAGCATCATTCCGGCATGATTCCGGCCGCTCGAGTGTAATTCCTCAAGATCCCGGAATTCAAAAGAACTGAAATGACGCTGAAATGATGCCGGAATGATGCAGGGATGGGTGGGGTTTGCAGCGACATCGTGTGAACACACGGAAAAAAGATCCAGAATGGTGCTGAAATGATGCTGAATTCTTTCTGCTTTAGGGCCAGTGTGATAACGTCCATATAGAGCCCTGAATAACTTTGGCTCAGACTGTCTGAAAGCTCCTATCTCCCTATATTAGCCTGCCTCAGTTTTATGTCATTGAAGGTGGGCTTAGTCTTGATCTTATCACTATCACAGAAATGTTTTGATAAGGATGTAGAAGAGTGCCTTCATTATGGTGACTGCTTCCAAGCTTCAGAATTTCTGCTTAAGGAAGACTTGGGAGCTGAGCAGATGGACAGGGAATACCAGGCTGATCCCAGTTTTTATGAAAGAGGGTGGAAGCATCGCTGTCCTCACGGCCTACTTAAATACCCTGGGGCAGTCCACACCACACAATGTCAAGCCATGCCTCTTGGGTTTGTTTGGTTGTTGTTGTTTTTGCCTCTCTCTCCCATGCATGTGCACCATAACATGAATGCATCACCTGAGACCAGCAATTGCCTCCCTATTCACACCACATCCACCAGTCACACAGTCGTAGAAATGATACATCATCTATACAGTGCATCAATGCACCCAGTGACACATTGGCAAAGCACTATCATGGAGGCACCCCATACATGGCCATTTTCCCCCTTTTCACCTCATACCCTTCTATTGGACTGTCTGGTTTATGTATGTTTTAATTTCATCCATTATATTTTTGGTGACATGCTATGTTTGTTATACTGTTGCATCATGGGGTATGCGACAGCTCAGTGGTATAATGGGTTGATCAGCTGGCCACTCATGTGACTGTATGCTCAAACAGAAAAAAACCTGTATGGTGAGCAATGGCTCTGGCAGCTCCTCACTCCTCACAGAGCGCATGCTCCATTTCCATACATTGACTGCCTGGGCTCTCCCACATTCCCACACTCATACTGTGCTGTTTATATGCTGGTGCGATGATGCACATTTTCTGCATTAAAGCAGAGTATCTGAGCTTCTTTTTGCTCTGGTTTGGCACCGTATGTTGTCTGAACATCTAGGCTTCAAGCAGTTTAAAGCCGCTTTATTTTGCCAGTGCAGACAACCAACAAGTTGACCCCCTTGCTATTCTTTTCCAATGGCAGGCAAAAACCTTCATGGCTTTTTGCTCTTTTCTGGTTGTTGGAGAAGGGTCTTTTAATGAAGGGAACTATTGTACTTTTGTCTTCATTCCTACATTTTAAACATTTTAATTTTTTTCTTAAATTAGTATTTTAAACAATATTGCTTAATTGTTTTTTTTAAATGTTTTTGTGATGTGTTATTTTAGCTCCTTTTTCTTTTAACTTAGGGCCTTTGCAGACTGCCAGAAATAGTGCACATTAAATTGAGGCACTGCCCTGGCTCAGTACTAGGGAATCATGAGAATTGTATTTTTTTCTGAGACATTGAGCCTTCTCTGTCAGAAAGTTCTGGTGCCACAATAAATTACAGTTCCCATGATTCCTTAGCCCTGAGCCAGGGCAGTGCCTCAATTTAATGTGAACTATTTCTGGCAGTCTGCAAAGGCCTTTAGTCTGTAGGCCTCGTTGGTTTCCATATTGAGAGAAAGGAAGAGTAGAAAAGAAGGGAAGGAAAGAGAAGGGAAGATGGATATATGTAATCTCATGCACACGGTCCTGTAGTAAATGGCACAGAAAAATGCTACATATTGTGGATCTTTAGTTTCTTTGTCAACATTTAAAAACTGAATGCTATTTAAATATGCAAGCTTAGCTGATGAGAAAAAATGATTCAAAAGTTAATGTTTTCATGGTGAATATATTAAATGGCAAAACTAAGCAGATTTAATTGTTCTAAATAACCTGGAAAAATTAGAAGGCTGTTACAGGCAGATGGCACATATTGGACTAAATGCAATATTGACCAAATCCAGTACTGCAGTTCTGTTTGTGCAAGAAAAAGAGGTTTTTCTACAAAACATTGCTTTTCTTTGTGTGCCTTGGTAGAGCATTTGTCAAAATATTTGCAGAGGATTTCTAAGTGATCCTGCTCCTGATGCTCTGTGTGCTTATTTTCTTTTTAACTAAATTAATTTCAGCTCTTTCTCATGACATTTCCTTCAGGGTCTTGGATGGAAACAAGTGTCTGATTTCTGGTGTTGTTTGAGCACTGAATTGTTTGATTGTTGCCAATGTTTTTCTTGGCACCCACTAACCTCCTGTGGACACCAGTAGCTGACGAACATATAGTGGTACACTTACCAAAAGCAGCATGTGAACTGTTCTTTGTTTAAATTTGGAGAGCAATTCAGTGTTGCAGTTTATCCAAAGTGCTATAGCCAGTATACTTTAATGATTTGTCTTTAAAAATTTTGTTGTTCTTGATCTTTTCATAGAATCATAGAATCATAGAGTTGGAAGAGACCACAAG
>CM034706.1:70040567-70068655 GCA_020142125.1 Phrynosoma platyrhinos | reverse complement strand
GCTCAGGTCACATTAAATACATTAAATTAAAAAGTGCATAGTAAAATGGTGTCCCTTATACAAAATGGCAAAATCAAGTTTGCTTTTTGGAATGTATATCATTTTGGAATATTTTCAAGCTGTGGATGCTTGAATCTGTTGATGAAGAATTCGTGGACATGGAGGGCCAACTGTATGTAATTCTAACCAATTGGGACATTTTCTCACCAACATACACAACAGAACTCATGAAAGTGCATGTCAGTTCTTAAACCCATTACAATAGCTTACCTATCTGTTCAGTTTCCCTGCCTCCAACCTACACCTCAGTTCTATGTAAAATATTTAAAATTTAAATAACCAGAGCTAATGTCAGAAAAAGCTCGAACACTTTGTGTACAGTTTGCCCCACTGTGAAGAACGTGCAGTCTAAGAGCTGGAGGTTCCCCATCATACTCTAAAATTTGAAAATAGCAACAATAATGTTTTTGGATATAAGGGGGGGAAAGGTGCTGTCTGGAAATGTGCTTTAATTCTGAAATAAAATTAATTGGAAAATGGTGGTCAAAGTAAAAGAATGTATGCTTTTAACTGAATCTTTACTTCCCAAGTAGCTCAAGGCAATATGTACAGCAATTAGCTATGTCAGTATTCATGTGGTTTAAATGGAATTTTTTTTATATAGGAAGGCCTCAAGTGATGTACAAATTAAAATATCTAGATTTCATTAAAGCAAGTACTGCATTTTAACTTACACTGTAAAGCTTACCATTAAAAGACTGTTTTGTGTTATGATCAAGTTTATCTCAGTTTTATATGCACATTTTAAACTAATTTATTCAGTCTTACGATTTGTTATGGTCTTTTCCACTAGAGTGTGGGAAAACCTTCTCTCTGGAGGCATTTCAGTGAATGGTGAAAAACCATTTGTGTAAGAAATGATCTTCACATGCTTCCCAAAAATGTCTGTATTTATAAAAAGGGATTCCATATGCATATTTCCTGCTTCCTGTGCTAATGACTTTGAATATAAAATGGTATTTGCTGGTCCCTGTTCTCTCTTGTAGCTGTGCTTGCACAATCAAGAGAACAGTGCTAGCTTCCTTGTATCTTATCCTAACATCTAACATCTGTTTTCTTGTTACATAGAAATCAGCTGGTTTCTTTTTGTATTACTTTGCTTCCATTGGAATATTTGGGGTCTATGTGCACTGTAGACTATAGGTCTATCTATGTAGGTCTATGTGGACACCCTTAAAGACATGGGAATACCAACTCATCTGTAAGTCCTGATGGGGAACCTGTACTTAGGACAAGAGGCTACTGTCAGAATGGAACAGGGAGAAACAGAATGGTTCCCAATTGGCAGAGGGGTCAGACAAGGCTGCACCTTATCATCCTACCAGTTCAACTTATATGCAGAATATATTAGAAGAAAAGCAGCCTTGGATACAGAAGAAGGAGGAGTGAAAATGGGAGGAAGGAATATCAACAGTCTAAGATATGCAGACAACACCACAATACTAGCAGAAAACCTCACAAACTACTAAGAAAGATCAAGGAAGAAAGTTCAAAGCCAGGCTTACTATTGAACATAAAGAAAACAAAAAAATACAGAGAACCTACACAAATTTGACGTAGACAATGAGGAAATAGAAATTGTAAAAGAATTTGCATACCTGGGATCAAACATTGATAGGAATGGGGACTACAGCCAGGAAATCAGGAGAATATTAAGAATGGGGTGGGCAGTTATGATACAACTAGAAGAGACCCTAAAATGCAAAAATATACAACTGAGCACAAAGGTTAAAATCATGCAAGCTATTCTATTCCCTGTTATCAGCTGGACAGTTAAGAAAGAAGATAGGAAGAAAATTCATTTGAGATGTGGTGCTGGAGAAGAATGCTGAGGATTCCATGGATGGCCAAAAATATAAACAAATGGGTCCTAGAACAGATCAAGCCAGAAATCTCCCTGGAAGCCAAAATGACAAAACTGAGGCTGTTGTACTTTGGACACATCATGAGAAGGCATGAATCTTTGGAAAAAGCAATAATACGAGGAAAGGTGGAGAGAAATAGAAAGAGAAGAAGGCCACATGCTAGATGGATGGACTCTATTACAGAGATCACAAGTATGAGTTTGCAGGAGTTGGACAGAGAAGTGGAGGATGGAGTCTTGGTGATGTCTCATCCGCAGGGTCACCATGGGTCGAGCTTAGCTTGAGAGTAGTTAACACCACCAACAACAAATGTAGACTGTCCAGATAAATTAAAGCATAATCTTCATATATTTGTTGTTGTATGTCTTCAAGTCATTTCTGACTTATGGTGATCCTAAGGTGAACCTATCACAAGGTTTGCTTGGCACAATTTTTTCAGAGGGAATTTGCATTTGCAGTCCTCTGAGGCTAAGAAAGTGTGACTTACCCAAGGCCACTCAGCAGGTTCCCATGGCTGAACATGAATCTGAACCCTGGTAGTAAAACCACTATGCTATGCTGTCCCTCTATACATACATACATGGCAATAAATCCCACTCAATTCCTTGGGCCTTTTTTTCTGAGTGTAGATTTGTAGAATTGCAGTCTAAGTACACTGAAGTTTATTGCTGTCTCCAAACAGACACCCATTATTCCAATGGTAGCCCAGTAATGCAACAGGAAATCAGATTCAGTTTTTAAGAAACGTATATTATTGCTGCCAGAAATGTCTTGAGGCTATGTCGGCTTTTTACATAAAATAAAATCTGCATGAAAGCTACTTTTGTGTAGGAAAGGGTACTAATCTTGTGTGGAGGTCATTATGTGAAATGAATTAAGAGATCCACCCCTGCACACACATGCACATTTCCACATGCTAGGAAACTCCAATGGTCTGAGGCTAATCAGTGCATGTATACTACATATATACAGAATAAAATATCAGTATTATGACAGGGATAGTTCACAACAGTATACTATTCCTTGGAAAATCAATATCTCACCAGTTGCTGTGAGGATTGCAGCTGTGCTCAGGGAGGATTGGGGAAGAGTGTCAGATGACATAAGGGGTGTCAGAGATTCAAGAAAGGCATAATTTGTGTTTACACATGTAAATAGACTGATGATCTGTATAATAGAGGTTTTTCACATCAGCATGTGTACACTGTATACAATTTACTAATCTGTACACTGGCACAGTTATTCACACATAATGAATTGTAAATGTATTCATACATGGCATTCTTGGTTTACCTTGTTCAGGTATTCAGGTATCCTGATTAACAAATATTGAAATAATTTTTGGAACCTTTTTTAAATGGATTTTTTTTTTGTAAAATAAAATAAAATAAAATAAAATAGTGCTGCTATCCAATACATAAACCAATCCTAACATATCCAGTGCGGCTAACATAAGATTCAGCTCTCTGGGAAAGTTATTAGTTCCACTTAAACAATTACAAATATAATTTCATTTGTGTAAAGAGTTTGATTAATTTGATCTACCCACCAAAACTCATTTACAAAATTTTGAAAATTAATTAAATATCATCTAAAGAAAGCCAAAACAGTTTTATGACAAGAATTTGTTTAATAAGAAGAGAGAAAGAGGGTAAATACATCAATAGGACACAATTTAAGTCTTTAAACAAAGCCAAATTTACAGTAATTCTGGTATCTACTTAGAGACTCAGTCCTGTCTGCTGCTTCAAAGCCCTTGGCTGAAAGGCAGCTGTAGGCCTCATCCCTTCACTCCTGGGGCTTGAAGCTGTTGCAAAGTGAAGGTTATATTATCTGCAGTTTCGTCCTCCATTGTCTTCTCTAGTTGATGTTTTGTTTTTTTAAATTCATACACTTTCTTTTTGCTCTACTTGATCTCTTTCCTCTCTCACATCCTTCACTCTCCTTAGAGCAGGGGTAGGCAACCTAAGGCCCAGGGGCCGGATGCGGCCCCCCCGAGGCCTTTGGACCGGCCCCAGGCTGGTCCTGCCGCCGCCGCTGCCACCCACCATCCACCATGATGATATTGATTATTGTTGTTATTACTTGTTCTTGGGGTTTTCTTGGCAAAATTTCCACAGGGGTTTTGCCATGGCTTTTCTGGGGCTGAGAGAGTGTGCATGCATATATCTTTTTTAAAAAAAATTAAAAATATTTTTATTTTTATTTATTTATTTTTGGTGCTTCGGCCCCCCAATTGTCTGAAGGACAGCAACCCAGCCCCCGGCTCAAAAAGGTTGCCTACCCCTGCCTTAGAGCTTTCTCAAACATGCTCAAAATATCATCCTCATAATTCCTGTGGAAGCTCTTTAGCAACAAAAGGAGTTCTGTTCCACGCAAGCGGTTGACATGTGTGGTGTGAACACTTTACACAGTATACTCCACAGCAATCCCTGCTATTAAAAAGAAACTGTGAGCTTTAGCTCATCCTTGGGGATAACTTGTGCTGTGAACTGCTACCATTCCTTCCCCCAGAGATGCAAGGGGTGGAAAGGTGGGCAGAGAGCAAGCACTTGTGTGTAAAAACACATCCTTAAGCTTGCAGAATTCATGGAAGGAAACAACCTCCTTGGCACCTATCTCCCCCTGCCCCAAGTTATACTCTGTAGAGAGCTGGCATATTCCAAGTGTGGCTGGCTGACTGACACAGCCCATTAGATGGCACATATCCCTTACCAACTAAATGAGTGTAGAGTTACAGCTTCAGGCTGCCAGCCTCAACAACTGAGTAGGGTGCCAATTTGTTTCTATTTGTTTATTTTTAAAATTCCATTAAGAAAGTGAAGAGAAAGAGGAAAGTAAAAGAGGTTGCATTTAAAAAAAAGAGGTTGCAATTAAAAAGCACCAAGTGGCCTACCTAGTTGTCTGGATAGATAATTTTCTGATTTATTTTAAGAAACCATTTTTAAATGCACCCCAAAGCACACCAGATTGTTCTTCCCTGATTTCTAATAAAAGGCAACAGAAAAAGGAAAGCAGTTCCCCTATTTCTAACGAGGGTATTTCTCATTATGAAACATGTACTATTTCTGTGGTTTTCACCTTTTACCCACGCCTTGCCCCAACACCATATTCATATTCAGGTTGTCAGTGGCTGCAGTTAAGAAGATAGCTTATGGCAGCCTTTAAAGGGTAGTTCCTAATGAATATTGAAGATCAGCTTCAGAATATATTGTATATCATCCATGTAGTATTGATCATTACTACTGGCTAGGCTGAAAGAAATCTTATCCTGTTTTTCAGTGCTGTTATTCCTACATCATTATCTATGTTCACACACACACAAATGTTAAGGGAGAACAGCGTTGGGCAGTGTTTCCACCAGGACATGCCAGAAAGAGCTACCGAGTGGGAGGCAGGATTCATAGGGAACAACAAACATGAGAGCAAAGGAAGCAACAACAGCCAACATTGTATTGGGTGGGTATTCTTCTGGCAGCAGCACTGGCCCCTGTGACTCCAGGGCCTGAGCAGCAGTAGCAACAACATCAATGGAGGGAGGGAGAATGTGAGAAGTAGTATTTTGGACATAATGTGAGACCTCCATGCAGTTGCTCCTGCCTCCACATTGCTTAGGCTGCTCTTGCTGTTTGTTGGTGCTGTTCCTGCTGCCCAGGCATGGAGTCACTGGAGCTAGCACTGCAGGCAGAAGAATGCCCATCCCATTTAAGTTTGTCTGTTGTTGTTTCCCTCTTCTCACAAACTTTTATTGTTCCCTGCAAATCCCTCTCCCACTCGGCAGCTCTTTCTGGCACACCCCAATTGCAGTGCCTCCTCCTGCCCAAGACTTTTCTCCCTTAGTGAGTTTGTATTTGTGTGTGCATTCATGCTCCAAGCCACATCTCATTGGGACTCAAAACATTGTGCCTCATAGTGGTAACTTCCCTTCCCCCCACACTTATTTGTCCCCTATTTATTCAACAGGTTAGGGACAAGAGTTAAAATATTATTCTGCGTTGAGTTAGGTATTGGATTTATTTAATAAAATAAAATATTTGTATTGATATGCTACATCTGGGAGTGCAGCAGACGTAAAGAGGGTGAGAGGGGTAAACATTGTGAGAACCACTGCCCTACATTACAGGATGGCTTGAAAGAATAGCATACCACAGCATAGCAGTGAATTTTACCATTCCTATGTAGCAAGTTGTTTGACTAAGCTGAGATTGAACACTTGATGCAATATACAAGGGGGTATCATAAAGTTTTAATTATCATCTTTTTAAAAATTTGACAGAAAGTTTGTTTAGATTTGTAGCTGTTAACTTATTTTTATGTAGTCACCATCCAGGTTTACACATTTCCCCCAGAATTTCTTAACTCTCCAAATACCTGATATTGTAGAGGTCTGCAGAGTGCGCCTTATGGGGAGGTTTCATAAGGTAATAATTATCACCCAGAAGCTATTATGGTATATTGATGAAATTTTGTCAGGGTCATCATTGGTCCCTAAGCGCATGATGTTGAGAAAATCAGCACATTGTGTCCTTTATTTTTGTGACAGGTTGTGCCAGAAGTGACTAAAGTGTAAAATCCTCGTAAAGTGCAATCTGCAGACTTCTACAATAACGGTATTTGAAGGGTCAAGAAATGCTGGGAAAACTGTGTAAATCTGGATGGTGACTACATAGAAATAACTACAAATCAAGACAAACTTTCTGTCAATTATTTTAAGGTGATAATTAAAACTTTACAATACCCCCTTGTATTTCACTGCTAATACTTCAAGTCACATGAGGGATTGAAACTGATTTTATTCCCAGATAATAATCCCCCATAGGAAGCAGTATTTGAGCTTTTAGGACAAGTGGAAATTACTTCAGTTGCACATTTCAGAACTCCTCCCAAACCAAATGCAGTATATAATCAAAGGTGGAAAGTATATTCATCATTATTATTGCCATTTAGTTTTTAAAAAAGGGTTTCCTGACACAGGGAAAAAAAAGATGGGAAGAATAACACAGAACTCAGAAGTCTATGCAGTTTTTATCTGGTATTCTGACATGTTCAGACAAATTTGCTCAGAAAACATCATTTTTGCACACAGAAACTCATGTATTTTTGGAAGCAATGATTTCAAGCAAATTTTGCACAAAATTTTGCACACACCCCCCCATTATATGAAATTAGAATTCATATTTCACAAAAGAACAGTTTTTCAAAACAGTTTGAGATGTACACATACTACGCAGAAACTGCACAGAAATATTTGTTTTTTCCTGCCATAGAAGAAAATTAGAGAAATTATTAATCCTTGCATGCAAGGATGAGAAAGTTCACTTTTTTTCAAACCTAAGGAGGAAATAATACATCTATGTTGTAGTTAAGTGAGTTGCAGGTTAGAATAAACTGGGGCTCTTATTTTGGCTGCTCTATTTTGGAGGTGGGCTGTTGAAGCACCAGATCCTGTCTGCACTTGGAAGCTAAGTGGAGTTAGCCATGGTTACCATTTGAATAACTGACCTCCAAAGAATACCAAATGCTATAGGCTATATTTCAATTGAAGGTAATGAGTACTTACTGTAAATGCAGTACTTACTGTAAATGTCTGATCTGCATTGTGGCTCAGGATCCTGACCAGCAATACTCTATCAAGAGTTTTATTTCAAAATGAATAGTCTTATTTTAATGGAAAGGCAAGGAGATGGAGGAAAATACTATGGGGAAACAGCTGCAATAATGGGCAGTAGCCAGATATAGATATTAGAGTGGGGAAGGGAAGATGTTAGAGAATGACCCACTGACATTCTCTTGCCAGGGTAGGAGGTCACAAAAATGCAGATATGGCTTGGAGTTCTTCAGAAAGTGATTTGAGCAAAGCCCCAGGCAAAAGTAGAAGTCCAGTTGTGGGACAATCGTCAATAACCCTATACTATTTGCCATGATATTTAAATTGTCACGGGGTTTGCTATGTTGATCTCAAGCTTTTTTTGTGGAATATTCAGTGGGAATAGGCTTTCATTTGTAATACTACATATTTAATCACAAGTAAAGCATACTTCTATCCAGAACAAAAGAAAATATACATGAGCTAGACCATAGGGAGTGGAGTAATTCATGAATAGGGAAATTCAGTCCAAGGATGAGCCAATGGCATGTTTTAAATTAGTACTGAATTACAGAATTTAAAAATTCTGCATGTTTCTAGGCTGCTGTCCAATTCATTATGTCCCTTAAATGGTTGCACATTTTGAGCATGCTCATCTACAGGCTCTTTTTATTAGGGTTTTAGACAATCTAAAGTGGGTGAATTAAGCTGGAGAAATGCCCACATTGCAGGCTTTGCAAAGTACAATGTGATTCAAAAGGTGTAAAAGGTGAAAAAAGCAAGAGAAAGAACATTTCACTTCACAGCTGCAAGCAAGAATTAAGATACTGATTTGATACAGATGGCCATTTTTATGTGAAACAATGCAGATGTAGCCTTAACTGCTGAGGAGGACTTGGCATGGGAGTCACTTGGAGCTCTGTCTATATGTAACCTGAAATTTTAGGAGACTTGAAATAAGGACAGTTCATTTGATAAAATTTCCTAACTCTCACTTCCTGAGACATGTTGATCAGTGGTATAAACTTTGTTTTGTAGTACAATTTTTGGTCTCTATTGATTAATCTTTACTTCTTAAGCTTTGTTGTTGTTTTGTTGTTAACTGCCCTTGATTCGATCTCGACCCATAGTGACTCTATGGATGAGACATCTCCAAGACCCCCTGTCCTCCACTGCTCTTCTTTAATCCTGCAACCCCTTAATACCCGTGGCCTCCTTAATAGAGTTCATCCATCTGGCATGTGACCTTCCTCTCTTTCTACTTCCCTCCACCTTTCCCAGCATTATTGTCTTTTCTAATAAGTCTTCTCTTCTCATGATGTGTCCAAAGTACAGCAGACTTAGTTTGGTCATTTTGGCTTCCATGGAGGTTTCCGGCTTGATATGCTCTAAGACCTATTTGTCCTTTCGGCTGTCCATGGGATCCTCAGCACTCTTCTCCAGAACCACATTATCTCAAATGAATTGATTTTCTTCCTATCATCTTTCTTAACTGTTCAGCTCTCACTTCCATACATGGTAATAGGGAATACAATGGCTTGTATGATTCTAACTTTTGTGCTGAGTTGTATATCTTTTCATTTTAGAATCTTTTCTAGTTCTTTCATAGCCATCCTCCCCATTCTTAATCGTCTTCTGATTCCTGACTGCAGTCCCCATTTCTATCAATCTTTGATGCCAAGTATGAGAATTCTTTTACTATTTCTATTTCTTCATTGTCTAGGTTGAACATGTGAAGGTCCTCGGTGGTCATTATTTTTGTTTACTTTATGTTCAACAGTAAGCCTGCCTTTGCACTTTCTTCCTTGATCTTTCTTAGTAGGTGTTCCAGGTCTGTGAGGTTTTCTACTAGTACTATGGTGTCATCTGCATATCTTAGATTGTTGATTGTCCTTCCTCCTATTTTCACTCCTCCTGCTTCTGTGTCCAAGCCTGCTTTTCTTATAATATGTTCTACATAAAAGTTTAACAGATGCAAACTTGGCTGACTTCTTTGCTTCTTAAGCTTATTCTTTTTAAATGCTGCTTGAGGCAAAGTACACAGGCACTGTTTAAAGCATAGCTGAACACTATCTCCAACAACATATTTCTCCCCCAAACTGCTGCTTCTCCTCTTATGAGTTACCGGTACTTCATGTCTTAGATTTCCATCAAGGAATAAATGGCTGGGAAGAAGCAGTTTTATGTGGAAAACATGGGGGCAAAAGACAGAAGGGAGGTATCAGTTTTGGTCACGTATACTTTAGACTTCTAAGTCAAGATCCTATATCTGCAGGAGGGACCCCTGCTGCTTTTGCTTACTGGAAGGACAAGAAGGAGATGGATGTGGTTGATATCCTGAAGTCACAGGTGGTCTCAGTTTAGCCAGTGACAAAGAAATGCAGATGTGCTCTCAGATGCGGTACACCTATATTTTCCTTCTCCCAGGAGACAAGATAAGTTGCATCTTCATCTTAATAGCCCCCCCCACTCCCTTTTTTTTTCCTATGATAAGAAGGAGCAGTAGGGACCCTCCCAGGGCCTAACATCTCCTGGTCAGTGGGTAGTTTTGGGATGGTGCACAAGGGAAAGAGAATAGCCCTCTGTGCCCTATTCAAAATGGGACATGTGCAGCCCTAGACTCCTCCTTAAGGAAGACTGTAGACTGTTGGACAGGTCTAAGTGACATTACAGTCTTGCCTCATGGTAAAGTAGCAAGTAGTTTTCCAAACCTACTGATTCCAGAGTGTTTGAATACACTGGGGGGGGGGGAAGCTGTTTTTATTAATGCTCAACATATAATCGAAGTTTATCACAACCAGTTTGCAATCACTGCAACTACTGATGATTCTAACAACAACTTAAATGGAGGGAATACAATAAATAATGACCGATGAGGAGGATGAGAAAGATGGTGACAAAGAACATTGTCATATGAGATCTGTTCTCACAGGAACTGCATCACTTAAAAGAAATTGAGACACTGGTTTCAGAGAAGCCATTATCACATGTCTTCACAATCACAATCACCAGGGCTTCCACCACCATTGTGCTCTCTTCCTGATTCCCCCTTAACCCGCCTTACTTCTCTGTGCCCTACCCAATATGTCTTTCAAGTTTTTTTTATTGCATTTTTGCTTATTTTTAATTTTAACTTGTTCACACAATTCTGAAGCTCTCCTACAATGATTTAAGTTTTTAAAAAGGAAGAAGAGGATTAGAAAAAGAAATAAGTAAATTAGGTTGCTTGGGAATAGTGAGGGGGAGAGGAGGAAACACTGACACCATGTGACTGCCAATCTCATAACTGCCCTGGCAGCAATGTTTTGCATCTGGGAAGTAGGTTTCCCCTGTCAATGAAAATGGACACCCTAACCATGTTTGAGGGACAGAACAAGTATGGGTCAGAGGCATTGTTGTGCGATAAGTATCACCAAAGCCACTTTATTCTGTCTTTAATTGCTGCTTAAAACTGTGTGTAGTAATATGCAAAGTATATGAAGCCTCCTTTTTGATTATAAGAACTTTATTCACTAATATGTCAGATGCAAGCATCTAAAACTTGCTGATATGGTTCTGTTAAAAAACAAAACAAAAAAGGAACAACACCCACAAAGTAAAATGCTGAACTGTTTTTATACTGGTATTCCATTTCCTTTTTTAAAATCATATTAATGAGTTACAAAAAGTGTTGTTGTTATTTTTGTTTGTTTGTTTCTTTTCATTTGCCCTTCAAAAACTGTTCCTCTATGTAAAGATGCATAAACTGATAAATATTGCATTTAGGTTTGACATTGATGTATGCACTGCATCCTATGGTTGGCCATAATTGATCTGGGTTCTGCATTGAACATGCATTAGAGATTGCTAATGCAGTATGCTGTTTGAGAGACTGTTCCTTCATTTGTGATTTACAACATTGCTTCTAAATTTGGGAGAAGAGGCGGGAATCAGCAAACAAAGCTGCACATGGTGCAAATATAAAAAGGACCTTTATGCTGTTTTGGAAATATCAGATCCACTTTAATTCCCATTAGTTCAATTGAAAAGGGATGCGAGTGGAAACACTATGCCACTTGTGTCAAGCTCCTTGGCCAAAGGGAAAGCCAAAAATTCTTTAAGTATGCTTCTTCCTTCAAGAGCAAGTCAACTCTGTACTCATGTTCCCAAAGAACAGTGCCTAACTAAGTTTGGGAAAAAAATCCCCAGACATTTTAGACTTCTACAAATAACTGCTAGAAACAGAGTTATCTTATTCTCCCCCCACCCATCCCATCTAATGGTTAACTAGGGCCATTAAATAATCTATTTTGAAAGTGTTTCCAGCTACTCTCTGTTCTAGAAATGTGAGCCCCATTAATCTTGATGTCCACAGTTGTAAAACTTGAAAATTATCTACTGCTAAAGACGAGGAGCATTTCTGTTGAAATGTTTGCATGGCTGTCATCACTGCATGAAAGAATTCTACACCAAAAGTAAAAACTTTATATTTAATGCTGTACTTTTTTTTAATAAAAAGGTTATAGTTACATAATAATTTATGAGAGACTGTAATGAAAAAAAAAATCTTGATGTGATCTTTATAGAATTGTTTCCGCCAAAGTCATTTTAACATAATTTGTAAATATATATTAATATATTCAGTTCTACTACAAAGACGTTATCTACTGTTGCTCCATGTAAATTCAGTAAGTCCATGACTGAATTTTTCTTATGTTATAAATAAACTCTAAAACTGGGGCATATTATTTTTTGACAAGGTTGTTTTATTCAAAGAGTCAGTTACCAAATTTCTGATTGGAATGAAATCCATATAGTAATTAACTTGTCTAACATAATAAGTATGTGGTGGAAACACCTATATTCAAGTAAGACCTTGTTGTGTGCCAGTCCAGCTCTGAAAATTCATGATGCTAAGACAATTACTATAATATCCTACACTTTACTGGCTTTTTAATCTCGTGCAAACTGTAGCAGTTCAACTGATTCTAGCAAAGACCTTGTTGATATATTAAAATACAAATGAAGATTATAGTAACATATCTTTGTTTCTTCCTATGGATCCAGTTGTTATTGTATGATATGTTTATGGATGTGCTACCCATAATATTCAATAAAATATAGCATGCTGTATCACAAAGAATGAATTTTGATTCTGACTGCAGTGGCTTATTAGTGCATGTGTCAATAAGAGACTATTTCAGCACATCAACGTTTATACTATATCAGAGGAAACATTTAAAAGCCAAATGTTAATAAATCAGTCTCAAACATATCTAATGGACATTCTGGCTCTGAACACAGTAGTAGCAATCACAGATGGTCTAGAAGCACTAGAGTGTTTCCTGTCTGTGCTTTATCTGTGTTTGACAGCTTTAAGAAAGTGGTGTTCAGTGAGAGATTCTCGGACTTGATCCAAATGTCTGACCAATACAGTAAATACATTTAATTTTGATCTTGTCATCATGTCCCCCATTCAGAATTTTTATTACTCAACAAATACATGTTTGATTAAAGATTTAGTTATGAGATTCACTCTTATGCAGAAAACATTTTCCCATAATGATAGACCTCTTCAAACCTCTTTGACTTTCAAAGCCAGTTTGTTCTTTGACATGGCAACTGGAAGCCTAATAGTGTTTGAGACCAAAAGTCATGGTAGATTTGCAAAACTCGATACCCATCTTTTGGATCCTGATCAGTATCATTATTATCTGAATTGGCCCTTCCTTCTCCTTCTCTTTGTTTGTAAGTTTGGCTGTCAAGGTGAAATGGAAGGATGATTAGATATGATTCTGTCATTCAATGGGTTCTAAAGTCAGTTAAGAACAAAGGGATATCAAAAATGGAAGGTCTTTTCTTTTTCTAAAAAATACTTTGATTCAGGAAAATTTTAAAGCATATTTCCATAAATCTTTAACTAATAAAAGATAATAAAGAGCAGGGCAAGAATAATATGTTGTATAAATAAAAATGTTAAGAGCACACACAATATTTTTTTAAAAAAGGTACATGCTTATGTTTTAGTAATAAGTGTGCATACCCAAAGCAGCAAGTGGCCTAAATACCCTAAAGACACCAGATCCCATTTGATCTTGGAGGCTAAGCAGGGTCAGCCCTGGTTAGTAATTGGATGGGAATGCCACGTGCTGTAGGCTATATTTCAGAGGGAGGAACTGGCAAAACTACCTCTGAGTATTCCTTGCTTAAGAAAAACCTATGAAATTCATGGGGTTGCCATAAGTTGACAGTGATTTGAACGCATGAACACACACACATACCCAAGCAACATAGCAGAAGCTATATGAGCATATAAGAAATGTATTACGTATATTAAAGATTTATTAATATGCAATTGCATGATGCCTTATATAAAGGTAAGCAGACCAAAATATATGGTATGTAATATTAAATATAGTGTCCTCTTTATGATTAGATATTTCTCTTCTATACACCAGTTTGCAAGGATAGAAAGTAATCTTTTGTTTTTCTGTTCAACTAGTCTTTTTTACCTGACTACATGAAACAGAGTACTACCTGGATTCCTATCATGTATCGACGGGGTTCCCCCCATGGATTACCATTTAATAATTTCTTCTTGTGGCTTTCTTGTTAATCATTTCTGTTTGTGACTTACGGTAATATTGCAACACCATTTGTTTCTGCTATGTTGATCTTGGCGCATATAGTATTATAAAAATGTCAACCTGCATCTTTTTTTCAATTTATTGGTATATTATAAATTGTATAAAACTGTGCTCTTAGCACATGTGCACAATCATAGTCCACATATTCTAAAAATGAAGAGGAATTAACCTAGTTAATCTAGAAATGAATGCTATAAACTGCACCTAATGTCTACATTTTTAAGAGCCTTAAGGACCATTGTACTTTTTCAGTGATGATGGGAAAGCTTCTGTGTTAGGTCTCTAAGAAGGACTGAAGCCATGTTTTGAATGCTTGCTGAAACCATCATACGTTTAAAATAGCAAATTGGTTTTGAATTTTTAGAGTTATTTCCATCACAATCACAGTGCAGATACTTTACATCTTTTTTAAGTATTAGCTCTGTGATTTGATTAAAGTATATTTTGTAGTTAATTGATGAAACAAAGTAACATTGTTTAACAGTTTGTAGAAGTGATTCTCCACCGTTTGTCATATTTACTAGAATTCTTCAGTTTTATATTGAGATCTACCAGTTGAATATATGCTCATATTCCTAAAGTGCTCTGAAACCCATTAAGATTGTTTACTGAACTCTGTGTTAAGAGCCCTGGTGGTGCAGTGGTTAAATGCCTGTACTACAGCCACTTACTCACAAACCACAGGGTTGTGAGTTCAGTACCAGCCAGGGGCTCAGTGTCCTTAAAAGTTCACTAAACTGAGTACCCAATTTGTTGGGGGCAATTAGCTTACACATTGTTAACCACTTAGGGAGTGCTTAAGTGCACTGATAAACGGTATAGATAAACAGTATAGAAATGTTATTCCTATTGTGTAAGGCAGGGGCAGGCAACCTTTTTGAGACCTGGACCGGTCTCCCATAGCTGGGCCGAGGGGGGGGATGGCGGCACGCGCGCGCGCCCTCCTCTGCCTCACGCGACCCCGCCGTGCACGCTGCCTCTGTGGCTGCTACTGCGCATGTGCAAACGCGTCGCAACTGCCATTTTGATTTCCAAAATGGCGATTTCGGTGAGCGTGGCCACAGAGCGGCAAAAACGTGCTGCAACGGCGGCACGCAGCGGCGGCAACCTTCGGCCTGGGCCGGTAAGTGCGGGGATTGGGGCCTTAACCAGCCCCCGGGCCGTAGGTTGCTGGTCCCTGGTGTAAGGTGTAGAAAACTTGTGATCCTCTAGGTGGTTGTTTGGGCAGAACCCCACACAATGGCCGATTCTGGCTTGGGCAGTCCAAAAACACCTGGAAGACCATAAAGTGACCATCCCTTTGTATACTGGCCATCTCTTAGGTAATGTTGACAAAATGAAAGTTTGTATTAGTGATGATACCAAGTCATTCTGTATGCAAGAGCCATACTTAGTGAAATGGATGAAAGTAGCCAGACAGTGAGGGTCTCCTAGATCAATGTATTCATTTAATGCATGTTTCAAAGTTTACTAAAGTTTTTCTGGTAATTTCTGGCCATTGGTTATCCTTTGAAGGGAAGGAATATAGGTGACACAACATGAAGTAAATAAGGGAGTAACAGGGTATTTTGTTGGTATTGTTGTTATTTGGTTGAAGTAATATTTTCTCAAGAACAGTGCAGATATGTAATTGTTTCACTTACTTACTGCTGTAGAAATTGATAGTCTTAATATTGTGTGAATCCAGTATAGGATAATATTGCTAGATACTAGAGTAAAACCAGAAGAAAAGTTAAATACAGAATAAACTTGTACTTCAAAGCCACTTGTATCCTGGCTTAAACCAATTAGTGTCCCAGTTAGAGTCAGTCAATGGAAATTTAGTAAGTCAAGACTCCTGGAAGTTCCATTGATACTATGTTTCTGCTCTTATTGGGATTAATTAACAGTTGGATTCATTCTTCTGTTTTTCAAGGACTGAATATACTCTTTAAAAAAGAGTTAACACAATAAACTATCCAGAGAGAAACTGGAATTTTATGCAAATAAATTAGCATATGCCAATTTTATGGTAGCTTTGTTATCTTTGATGCTCTTTTTGGTGATGCATTTCTTCTTTTTATCTGGTGTGTGAGTATCCTACTTTGGCATGGTGCTGGTGGTCATAATGATGCTCTACTAGTATGGTAAATGCAACATGCAAAGAGCAAAAAATATAATCCAGTAAAGAAGTCTAAAAGAAGGAACACTGTAATAACATAGGGGCTTGAGATGGATCAGGAATATATGCCCCTTCTGACGCTGTTGGACTGCAGCTCTTAGGTGTCTTTCTTTATGGTTCACTAGGGTTGCTGGGAATTGCAGTTTGAAAACATCTATAGGGTCTCACAGTTCCCATCCCTGAGGCTTTTATGCCAGAAATATATTGGATAAAAATGGTTAAGGAGAAGAGATTCCCTAATACAAGGATGATAAATATCTGGTCCTTCAGATGTCATTGGACTACAACTTTATTTCTCACCAGTCTATTATGCTGACTTGGTTTGACAGGAGTTGCAGTCCAGCAATACCTGGAAGACCATCATCACCACCACTACTCTAATTCACAGAAAACCAAGAAGGATGGGGTTTGCTGGAGACAGAATGACAGATGACAGTCTAATGACTTTATCGCATGTCATTTTAAATCGAATGAAGCCTCCTAGGCTGCAGGTGGGAGTTGGGATATTGTCAGGGATTATTGCAAGCTAAATCACCACCGAATCACTGTCTGCCATCATCCCGGGTCCAGACTGGGCTAAGCTGGTGCTTTTTAGACACTGGAATGCTTTCTGGCTTCTAAAAAGTGCTGGCTGAGCTCAGCTGGGACCCAGGCTGATGGCGGCCGGTGATTTGGCGGTGATTTAGCATGCAATAATCCCCACCTCCTGGCTGCAGCCCAGGAGGCTTGATTCGATTTAAAACAGTATGCGATACATTCATGAGTAAGGTTGTAGCACCAGGGCACTCTGACAGAGGCTAACTGTCTCACAAAACTACAAATCCCAGAATTCCATAGCATTGATCCTTGGCAGTTAAAGTGGTGTCAAACTGTATTAATTCTGCAGTGTAGATGCAGACGTGAATATTTTACATGAGATCATGTTTTGTGTTAAATGTGCTAACTATACCCTATTGAAATTTTGTCTCATTTTCAGAGTGAAGCAGAGAGGATAGAGGCAGAAGATGCATTAATATGTGAAGACTTGGATGATGGATGTGGGGAAGAGGAATTCGAAGAAACCACAAAATTAAAACTGCTGCGTCGAATTGCTTCAGTAGCTTCTAAAATGAAGGAGATTATTGGCAACATTATAACCACAGCTGGAAAAGTTGTTGTTACAATTCTACTTGGTACAACAGGTGGGTGCCTTTCTTTTGAAAAACTAGCTCCTTAAAAGTCAATTTGGTGAAAAACATAATCGGGCCTTAACTAAAATGTAATTGTTTAGGTTTTTTATATTTGTTAAAATTGTACTGACAGTGTTCTGAGCATTATTTTATAAACACTAGGTGCATTCATGCATCAGCTCAACAGATGAGGATAAATGTATTGGTAACTTGATTTACATGGAGTTATGATTGCATCTTAACCCTTTGTGTTGGGAATACAGTCAGCCATCCATATCCACAGAGTCAACCATCCACAGTTTGAAAATATTTTTAAAAAGACAAATTTCAAAAGCAAATGTTGATTTTGCCATTTTATATAAGGGACACAATGTTACTATGCCACTGTTTTTAATGGGATTTTAGCACCCATGGATTTAGGTATCCACAAGGGGTTCTGAACAGCAGTTCAGTGGCTACAGTGGTCCCATTGTAGCTTTGTATCTATTACTCTGAGCATTATTTTTTCAGGCTGTGCTGGGGAACATTTGGCCCATGGTTTATATGTAGGTCCCTAGAATTGTTTTTGTGGTTATCAGGGCCAACAAGATCATTTCTTTGCCCCAAAATATCCGCAATCACCCTCTAGGGGCATGAGATCCATGAGATCAGTTTTTCCATGTTTTTAGGGGCCATTTTAGGCCCAAGAGAGGCCATCTGTACAACAGGAAGTTGTAAGGTCTGGAAATCAAATTCTTGGGGCCATTTTGGGCTATACAATTTGCCTTTCTTGCACAAAAGCAATGCAACAGTAGTCATTCAAGTTCTCCTTGGGGTTAATGGAGTCCCTGAAACCCCAACAGTAGCCCTCCCCTTATAGTCACACTGTTCACACCTATTCCCTGAACCTATGAGGGTATCAAGTGCCTAGGAAAGTGAGAAAACAGGTGTTGGTCTTGCCAAAATTTTCCTTCTTGTCCAGATGTTTGTACTTTCATCTGAAAATGCATAGGATTTTGCATAGAACAGAAAATCCTAATTTCTAATGAAGACACAGTCTCACTTCTGACCTTTACACTTAATGTGCAAATTATATAAAATAAATTTTAAAATGTATTATTTCTCAAAACACACATTTCCATGCATATTTTAAAAAATCTTATTACCAATCCAATTCTAGTTACATTTTAAAGTAGGAGCTATAAATCAGGATATAGGGAAGACATGTTTCTCTCCTGTGAGTCTGCCAAACTTTTAAATTCCTTGAAATAATCCCTTCTCTTTGCCCATGATTACCAGAGGCATGTTTGGTAGGATCACAAGAGGGTTTCCCCTAGGGCAGGGGTAGGCAACCTTTCCCCTTTAAGGGCCGAGGGACTTCAGCTCCCAGAAGCCTCAGCCATGTTGGCCAATAGTCCTATGTTGGCCAAAAGCTCCTGGGATTCTGGCAGCTGAAGTCCCTTGGTCCTTAAAGGGGAAAGGTTGCCTACCCCTGCCCTAGGGGCTAGGATCCAGTGGTAGACTGTCATTGAATGCTACTGAATCTGTGATCCTCTTCCTGCCTCCCCCCCCCATTACTGTTGCACCTAAAACTCTGCTTCAGAGAGTTGGGAAAACTTCTGGAGTTTTTGGTGGACAGGGAAAGAGTGAAAGCTCTGGCTCTGCTGTCATTGAATATCAAAGCATATCATTGGATCTTGCCCAAGATTTAGAACTTCCTTGGCAGGAAGGCCAGATCAATTTCATCTCTGTTTGTTTGTTTGTTTTTGCACCCCAGGCAAGCATGCTTATTCAGAGTGGCTTTTGGTATCTAATTTGTTTTATGATTGAAGTGGGTTTTAAACTGGTGGGAACTCTTTTTTATTGATAAATTTTATTGAATCTCTCTTTTAATTTATCCATTTGAATGTTCAAATTAAAACTATATTGTTTTATCTCTATTTTATTTTATACTCACCTTTGGCCCTGTTTCTGTAGAAATATGAGATATAAATTTAATAAATCATTTTCTTGTAGCACAGACATTATGTGTTTAAAGTATAGTAATCATCTATCATTTTCCTTCTTTTTTTTAAATAGGAATGATGTTGCCGTCACTGACTTCAGCTGTGTATTTCTTTTTATTTTTGGGTTTGTGTACGTGGTGGTCCTGCTGCCGAGTATTTGATCCGCTGATATTCAGCTGTCTCTGTGTGTTAATGGCCATATTCAGTGCAGGCCACTTAATTGGACTTTACCTGTATCAGTTACAGTTTTTTCAGGAAATTATTCCTCCAGGTGACTTTTATGCCAGGTAAGAAGCTTTCTTTGCATCTATTAGTACATTAGGCTGTGATTTTTTAAATTAAAAATGAGATTTTTGTGATTATAGATGAGAAATACGACCCAGACAAGGTACATTTAAAGAAATGTAGAAATATGTAAAATTGTGTATGGTAAAAGATATTATAAGTTCCATGTTGATTATTAAGATAAAGAGCAATGTTTAGGAAAAGGGAATGCAGGTAAGAGAAATTAAACTTGAGAAAAAAGAAATCAGAATTTTTTTGCTCATTTTGGCTGGAGAGATGGAACTCTTGTATGATCAGTAACTTAACTTTTGGCCAGTGGTTAGACTGATTCATTTTACAGATGAGAGTCTGATTGGAAAATAGGATTTAGGGGCCAAATAGACAAAATAATCAGAACCTACATTTGAAGTCTGTAGAGTCAGAAAATGGCTCAGGAATGTAAGGAGAAAAATCACCGCTAAACAAACATAAGATTATAAGATCTTTGTCTTATGAGAAAAGGGGGGGGGATTAATGTAGTTACAGGCAGAAAGAAGATATTTTACTTTCTTCTGTCAATATGGTTGGTTGGGATGGTTTTGTATAAAAAAAATCTTAAAATGTATTACTGTTAACAATAAAATTTTACTTTTTGTATTATTATTATTATTATTATTATTATTTCTTGCCCACTTATTCCCTAGATCGAGACAGAGAACAACAACAGGTTAATATACAACAAAAATTACTTAAAAGCACACAACATCAGTTCAAAATGAAAACAATTTAAAAGAACAAATAAGACAAATACATATTAAAACAATCAATCCATATTTAAAATTCATAATTTAAAATTCGCAGTTTGAAAATCATTTGGATAGGCCTGGCAGAAGAGACCGTCTTTAATGCTGTTTTAAATTCAGACAGCATATTTAGCTGTTGAATTGCTTCTGCCACATCATTCCACAGTCTAGAGGCACCTGAAGAAAAAGTCCTCTGAATAACAGTTGGCTGGAATAAATGTGTGGATTATACAGGAGGAGTTGATCCAGTAGGTAACCTAGATCCAAACCATGTAGGGCTTTATAAATAATTACCAACATTTTGTACCTTGCCTGGAAACTAATTGGCAGCCGGTGGAGTGGTTTTAATATTGGTGTGACATCATCACTCCTAGATGTACTAGTAGTCAATCTGGCTACTGAGTTTTGTTCTGTTTTTTGAACTAATTGAAGTTTCTGAACTTGGTACAAAGGTAGCCCAATATACAGTGCATTACAGAAGTTGAGCTTTGAAGTTTCCATCATGTGCACTGCTATCCTTAGGTCCTCCAGCTGTAGAAAAGGATGCAGCTGGAGTAAAGCTGGTAGTAACCACTCCTAGCTGTTGCATCTATTTGAGCTGTCATTTGGAGGAACTGATCCAGAAGCACTCCCAGGCTGAAAAAACACAATCTTTCAGGGTGGGTGTCTGGTTGACACACTTTCAAACAAGCTGTTCCCCCTCTCCCCATCCAGTCCATTACCTCCCACAGGTGTTCATTCAGAGGAGGCACATTATCCTTAGCTGAGTTTTGTTTTGTTTTGTTTTGTTTTTGAAGCATGGAGAAATATATATGAAATTGAATACAGACAATCCACCTTGTAATTATTTCCCAATTAATAGTTTTCAGTGGATCGTGTATTGCTGCCTGTGTTCAGGAGAGAGACGTAACAATAATAGAATTACTGTCATATGCTTAGTGCGTAAAGTTGCTCAGGAGATTATAAGCCTTTGGAGAGGAAGTATAACACAGGCAAACTTTCTTTCTTTCTACTTTTTTCCCTACTATAGTAATATGTTATTACTTTCTTTTATTTTTAATGTTTGTATACACTGTTCTGACAAAAATACTATTTCTGTATTGAGTGAATTGCTCATTTTATTAGGAAAAGCAATGTATGTGTATTCTTAAGTTTTGCAACTGTTATCTTCTGCCACCTACAGGCCATAGTTTCAACGACTTTTCTGTTAACGCTTATTTTGTAGCAAAATGAGGTTTTCAAGGGCAGAATTTCTGTCTTCCAGGGAGCAGAGGATGTCCTTATTTCCTAAACTTTTAATATTTTTTAAAATTATTAATTGGTTTAATAAGAAATGTAGTGGATTGTTTAACAATCTGTTACATCTAAAATGTAATAGGGAAGTAGTAAATGTAATAAAATAAAATATAATAGATAAAATATAATAGGGAAGGGATGCAGTGGCTTATCGGTTAAAACCCTCTGACTACTGCAAATCATTAGCAGTTTGAGATCCAAATGCTGCATGACGTAATGAGCTCCCATCACTAGTCCCAGCTTCTGCCAACTTAGCAGTTCGAAAGCATATAAAAGCTACAGGTGGATAAATAGGTGCTACTTTGGTGGGAAGGTAACAACATTCTGTGCAGTCATGCTGGCCACATGACCATAGAGTCATCTTTGACAACACTGGCTCCCTCGGCTTAATAACAGAGATGAGCACTGCTCCCTAAAACCTTGTCCAAGGGGAAACCTTTACATTTTACATCTAAAATAAACTACTAAGTGATTGGAAGAAATAGTTATGCTGCTAAATTATCTTGCATCTGGTTCACCTCTATGTGAACATGTGCATTATAACAATCCTTAAACATAAATTGAAAGCTATTAATGAATACACATTCAAAAATAATAGTTTTTCTTTATCCATAAATTTCGTTCAAAACTTTACATTTTATTTGTGCTCCATTTTCTTACAAAGTACAGTGAATTTAGGAAAGGTAATTATCTCCCTTATTTGGTATATGTGTTCTCTTATCTGAGTTTGTTTTCCCAGAGAATTTGAAAGGGCTACAAGGGGCATGTAGTCCAATTCTCTGCTATGCATGAGTCTGAGAAATGGCCATCCAACTTCTGTTTAAAGCCCTCCAAAGAGATAAGAGTCCACCCTCTGGGGCAGTAGAGTAGTACTTACAAGGGAAATAGAGTAGGATTATTCTAGAAGATGAATCCATAAACCAATACAATGAAGAGATATTGTTGTACCTTTATTCTAGAATAAAGAGACAGAACACATGATCTGCAAATTAAAGGGTGACAACTTTATAATTAGAAGGGGATGGTAAGAGGCAAATAGTGTGATATAGATATCTCTATCCAGTGTGAATGTCATATTACACTGAGGTATAAAACAGCTGTGAAACATTTTCGAGCAAGCTTTACTGGTTAGGTAATATTGGGTTGTGTATGGTATTTCTCACTGGAATCTGAAGACATAGGCCTGTCAAACCCAATTTTGTTCATGATACAGACCCCTCTTCTTTTGTATATCTTTTTAATTAGAATTGTCAGTATTGTTTCTGAGGCTGTATATGACAATCATGTTTTGTGAGTTGAGTTTGTGGGTAATAATGCTATTTCCTGATCATCCTGTCTCAGTGTCTGTAGCTGTACACATTTATAGCATTGTTACATGAACTTAGACATTTCTGTTGATTTGGGATTTAAATCTTCACTTATTCTTGCATACAAACAAAAATGCCAAAATGCTTTTTCTGTTGAGCAAGATTATGAATTTTTGAACATTTTGATGATTTTTTTTACTTGAATGAAATTTCATTTACACATAAATTCACTGCTATTTGGGCAATGTATATTGTGCAAATGGTATATTGTGCAAATGGTAGCAGTTGACCATTTCCCCCCCCCCAAAAAAAAACAATGCACCAGTGTGACAGGAGACCCTACCTTATTGAGGACAAAGAGATTCATGATTATTCTTTACATTCATACTTATGATTAGTGAGTATATATAGTACAGTTGGCCCTCTGTATCCATAGATTGAACCATCCCCAGCTTGATTTTTTTTTAAAAAATTCCAAAAAGAAAATCTTTTTCATTTTATATAAAGGACAATGCCATTGTATATGATGACACTTGAGCGTCCCTGGATTTTGGCAACCACAAGGGGTCCTGGAACAAAGCCCAGTGGATATCAAGTAATTTAGATAGTTTGGCAGCATCATGACAAAATTGCTTCATTTTAATTATCATCTCCACCAAGAATTTCCTGATATCTTGTCAGGTGTTGCTTGCTTAGCAAACATCCCTTACAGTAGGAAATAGATCAGGTTGCCAAGGAGAAGAAACAGGCTTAGTTGACCAACATGAAATTTTGGTAAAATTTAATCTTTATTCAAATGTAGAAAATGATAGGATTTGTAAATATATACAATTTTTCTAATGTCAAGTGAATTTATGTCTGTCAAGAGGTCCCTGCTTAGCAATTTCAGAAATTTTTTTCTAAGCAGAGCAGAATAGTTGGAATAGACTGCCCCAGTGGGTGGACTCTATCTCTTTGGAGGGCTTTAAACAGAAGTTGGATGGCCATTTCTCATACTCATGCATAGCAAAGAATTGGACTACATGCTCCTTGCAGTCCCTTCAGATTTAGTGAATTTGTGATTTCAATTTGGCCCTTAAGTAGGTGGGCAGGATAGCACAGGCCATGCCCATGCTATCCTGCTCCAAGTCCTGATTCAGGTCGCCCCTGGGCTGGTGCAGTGACAGGTGAATGCTTACGTGCCTATCCACAACCCACTACTGCTACACACCCTGCCTTCCCATTGCATCTGCAGAGAAGTCCCCATTGTGGCCTGTAAGGGTGGAAATTGGACACTAGCTACACCTGCATAGCCAAGTTCACAACTGCTGAAGCAGGTATGGGTATGCAGGGCTTTCCAGTCTCCTGGCTATTGACACAGAGTTTCCTAGCAACTCTGCAGCAAACAGCCAGTCTTTTTAGATCAGGTTAAAGGCCTTTGAGATGGAATTAGGAAGGATCTACTTTAGGGTTGCCTGGTCCCAGCCCAGGTCTAATGGTCTGCATCGTCCAGACAGGACATTGACTTTTTGGTCTGTGTATACATGCCCTGCGCGTACAGGTCTTTGGCTCTGTGTCTCAGATCAGCTCACCCTGGCTGGACCTACTAACATCAACAATATGATTCTGGAACAGGCTATCTAGAGCAGGGGTAGGCAACCTTTTTGAGACCTGGGCCGGTCTCCCGTAGCCCAGGTCTTGGCTGGGCTGAGGGGGGAGGAATGGCGGGGTGCGCGCTGCCTCCCTGCGCACACCCTCCACCAATGCACGTGCCCCCCACACACATGCCACCGCCACTGCCGCAGTGGTGGCCGCCGCATGTACAGGGGTCGCACGCATCGGTGGAGGGTGCGTGCGGGGAGGCTTGCCTCGGCAGTGACGGGCCTGCTCCCGGGCACCACGCTCGCTGCCGGCACCACGGCCACCATTTTGTTTGGAGAACAAAATGGCGGTCGCGGCACGCGCGGCTACCAAAACGGGCAGCGGCAGCAGGGGTCCGCCTTGGCCGGTAAGTACGGCAACCTGGGCTGGAACCGGCCCGGGGGCCATAGGTTGCTGACCCCTGATCTAGAGTTTTAATTTTCCCATTCTCTGCCCCTCCCCCAAACCCAGAGTGTGTGATAGGCTCTAAAGCAGAGCTGGGGATGTGAGATCCTCATGATATTGACTCTAATTCCATCAGTTCCATTTCCCATCAGTGTTTTGCTTATTATTTGTTCTGATGCTGATGGTTTCCATTTATTCTGCCTTTATCATTACAGGATCAAATTCAGCCATTCATTTGGTTTTAGTATTGTGCCATAACTGAATAGACTATATGAAATTTTGGTTTCTAATTTGCTTTACTGTATTGTTATATATAGGACCTAGATCAGGGGTAGGCAACCTTTTTGAACCAGGGGCCGGGTTGCTGTTCCTCAGACAATTGGGGGGCCGAAGCACCATAAATAAATAAATAAATAAATAAATAAATAAATAATATTTTTTTAGAAAAACATTTAAAAATTTAAAAAATGCATGCACACTCTCTCAGCCCCAGAAAAGCCGTGGTAAAACCCCTGTGGAGATTTTGCCAAGAAAACCCCAAGAACAAGTAATAACAACAATAATCAATATCATCATGCCGGGCGGTGGCGGCGGCGGCAGGACCGGCCTGGGGCCGGTCTAAAGGCCTCGGGGGGCCACATCTGGCCCCCGGGCCTTAGGCTGCCTACCCCTGACCTAGATTATAGTGCAGCTGATGTAGTGGTCCGAGTGATGGAATAGGACTCAGCTATACAAGGGTCTGAATCTCTGCTTGAGCCATTGAAACTCACTAGTTGGCCTTGGGCAAGTCTATCCCTCTCAGCCTTAGAAGAAGGCAGTGGTGAATGCCATCTGCACAAATCTTGTCAGGAAAACCTTTGGGTAGGGTAGTCATAAGTCTAGTCAATACATGTTAAACAATAAACAAACAAACAATCCATTTGGGACATGGCTTTTAAAATTATGTTCAGAATGATTAGTAAAATTTTGACTATTAAGCCAACAATGGAACATTAAATATCATTTTTCCTGAGCTTTGTAGACATGCAAAAACAAAAAACAAAACAAATTAAGAATAATGCCGATAAATGCAGTCTTTTGTCAGGAAAGGCCTTAATTTTTTCCAACTCTTCTCTCTCAACCAGTTTAAAAAAAAATGGCAGCTACTAATTTCCCAGGCACTTTCTTAATTTATGCATGCAAATCCCTTTTTCAGTTTTACTTTTCAGTTACTTGTATATAAAAGGATAGAATGGGTTCTGGGCAAATTTGCAAGTTGATAGCATTCTTGCACATTAGTTCAGAGGTATGCTCCCAACATAAAGGGAAAACGGTGAAAATTATAAAATGTGTTGCTATTTAAATCCAACAAATGGTTGGCAAATAGTTGAAGCATAGTGCATCAATCCTTGACTAGCAGTCTAGTGGTCTTCTCCACATGCACAAAGTTTTCTACACTCCTGACTTCTACTAGAATTTACTGGAATTTAGGGTTGATTTGGATTGCCTGAGGCTGAAGTCTTATGTTGATTTACCTAAGAATAAATCATATTTAACTCAGTTCTTTTTAGGATTGTTAGTTATAATATCAAATTACAATCCATTCTGTCTTTGATGAACTTGTAGAATTTGGCTTTCAGTGTTGTGGAATATATGTATTTTTATTATTGACAAAAACAGAAGTAGCATTGCCAACATAATAAGAAGCTAGTGGAAAGTATGAAAGGAACAAATGTTGCTGGAAATTTGGAACTGATGCTGAAACATTTAAAGTTGACTGATGGAAAGCAATCCTTTATATGTTGTCAAACTCTAATGAAAAGAGAGGAAAACAATGTGCACTTAATTATCTGTCTACCTTGGTGTCTTAAAGAAGCAGTCATTCTTAGCTGAAACTATGAGCAAAATCTCATTGTAAGATAAATATTAAAAGATGGCTGTTTTCTTCACCCATATGAACTTATCACAATATTGCAGTAACATCCTGACAATCATAGCCAGTTTTTTACTATAAAGAATCATCACCTAAATGATAGACTCTGGATGCCTGTGATCAAATGTTGCCTTTCAGAGTACTAGCAATGGTATTTCTCCCAAATTCAATAAAGTCAGCTATTACTTTAAAAAGGAAATGGTGTTTTAACTATAACAGTTTTATTTTTAAAGTCTTCAGATACTGTATCAAAACTACAATCCTGGAAACAGACTGGAAGCATCTCCTTTAGTAGGCAGGATTATGGTATAATTTTTCAGGTCAGCTCAGACACTCATCACCAACCTGAAGTTATTCAATTGGATTTTAATCTCTTTTTTGCTAACTATCAACTGCCAGTCAGGCCACAAAATCCAATTGGAAACTAAAGTGAGTTAATTGAAGTCTTTTGGTTTGACAGTGGAAGGGATCTCCAGCTACTGGTGTTTTCATGTTCACTAGTCAAACTGCTTTCACTTCTTCCAAGGACATGCACACACAGCTTTCAATTTTTGTTTTGGTAGTAGATAGGGGGAAGTTCTGGAGAGTTCTCACTTTTCCCCAGCCATTTATGGACACTGAGCAGTCTAGCATTGATTGAATTTCACAGATTCCTTATGATACGGAGAGCAAAGTAAGAGAAACATGGTAGTCCAAGTTGGATAGAAGTTTTAATTTGTTGATTAGTTTCTTAAAAATATTAGGAGACATAACACACAAAGGAAAATGAACAGCAACTGAGAAGGGCAAAAACAACTTAATATGTTAGGAGTGCCTTTGCTTACCTGTACCAAGTTGCCTTTTTTTTGTGCAAAAAAAAAATGTACTTCAGAATTGTGGTAACAAGTAGAAATGATATTACAGTACTTTTTAATATTGTACCAGTTGAGTCACAGCTCTAATCTTGACCATCTGGGATGGAAACAGTTTAAGTATCCTGATGGAGTGGCTGCCAGATGGGGGAGAGTCATAGGCTCCTCTCCATCTGT
>CM034706.1:70009389-70034714 GCA_020142125.1 Phrynosoma platyrhinos | reverse complement strand
TTCCCCACACAGTTCAGTTTAAAGCCCTCCTGATCAAATTTTTCAGACCGTTGGCAAATGGCAGGATGTTTTCCTGTTTTTCAGTGAGCAACAGTATTTCCACACTTGCATCATTGTGTGTTTTAATGCTACTTCAGTATCCTACATGTATCTGGCTCATAGGTTCCCATAATAGTCTTCAGTTAAGCAAGGCTCAAATGATTTTATTCTACTGTATTTTTCTGTGACTGCTCCTTTTTATTACTTCAACAGGTTATTCGGTGTTACATCAGTCATTCAAACCAACTGCTCAAGCACTTGGAAAATCATAACCAACCAACAGTTGAGCTGGTACCACCATACCAGCCCTATCTTACTGCTTCTTTTGTACTACACCTTAGCAACTCTTATTCGACTTTGGCTACATGAACCTATTGTACAGGTAAAAAATAAACTGTCTTGATCATTGTTTGCTAATGAGAATAGACTCTAGACATGGAATATAGAAATCTTTTTTCATTGTTTGAGACAGGCACACATGTGGATGTGGATGTGCCTTCAAGTCACCTATCAACTTACAGCAACACCATGAATTTCATAGGGTTTTCTTATTCAAGGAATACTCAGAGGTGGTTTTGCCAGTTTCTTCCTCTGAAATATAGCCACAGCATAACATATACTAAGTAAATGAAGCTGCTCTGTGATTTACTTCTAAAAAAAAAAAAAGATGTCCTGCTGTTACATGCAATTCAGGGTATACCTAAGTGTTAAAAAGAAAACAGGTTTCTCAATCCAGTTATTATGACCTTGTAATGTAAATGCAGGAGCAGAATCATTTGCATGAAACAACCAACAGGCTGGATCCAGTTCTTAAGAATTCTAAATCTACCTGTGGAAAGCTTGGTAACAGCTGGGTCAGTTGTTCCATAGCCAAGTAATACCCCATATATAGCACAACATAACAGTGTTCAGGATTATACTCATACATAGTGGCAGAGTGAGATGAGATGAACATACTTTTACTGATGTATTGAAAGATTATGAATAAATGTCCTAGATATTTTTAACAAAATAAAAATAAATGTGTGCATATTTTTTATGTTTTATTTAATTCCTGCTCCAATCCATTATAAAGTGATGAAAGGGAAATGGATACACGTTTTAAGGTTGATTTCTTCAATAATTACTTTTTCAGTGCTGTGTAAACCTCTCTGCTGAGAAGTGATGAGATTGGTTAATTTCAAACCTTATCCAAATAGGCATAATAAATATAAAATAAACACTTCCCAGACTTCTGAGATGGATTAATATCTACTAGCCTGCTTTTCATACTTGCTTGTGAGAGAAAAGTTCTGGGAGAGAGAATAGTGACTAAACCACTTTCTTGGAATTGTTCTGATGTTAATTAAACTCTGCTTGTTTTTTAGCATGTGCCTGATGAAGACAAGTCTGGTAATAAAGAAGAGGAAACAGATTGCAGCCCAAACCAAATGACTGCAGAGAGAAGGCGCAGTTTGTGGTACACAAGCCGTTACCCAACCGATGAAAGAAAAGTAAGGTTTATAAGAATAAATTAATATATTTTATAATGTTAGTTATGAGCTGATAGGCAATGAATCAAACAATTATTGGGAATGTTTTATTTCATGGGCATAACATATGTTTTGTTCTTCAGATTTTCAGCAACAGTTTTGCTATTCAGATTTTAGGTGCAGCGGAAGACCAAATGTTGCTACAAGTAATTGAAAAACATGAAAAATGTATTTTAGCTTCAGTACAAATGTACTGGTGGGATCACTGAAATCTTGTAGTTTGATTGTCAAACTGTCTTTCAGTCTAGAAGCTACATTCTAGAGTGCTTCCTTAGCAGTAAGTGCATGTTTGTCTCCAGTGAGACTTTTATTTCCTGTGATATATAGCTTCAGCTATACTTTGATTTGTTTTCATTGAAGGTCTTCCTGTGTAAACCATTTCAGAACCTTCTCAGAATTTCACAGAAGTTAGTATTGTAGTTTCTTAAAGCCCTTAGCTGGAATCACTGTTGCAGCACAATCATAGTTGTTTCTGCTGCTGCTGCTGCTTAGTGAGAAGCAGTTAATAAGGGCAGAAACAGATGACCCAGGCAGCTTGCGGGTTTGGCATTTACATGCTACATACCCCTAAGATGTCTGGAAGCAGCCCTGGATGACCAGACATGGGTGGTTTCAAGCCACTCCGGGTGAGCAGTGTTTACATGCCGCACACCTCTGGAGTGGCTTGATGCTGCCCTGGGGTTGCAGCCGGGGCTCCAAAAGTTGCTTTTAACCAGAGTGGATTGGAGGGGTTAACAGCTCCAGAGTGGATTGGAGGGGTTAACAGCTCTGGGGCAGCCGGAATCCACCCTTTTCAGGCCATCTGTTTCAGCTCTAACCCTCCTTGGAACATCCAAATGCCTTATTTCAAGGATGTCAAAGCATGAATCTGTGATTTCATAGAGTGGTTGTTTGTGAACCAGTGTTGTCTGTGAGCCACTGGTCCATGGCAAGTTTCCAAGAAAGAAGGAGAAAAAACAATTCTAGAAATCAACTGTGTCACTGGTCCATGAAACATTCAAAATAATAACTGCCAGTTCTGCATATCAAATAACCTTTGGGGCACTGGTCTACAAGAACTTCAATTGTATCTTTGCAATTAAGATGTTTTTGTTTATTTGATTTATATCCTGCCTTTCTTCTACATGGGACTCAAAGTGACATTTTTGTACAATGCCTATCAATAATATAATGTTACTGTGCTCTGTTTACTTTGATATACGTTTCCAGGAGGTTGAAAGTATGTTTCCATGCAGTAATTAATGTCCCTAAGCAAATGATAAATTCTGAGGCTCAAAGCTAACATTCTTAAAGTTACTTTATGCTTCAGCTCTACTTCTTAGCTAATATGCTTTTCTGCTTGCTTTTGCAGCTTCTCTCAATGACTCAAGATGAACACAAGCCATCTGATGTTAGTACTGTACATGGTCTCATTATTGCATCTAATTTCCACTGTGAATGTTAGTTACATTGATTAGAATTAGACACCTCCTCCTATGTTTCTTTATGTGGGGACAGGAAAATTTGGGACATTTGAAAATTTTCCAAGAACTTCAAATAACTTGGGGGAAAAGCAAACTGGCAAAAAATGCCTGCTTTAGGATGGAAAGAGGCATGGTGTACACATGCCGCATGCCCCAATACTGTCCCCAAGCTAGCATCAAACTGTCCTGCTGACTACACGGTGAAAAAGCCAGCTTTTTGCTGGCTTAAAAAGGAGAAACTTTCTGCTGCTTCTTTTTGAGACAGCAAATAGCAGGATCAGGGGTTCAGTTGCCACAGCCCTGATCCGGCAGTCAAAGGGGCAGCAGCAAGGTGCTCCTTCGGAGCAATCTGTTTCCCCACTTAGAGACAAGAGCAGGTGCCTGGCATCATACAGTGTCTTCTCAGAATATTTAGAAATAGTTTGTTGTGCATCCCATGCTTTTATTTTTTGCTGATCATATAACCAATCCATCTGTCACTGATTTAAGGCCTTTGCAGACTGCCAGAAATAGTGCAAATTGAGTCCACTTTAAGGGTTAGGGTTAGTGCTAGGGAATCATGGGAATTGGTCTTTTTCTGGAACATTGAGCCTTCTCTGTCAGAGAGCTCTGGTGCCACAATAAAATACAGTTCCCATTATTCCCTAACCCTAACCCTTAAAGTGGACTCAATTTGCACTATTTCTAGCAGTCTGCAAAGGCACCCACTTCCTCATTTTGTAATCAGATGTGTAGAACAGTGAAAGACATCTTCTCCAAATTGTCATTTTGCTGTAAATTGGGCCTCAAACAGCAAAACAGTATTTCCAAGTTGTGATTCCTCTCTGCATAATACATTGCACACATAAACAGCAGCAGGCTTTGTTCCTTGTTGAATTGCACATTTGCAACAATGATTCATGTGTACAGACATATATATGTTCAGTGGCAGGGCTCCATGTGCTCAGGAACCCTGCTTTTTGGGGATCCTGAACAATTGAAAGCCTACCTATATGCACATAAACCTTACCTGCCTTCTTTTTGTGGAGGCATGAGTGATACTGATGAACAGAAGTGTCCTTTGCTAGTTTCATCTAATTTACCATTATCTTCTGAAAAGACAGCAGTCATCCATTTTTGCATCCAGACTAGACTGCTGCAGTGTATTTTTTATGAGCTCTCCTGTGAAAATAGTTCAGAGGCTTCAGCTAATGCCAAGTGCAGCTACTTACTTGCTTACAAGGAATAAGTGATCAGAATATTTAACACTAATTGTGTACCAGCTTCATTGGTGGACAGACAATTTCAAGTGCTGGTGATTACTTTTATATGCCTAAAGCAGAGATGAGCAATTTTAGGGGGGGTTGCAGACTGCCAGAAATAGTGCAAATTGAGTCCACTTTTAGGGTTAGGTTAGTGCTAGGGAATCATGGGAATTGTTTTTTTTTTCCCTGAGACATTGAGCCTTCTCTGTCAGAGAGCTCTGGTGCCACAATAAAATACAGTTCCCATGATCCCCTAACCCTAACCCTAACCCTAAAAGTGGACTCAATTTGCACTATTTCTGGCAGTCTGCAACCCCCTTCTGTCTCTTTGGACTTTGATGGGCCTCACTCATACTGATGCCCTCCATCCCAGAATTAAAAAGGCATAAAAATGACCAGTTATGCTCTCAAAGCCTCCAAGGGGCATAATGGGCATTGAAAAGACATTTGAAAGGAATGGACTCTTTTAAGGTCAGAACAGATGGCCCTTAAAAGACACGTTCAAGGCATCATCAGAGCATGGCATTTACATGCTGACCTGAAGCTGCCTGGAAGCCTGCCAGCCACCCAAGTATAAATAATTTCAAGACTCTCCAACGGCACAGCATTTACACACCACATGCTGCTGGAGCATATTGAAGCCGCCATGGGGCCATGGCAGGGCTGGCAAAGTTGGCTTTTTGCCATCCAAAAAAGGAGCGATCTTTGCAGTTCCTTTTTCAGACAGCTTCAAGGCAAATTGGGTTCGTAGTGTATGGTTGCCACAGCCCCAGTCCATCTTTGAAAGGGGTGGTTTCAAGCCGCCTCTTCCATCCCATCTGTTTTACACACACACACACACACACACACACACACACACTTAGTCTTTCAAAATAGTCTTTTACAAATAAAACTGGAACTAACCAGAAAGTTTTCTTGGATTCTGTATCTTATGCAGCACTCACTTCCATTTTGTCTTTACACAAATCCTGACTATCCTTGCATACAGATAAAAGGAATTATCACATTGCCTTTCAAACAGCTTGTTAAATAGCTTGTTAAAATCCAAAGACTCTTTTTGTTTTACTCTTGCTGTGCTCTAGACTGCTGGTCACACTTTGGGCAAATAACTTCTTTTTAAACAAAGAAAATAATAATAGAGTCACTTGTATAAATTGATTTCAGTGGAATTTATTTCCAGGTAAGCGTACAGCTTATAGCAAACTGGCTTGACTCTTAGATTTTGACATGCATTTTGTATGTGAGATTTATTCGGTCTTTTGAATCATAAAAATAAATTTGCTGCTGAAGGTTTATGATGACTAAGGGGGAAGAAATTTGAATCACTGTTGATATCTTTAACAGTAAAAGAGTAATATGTGATTCCTCTAGTATAGTGTATTTTTTAAAAGCATTTGTCTTCTCTAAATCCTCAACAGATTCTGCTGGTGACAGTGAATGGAACACCTGTTGATTATCAGAGCATACACCCTTTACGTCCCATAGAGAATGGGCCTGCCAATACAGACATATATTCAAGACCACATTACAAATGGGATCCAACAGTGGATGACTTAGGTAGTAGCACAAGTTGTTTGAGAACGCATTTGTATTATTTTTACACATCTATCCCTTCAATCAATCATTCATTATGCTGTGTTTCTATAGGTTTAAAGCAGTTTCTGAGATCATATGATTAAATTTATATATGTGTGTAACAATAATGGATACTGTTGTAGTCAGTTAAAACTTCATTAAGCCAAAAAAATGTGCCAAGAAAAACACTAAAGCCAGCAACAAGTTATTTAGAACGCAAAATTAATGCTCCCTTGTCTCCCTTGTCTATTTTTCTACATACTAACAAGGAAACACAGTAAAGTATGCTGTCTGGCCAATTGTTTAATAGCTTTGATGTTGTAATACCTTGTTTCACTTGTAGTTCTTATAAGGGGCTCTACAGATGGCCCCTAACGGGCGGCTCTGTGCCGCCCCTGGGAGCACTGGATCAGGGTCACTGCAACCACACACTGAGGCCCTGATCTGGCACTTTAGGCCTTTGCAGACTGCCAGAAATAGTGCACATTAAATTGAGGCACTGTCCTGGCTCAGTGCTAGGGAATCATGGGAATTGCATCTTTTTTCTGAGACAGTGAGCTTCTCTGTCAGAGAGCTCTGGTGCCACAATAAATTACAGTTCCCATGATTCCCTAGCACTGAGCCAAGGCAGTGCCTCAATTTAATGTACACTATTTCTGGCAGTCTGCTTAGGCCCTTTGTTGCTCCAAAAAGAGCTGGCAAATGCTGCTCCTTTTTGGAGCAGCAAAAAGCTGTTTTTGCTGCTGCGGCAGTGGCTTTTCTGCACTTATTATACTTATCTTATCTTAAATTATTCTTCCTGCATAGTACTTTTTCAAGAATTCCACTCAGCCACCTTCAGTTAGGCCATGGAATTATAAATGAACATTTCCAAACCAGAAAAAGACTGATCTGTATATTTCCAGTTTGCAGCCTCAGAAGCAAATCATGAGTTGATTCCAAAAGTGCTATGAACAAAGAACTTTGGCATCCAACCAATATTTACAGGATTTTGCCGATCATACCAATTTTTTCTGTTCTTTTAGAAATGAAAGATGATGAGGAGGAAGAGAATCAGGAAGAGGCTGAGGAGGAAGAAAATATTGAGGAAGAGAAAAATTCCAAAGTTCATGCAATGGTCACAGTTTTCCATTTTATCATGAAGCAAAGTTATGTTTGTGCTTTGATTGCTATGATGGTAGGTTGAATAGTCTCTTAACTATTGGTAGATCTCAGAACCAGGACAATTTTGTAATCAAAGAGCTTAATTATCACTATTTAAATATATAATTTATTGCTTGATAGCACAAACATTCATTCTTGCACTCATGAAATATTTCTCTCATGTTAGGCTCTATTTCATTATCCACTGAAAGGCTGTATACAGGTATTTTGAAAAATAAATTATATTTGTGTAGTGCCTGTTGGAATCTTTAGACAACTTAAGCTTTTGACAGTGTAGTGCTGTGATGCTGAACCTATAGCACACGTGCCAGAGATGGCACACAATGCCATTTCCTCTGGGACCCAGTGGGGAGAAAGAGGAAGAGGTGCACACACCTGTTCCTCCTCCCCCTGAGCTTTTGCAGCCTCCAGCTGTCTTTCCAGAGGCAGCTGGGGGCTGGGAAAGGCACGGGGATAAGTCCCACCCCTGGAGGGTGGAAGTCCTGCCTGCAGCACCCGGTGCCAGAAATTTTTTTATTTGGGGCACTCGTCCCCAAAAAAGGTTCACCATCATTGGTGTAGTGATGTTTGTTTTGTACTAGGTTAATAGAGCCAATGTTTAAATTTGTTGTGAGGACCCTGAATATGTTGTCATTTTAAGAATCCAAGTAAACATTTAATCTGAATGTACAGTTGGCCTTCTGTATCCACAGATTTTTTTATCCACAGATTGAAGCATCCATGGCTTGAAAATATTCCCCAAAATATATAAATTCCAATAAGCAAACCTGGATTTTGCCAGTTTATATAAAAGGCACTATTTTACTATGTCATTGTATACAACGGGACTTGAGCATCCACGGATTTTGTTATCCACAGTGGATCCTGGAACCAAACCATAGTGGATACCAAGGGCCCACTGTATATGCTTAATTGTTGTTACAGTTTTATTTTGTTCTTTTAAGCATAAAGCAATGGCCTAAATCAAATGTTAGTTCAAACTAAAGCAGGTCCATTGAATCAGTAGAATTTAACTAAGTGTTGACGTACCAGTTTCCCATGGATTCAGTAGACTTATTTGCCTTGGGAGCCACTATTGGTTTTTGGGCAATATTATTTCCTTTCCATTTTGCAGTTACTGCATATACTATGTATAAGTCTAGATATTTTAGTTGAAAAATTGACCAAAAAAAGCTGGATCATAGGTCAATGTATGCAATGTATCTTAATTCTTATCAAAATAGGAAGCATCACCTTCTCTGAGTAGAATATTGAAAAACGAGAGCTTAATCCATCCTGAGAGAATCTAAGAGAAGCACTGACCCTCTCTGTTCTCTCAGCTTCAGAACTGCTTCTGGCCTTTTTGAATGTCTGGGTGGAAAAATAATGGCACCTACAGCTCTTTGGTGCTTCTCCTTAAAGGAACACTGAGAGAGTAGAGGAGGTCAATGCTCATTTTAGGTTCTCCCAGGATGGACTAAGCTCTTGCCTTTTGCCACTCAGAAAGTGATGGAACCATTTTTGATAAGAAATGGGTTGTTGTTTTTATAAGAATACTGTACCTTAGCTCATGCCTTAATATCATTTCTGATGTGTGCACATTTTCTTACTCCCACCCTCATTCCCACCCCACACATTACACAGCCACCATTTACCAAAGTTCTGCCCTCATTCTACCAGCCTTTAGGGTGAGCACAAACAGTTATGTCTGCTGGAATTTTGTAAGTTCTTTGGCAACGTTTTCCTTTGCTTTGTCCTTTACATCTTTGTTACATGCCCCAAAGTTTTACCCTCAATTCAACCATGGATCATATCAGAATCTATAATTTTGGTCCCAAAACCTGCCCTTAACTTATACATGAGGTAAACTTACACATGAGTATATATGGTATATTTTCTTTCAATAATGTAATATAAAGTATATTTTATATAAATAGTTATTTTCCCTGAATGGTCTCTGATATTACCATAGTGTCTCGTTAATGTATTTAGATCTTGTTAATATTTATAGTGAGACCATACTAAATATGTATTAATAAAACCTAAATATATATTGGCAAGAACATTTATTTCCAGTTAATGTGTATTTAAATCTATATCTACATTTAATATGTGATCTTGATGGACTAATATAAAATTGAATAAACTAAATTTCCCCTCCTTTACTTGCACGTAAGAAAAGAAGACAATATACTTGCTACTTCCTTTTGTTACAAAAGCTATTTTAAAGTGGCATTGTCTTTGAAGCAGATATTACTCTAGTGATGCAGTTATTTTCAGCTTCATTCAGTTTTCAGGTATACTTTCAGCAATTTCACTCAACTCCGACTGTGATTGTGCCTGCCTCCTTTCAACCTCCAGGCTTATCTTAGAAAGCCTGCAGGAAGCCTTGTTGGATATAGCATGGTGTTCAGTAGGTGTCAATTACTGAAGAGTAATGATCAAGATTACTCCTCAATAACAAAAATATAGCAATGGGAAGAAGTTATATTTTGTCTGATGTGTAGACACAAAGCAGATCAGAATATTGTAGAAACTTCTCAGCATAGCTGCCACTGCATTGCATTGTGATTTTAGTGGAAAAACTACATTTGCATGCTCAAGCCATATAGGCCCAGATACCAATATACAACATTGTTGTTACTAATATTTAATCTTTGGTTATTAGTTAGTTCTCTCTCTCTAAAACCTAAATATGGACACTAATGGACTTTGCCAATCATTGCTGAAGTAATGTTTCTGTTCTTACAATATCAAGGCATAAAATAAATCAGAAAACAGTGTAAACTGTTCCTACCACCAAAAAAAACCAAATTCCCACCACCAAAAATACCCCAAGAAAACCAAAGGTTTTTGGTATCACTGTTACAATTGGGAATTTCCTGCTTTTCTTTAAGTGTAACATGAGTTGAATGGCTGGAAGTCCATATTCACTTCTGTCCCAATAACCCTAAACATACTATGAGCAGTATGTTCAAACCATAATGCCAGGTCAGTGAATGTTAAAAAATATGCCATTCAGAACCTCATCCTTGATGAACAAACTCACCTGTCAGGGATGCTTTAATTGGGAGTTCCTGCATGGCAGGGAGTTGGACTGGATGGCCCTTGTGGTCTCTTCCAACTCTATAATTCTATGATTCTACCTAGCCTGTATTACAGAGACCTGATTGGATGAGGTGGTGGTTAATCTCTCTCAGCTTTGCCCACCAGAATTTTCTGTGCAGCAGCATGTGAGACCTGGGGATGGGGAGGTGGTCTATCATGATTCCATCCCCTCTTGCACATTCTACAGGTTTTGAGTGTGTGTAACTAAAGATGGGTAGCTGGGACAGATTAGGGATTCCATTGGTGTACCAACCATCCCATTGCTCAACAGTCTTCCTTCCTGAGCTAGCCAGGGTTGTCGTGGGGTTGGGGTTGGAGTCCCTGTGGATATTAGTGTTGGGGGACTTCAACATCCATGGTGAGACTACCCTTTCAGGTGTAGCTCAGGACTTCATGGCTTCCATGACAACCATGGGTCTGTATCAAGTGGTATCTGGCCCTACCCATGTTGCTGGGCAAACTCTGGACTTTGTTTTCTGTGCAGGGTGGGGTGATGATGATCTTGGTGTGGAGGAACTCTCCATAGTTCTGTTGTCATGGACAAATCATTATCTGGTCAGGTTTAGATTCATTGGGACTCAGAACCTCTGCAAGGGTGGGTGACCGATTAGAATGGTCCGCCCTGGGAGGCTGATGGATCCAGATGGATTCCTGAAGACTGTTGGGGAGTTTCCTATCACCTCGGCAGGCTATTCTGTTGAAGCTCTGGACAACTTTTGGAATGGGGAAATGGCAGAGCAGTGGACACAATGTCCCCTTTTACCGAGTGGAGCCAAACCAGTCCCCTGGTTCTCCAGGGAGTTGATGGTGATGAAGCGAGTGAGATGAAGACTAGAGCGATGTTGGCAGAAGACTCAGAATGAATTTGACTAAACATGGGCTAGAACCTATTTGAAAGCCTACTCTGTGGCAGTGCTGGCAGCAGAAACCCTTCCAGCAGAACTATTCCAAGTGCTCAGGGGTCTTTTGCACATTCACCCTCTAGCAGAGAATGCAGACCACTCAGCAGCCCACTGTGAAGAATTTGCACAGCACTTTGCAGATAAAGCTGCTCAGATCCGTGCCAATTTGGATGCTGTAGTGGATACAGTACCAACAGGTGTAACCTGGGAACCTGTGTGTCCAGTGTTAATGGATCCTTTTCAATTTGTGCAGCCTGATGATGTGTACAGGATCCTTGGAGAGGTGAAAGATACCACTTATCTCTTAGATCCTTGTCCTTTTTGGCTGATTAAACAGGCCAGAGGGGAACTTGTTGAGTGGCTGAAGGAGGTAGTCAGTGCCTCCCTACAACAAGGCAGAGTCCCAGTGTGCCTAAAAGAGGCAGTTGTGGGATCTTTGCTGAAAAAGCCATCATTGAATCCCACTATAATGAATAATTATCAGCCAGTGTCCAACCTACCATTTTTGGGCAAGGTATTGTAACATGTGGTGGCTTCCCAACTCCAGGGGTTTCTGGATGAAACAAATTATCTAGATCCATTTCAATCTGGTTTTAGGCCTGGCTGTGGAACACAGACAACCTTCCCTGAACCTACTCAGGGAACTAGACAGGGGGAGTGTATCCCTGTTAGTTCTACTGGACCTATTGGTGGCTTTCGATACCATTAACCATGGTATCCTTCTGGGCTGACTCTCTGGGATAGGACTTGGACACTGTTTTACAGTGGCTCCATTCCTTCCTGGAGGGGCGAACCTAGAAGGTGGTGCTGGCAGACTCCTGCTCGACCTCCTGGCCATTGGCCTGTGGAGTCTCTCAGGGTTCTATGTTGTCCCCTATGCTATTCAACATATAGATGGAACCACTGGGAGAAATGTCCAGAGATCTGGGTTTCAGTGCCATCAGTGTGCACCCAACTTTACTACTCCTTTCCACCTCCTTTCCTGTCTTGATCAATAATGGACCAGATTAGGGCAAACAAATTGAAACTTAATCCAGACAAGACAGAGGTGCTCCTGGTGAGTTGGAAGGCAGATCAGGGAATAAGGATTCAGCCTGTGTTAGGATTACCCTCCCCATGAAGACACAGGTTCACACTTTGGGGATACTCCTGGACTCAGCTTTGAACCTGGAGGCCCAGGTCTCTGCATTGACCAGAAGTGCTTTTACACATTAAAACCTTATGCGCCAACTGCAGCCATTCCTTGACATCAGATCTGGCCTTGGTGGTATATGGCTTGGTTACATTCTGTTTGGACTACTGTAATGTGCCGTACTTGGGACAGCATTTGAAGACTGTTCCGAAAATTTAGCTGGTTTAAAGAGCTGCAGCCAGGCTGACCTACATGTTCAAACAGGCTATTAAAACAGACTGTTTTTAAAGAATGGGCTAAGTGTTGTATGCTTTTAAAGTATTTTAAATACTTTTATCTTTTTAATTATATTTTAATCTTTTGTATGCAATCTGTTTTAACATTGCAATAATTTAATTCTGTTTCAATGTAATACTTTTCTATGTTTTTAATTGTACTGTTAGAATCTTGCAAACTGCTCTGAGTCCCAGTTGTGGGGAAAGGATGGGATATAAATAAATATAATAATATTTTTATATTGTTGTTGATAGTATTATTATATTATTTCTTTTTCTTTTCTTTTGAGGCTTGGAGTATTACTTACCACAGTTGGTTAACATTTCTGTTGCTGATATGGTCCTGCGTACTTTGGATGCTACGTGATCGAAGGAAATATGCTATGATCAGTTCACCTTTTATGGTGATGTATGGAAACTTGTTACTAACATTGCAATATATATGGAGCATTGAACTGAACGATGATGAACTTCCAGAAGTTTCAGGATTTCTAGAAAAGAAAGCTCCTACAGAATTAGCATCCAAGGTAAGCAGTGTTTAAAAAACAAAATGGCATTTGGGCAATGAGTTCATTCAAATTCATGCACAATTATACATTAGCAATGGAAAACTTCTTAGGAGAGGAAGGATTTTTAAGCAAGCGATGACTAGATCTTGAGCAAGGCAGTTAATTGATTCATCAGATTATTAATTTGTGTGATTTGTAATGGCTGAATTCTCAAGATTTCCTGATGAGCACAGGATTTAATTCTACACTTTTAACACATTAATTATTGAGATTATTAGACCATGTTATGGAGTGGAGTAGCTTTTTTTGTAATAGATTCAACGAGGCTGAAAGGCTCCAGGAAAAGGATTATGATTATAGGAAATTCATCACATGGCTCTGTGCAAGCTGGTGTACCTGATGCCTGTTTTCAAAGAAAGACAACAGAGACACCTTGCCTCCAATTGAAAAATAAAATGAGTGTGAGAAGGGCTGTTTGCTCAACAAAAGGCTGACCTAAAAGTTGTCCACATGGGCTGAAAGATACATCGTGCCCCATTTCAGAACTGTTCAGATGACGCATGTGGCCAAAACTGGAGGAAAATGGACCCAAGCTGTGCTCTAGGGTTTCACAAGAGTGAACTATGACACCGGCATGTGGATTGCACACCAGTGTGGAGTTAAGGAGAGGAGCCAGGAAGCTGGTGGAAGCAGTCAGGAGGAGGCACCCTGGGCCAAACAAGTTTCTGGTGGCATTGCTGGCCATATTTATTTATTTTTGTCCCCTGCCTATGAATTGATCACACATTGACCCATTGCACACCCTGTGGAACAAAATGACAACAAACACATCTGGTTAACAACAATACAATGGGCTGGCCAGTCCGAGAAGGGGCTATGGAAGAAAAGGATATGTATGGAAGGAGAAGATGATTGATTGTGCGGTTGAGTGGACAATTGGATGGGGAATCCAGTGAGCTGGCAGCTGGGCAGGATGAGGGAGGTGATTGGCAGCTGCAGGCAGAGCATCCGTGCACTCATGCACATACATTTGCAGCAGAACAGAAAAAAAATATGGCGTGGTGTGGCATGTAGCCACAAATGTTCCATTATGGCAGGTCCTTGCTCACAGCAAGAGGCAGCGATGCAGACTGCACGTCAGTTGTTGGGTTGTTGTGGGAGCTGACTGTGTGATCAGCATGTTCTTCCCATGAATTGGGAAACCATAGGGGTAAGCTAGCTTTTACTTTCCATCTGCTCCTGGCCTTAGAATATCAGGCTCCTCAGGACTTCAGACAATTGGGCCCCCAACACACAGACACTCACACAGTTTCCTCTCCAGCTGGCCTGGCAAAGCAGCTCCAAAGCCTGTATTTTTTTATCTGGTGGAAATGGGGAGAGCGGGCTGCATTCACACTCGTAACATTGTTTGGTGTGCTGCAAATGATATAACAGATGTTGCAGGTGGCCCTTCTGTTATCCCATATTTTCCCATATTGCTTTTTTTAAAAAAAATCTAGCAACCTTATTTGTGTGAGAAGGGACTGGTAATCATTTCAATTCTCCTCTGATTTTTATTGAGTTTATTTTCTGGCCTTGGATATTGTTATTGGGGTGAGCTGCAGTGAACCCCTTTGTACTCCTTGTAGTGCGGATGCTGTTCACACAGTGCTGGGCATTTGGGTAATTAAATGATTTTCCCCATCATCTCATCTCCATTTTATCCTCTCTTGGCTTTCTCTCTCCCCCCCCTCCCAAATTCTGCTTTCCACCTACTCCATGCTTCAGTAGATCACATGCTTTGAAGGGTTTAGTAAGTCTGGAGTGATAATTTAAGACCCAGAAGTTTCAGCTATTTCTCCCATGTCTACCTGGAAGTAAGCCTGATTGAATTCAGTGAGGCTTACTTCCTGGTAAGTCGGTATAGGATTGCTGATCCATTTCTAATAAGCCCGTTTTTAGGTGACAAGAGAAAGGAAGTGATGCATTTTAGGCCATAGAGAATGTGGAAGGCTGGGCTTCCAGAGTAGACAATTTGGGCTGCTTTATCTGTTATGTATAAACCTGTCACTGGGCTTCTTTAATTCCTCCTTGAACTTTTTCTGCAAACATTCTGTGTGGAAACAAAGGCAACAAAAGAAGTAAATTTAAATATCTCTTAATTTCATTATCACTACAATACATATAGAAAGTTAAAATGAAGGTAATATGCTTGCAGAAAACAGAGGGCTTCTTAGGTAACTTGATATTTGAAAACAGAGATGCCATGGAACTGAACTTGGGCTCTCAGGTTCCTGCATGCAAATCATGAGCGACCGTCTTGAAGCTGCTGCTTCTTGATTGGAAGTGGTGTGGCAGAGGATACAGTGATTCATTTACTCAGAAATATGTCCTGCATAAGCTCAGACACACTGAAAATGTTTCTGATTTAAGAATTCTCAGCATTTAAATAAATGCCAGTTACTTTGTAGCTAGCTACTTTTTGGTGCACTAGTTGAGATAAACACATCATTCCTTTGCTGTTGTATGTTGTTGTGTGCCTTCAAGTCATTTCTGATTTACAGGGATTTCTGGGCTAAGAGCTTATGACTCACCCAAGATCAGCCAGTGGGTTTCCGTGGATGAGCACAGAATCAAACCCTGATTTCCAGAGTCGTAGTCCAACACTCAATACCACATTAGCTTTCACATGATTCCTTACTCACCTTTAAATTATTCCTTATTAGCCTTTACCAAACAAGGTGCTGAATCAGCAGGACAAAGCTGAATCAGTGGGAGATTATGATACATCTAGAAAAATGTTCAAGATTCAAGCAACTTTAAAATGACAAAAAGACCAGCTTTGAAAGAGCCAGTAACAAAATGTGACCCAATAAGGTGATTAGTGCAAATACCATAGTCTATTGTAAAAACTAACATTTTAAGCAAGGACTTAATTACACAATTAACAAATTGACTGATTTATATGGGGGGGTAATGAAAACAATTCCAATTCCTAATATTTAACACTTTTAAATTTTAAAACTTAGCTTTACAGACTCTGGCTAACTAGAAACTAAAAGCCTTCTTTATATTTCTCAAAAATCATCTGCATGTATTTTTCCTGATGCTTTGATAATTTTCAGTTCTGGCTGCAACCCCTTACATTGCATTGGATGTCATTCCAAACCCCTTCTTAACACTCAATGGCAATTCTGGGATAATGCAAGAAACTTTCTTTTGGCCTCTTAATGACATTTAGATTTCTTTTTTAAAAATAATTTCTATTGAATTTTATGAGATTTCTTGAAGGTTTATAGGACAAAAATAACAGAATTTGTTTAATAGATTCCATCAAGAAAATGTGGATTGCATTTTTCTTTCATTTCATTGGACTGAGTGCCTTAATTATCATATGCTAGTTTGTCTCTCAAAGTGAATCCTGTATTTCTTACTCCCTGCTGGCTACTCCTTAATTTATAATGAATGTGAAAATGAGTAAACACTATATTATCGCCTCTCAAAGGTAGCATTAGTGCTCTTTAAACAGATTAATTGGTCCAGAGGTTCTTTTGGATACGCTGCATACTTTCTCTCATTGATGTTATAAATTTCTCCCCAGAGATTTAACTGCTTTAATATATTGCCAGCAAATTTGCCATAAACTTTGATTGGGTGCTTTGTAAAATTTCTTATCTAAGACTAGGAGCTTTCAGAAGTATTAAATCAAAGTAGGGACAAAAGAGATAAATGTACACCACCAGAATAAAAGAAGGACATCTCCTAGATATATTAGACCTGATTAAAGAAACTCTGTTTTTTTTAAACCTAGATTTAATTTTGCCTTCAATAGAAGCAAAGAGGTAAATTGGCTATAATTTTCTCTTCAGCTTGTATGTTTATGGGAAGCACTGCTCTTCAGGGATATATTGAAAACAATAGTTCTCCCGATATCTTACACAGACATTTGAATAGGTAAAAGAGAAAAGGAAACCAAAATGGGAAATGAATTGGGATGAACAGAATGGATCCTGAGAATGGTTTAATTTATCTCTTTAATTTAATTTAGAATATATCATACAAAAACCAAACTTAGACTCAGAGGAAGCAGGTATGAAAAGTAGGGGAAGGACCATCAACAATTAAGGTCTATATAATACCATATTGCTTGCAGAAAATAGAAAGACTTGGAATGACTAATGATGAAAGTTAAGGAAGAAAGTGCAAAGCCAGAGTAATAGCTAAATATTAAGAAAACAAAAATAATGGCCACAGTTGGCCATTATTTACATAACATTTTAGTGGCTAACAAAGACATTGAAATTGTTAAAGATTTCCTATACCTTGGCTCACTCATTAGCCAAAATGAAGTCTGCAGTCAAAAAATCAGAAGACTAAGGTTGGAAGGCAACCATAAAAGGATGAGACTGGATCTTCAGGTGTGAAAGCATATCATGAAATGTCAAAGTTAGAATCATCCTGGCCATAGTCTTCTCAATTTCCATGTATGGATGTGAAAGCAGAAGAGTGAAGAAAGATGACAGGATGAAAATAAACTCATTTGATATATGGTGCAGGAGATAAGTTCTATGGATACTGTGGATTGCTAAAAAGATAGGGGCCATTCAGCCCATTATTAGAGGTTCTATTTAGCCATCATGACTGATATTGATAGTCTTATCCTCTATGAATGTATAAACTTTCAAAGCCATCTGAAGTCACCCCTTATGGCAGTTAACTTATTCTGTTATATGTTGAATGGCCAGTGTGATTTTATCCTGTTGTGATTCTACTGCACTGGGTGACCCTGAGTTCTAGTCCTATAAAAAGGAAGAAGAATCTCTTGTCTGCTTTCTACTTTATCCATAATTTTTATGGATTGTGAAAATTAAATAGCTTATTAGATAGTCTAATTTCTGTTTTGTTTCATTTTCTTTTTGCAGATCTTGTTTGCAATTACCTTCTGGCTGCTGCTTCGGCAGCATCTTACTGAGCAGAAAGCTTTGCGCTTAAAGGAAGCTGTTTTATCAGAAGTCAAAGTTGATGAAGAAGAAGAGAGCGAAGAAAAAGGTGAATACACAGTTAATTTAAATTAAATAAATTTAAATCAATTAAATCCTCTCCTACCCCATATTTTTGTTCCTGTTAGCAAGCTTGCAAAATGTGGGTTGGACCCGGACTACCATTAGATAAATATGCAACTGAAAGGTTGATAAATTGGTACCCAAAGAGTATTCATAAATGCTTGTTAGCCCAAAGAGAAGTGAGTAATATTTGTTTATTTTGTTTTGTACTGTTTATATGCCGCCTTCAAAATCATGTGAAAGATTTGCACAAATGAGTAAAAGGAATTATCCTCAGATTTCATGATACCACCAAACCGGAAGAGTTAGCAAATAGCTATAGAAGACAGAAACAGGATTCAAAATGATCTTCACAGGCTGGAGAACTTGGCCGATACTTACAAAAGATTTTCTGTAGATATAAATAAAAAATGCTGTACTTAAGGAAGATGAATCAGATGCACAAACATGCCAAGTCTCAAAATGTGGATTCTGGCACCTGGATAGAATCCTGCAGATGAAGATCTCCTAAAAATAGGGTCCAGGCTGTTGAAACTGTTTATTTGAAGTGTATAGCTATTCTTTGTATTTATTAATTAACTGATACTATTAACCAGACATGATATCAGACTCTACAGATTGCACTATAGTGAAATTATAGCTGTAAACGCAGTTACAGCTACTGGGTTTCAGCACTTCTCTTCAGGCTAATAGAAATTTAGATGCAGTCTAAATCCATAGAACTCAGGAACATAAGCCAAGCAGCAGATATCATGTCGCATACATGCATTTATGTTACTTAGAATACACTTCCACAGTTTGAGCTGATTGACAATAAGGCTAAGAAATATTCCCAGAATCAGAGAGCTAATTCATGGATGGAAGCACGGATATAAAGAACTTTTAAATATCATGGAGAACAGTTAACTAAGGGCCTAAGCAGACTGGCGGCACGGGGCCGCCCTGGGAAGGTGTGCCGCAGGACCGAGGCATCCCCACGCCTCGATCCTGCGGCGCACCTTCGCTGCCCCTGAAAGGAGTGCTAAAATAGCGCTCCTTTCACAAGTCAGCGAAAGTGGGCCACAAAAGCTTGCAGTGCACTTTCGCTGACTTTTCCGCCGCAGCGTGTCTGGACGCTGCGGCGGGAGGTTGTCCCTGGAGCACCGGCTGTGCGGAGGGCCGGCACTCCGAGGACAACCTCGGGAGGGGGAAGGGACGCCGAGCGTGCAGCTGCCCCTCCCCTTCCTTGCCCCGAGGACAGCTTTTTAAGCCATCTGCCGAGGCCCTAAGATGAGTGAGCAAATTCATAGACTAGAAGGCTGTGTGTGTGTGTGTGTGTCTGTCTGTCTGTCTGTCTGTATTCATGTGTGTACATGCAAACTGTTGGCAACTTAGCATTTTGCTCCAGTTGTTATTCATCTTCTCTTTTTTCTTGAGTAGTTAAAGACTGGCATTGGTCTCAGCTCACATAGCAGCAGGTTCGCTCAGCTGTCTGTGATAATAAAGATTTTCTTTATTTCTGTTTCTTTACTCCTTTACCTTGTAGTAAAGTGATAGTGTTGGAAGTCAGCTAAACAATATGGCAAGGTCATGTGGCAGCTAGCTTGTCCAACATAGTTGCACAATGCATACATTGCTTCACTTATTTTTACCATTAGTTTGTTTAATCATACTATTAGTGTAAGCCCTGTAATATATGATAGGCAGAGCTAATTATGTTTTGGCTTTACAGAAGAGCCCCCAAAAGATGAAGAGGAATCCACAAAAGAAGAAGAGGAGGAGGAGGAGGAATCTGAAGAAGAGGAAGATATAATGAAGGTCTTGGGAAATCTAGTGATGGCTATGTTCATTAAATACTGGATATATGTCTGTGGAGGAATGTTCTTCTTTGTCAGCTTTGAGGGGAAAATTGTCATGTACAAAATCATCTATATGATGCTCTTCTTGTTCTGTGTAGTGCTATATCAGGTAAGTAATATAAATTGTGATCTTCAAAAAAATTTTAATATCTAACAGATGAGGATATCTGTTTAGTTGCACATTACAGGAAGCATAGTTTAGGCTACAAGTAGATTCTGTATGAGTGCTTCAGGAACAAATTGAGCAGGTCCTTCTTCCACAAGGATCTCCCAAGGGTTACACAGGCTGCCAGAAAGGGCTTTTGGGGGAGGGGAGAAATAGATGGAAGTTGAATAATGGCTTGGGGAAAATCTGGACTTTTTAAAAAAATGTTAAACACTGCAAGGGAGCTATGGCATATTTAAAATATAAAATGGTGCTTCTAAAGAGGCAATTCACCTCTTTTTGCAAGATAAAGGGCAGTTGGCTACAGAGAATCCCAGACACCCACTTTTCCCATATCTAGTATGCTTTTTAAAATTGATTTTCAAAGAATTACTACAAGGAAGGAAGAAAGGAAGAAATGTGTAAGATACAAACATAAGATACATAAGATAGGCATATACATTAATACATGCTGTTCATATTTCCAAAAATACTGTTTCTTGAAATTGATGACTATAAAAAATAAAGATCTGTGCTTATCTAAAGCACTAAAATCTTCTTACTGTTGAACAAAAGATTTTGGATTTTATCTTTGCAGTCATGGAGTAATAGTGTTTTGGAGGGTTTTTTGCAACAGTAGAAGCACACAGGATCCAACAGCATAGATCAGGGGTAGGCAACCTTTCCCCTTTAAGGGCCGAGGGACTTCAGCTCCCAGAAGCCTCAGCCATGTTGGCCAGTAGTCCCATGTTGGCCAATAGCTCCTGGGATTCTGGGAGCTGAAGTCCCTTGGCCCTTAAAGGGGAAAGGTTGCCTACCCCTGGCATAGATCCTCAAATAAATTCCACATCAAAGGAATGTAATTTAGAAGAACATGTGCACCCCTGGCATGCCTGAACATCTTGTGGCATACAGTCAACCAAGACAGCCACCTTACTATTGTGTATTTCTAGTTGAAATGCTTTGTTTCAAGTCCTAACCATTTTTTATCCAAAACCGAAGGAACTTTTAAGTAAGAAATCAGTCTTCAAATCACCTCATAATGGTGGGGAGAAATATGTTGAAAGGTTTTCAAAGGTGATTAACCAGCAACTTGTATTTTCTTGTATGCTAAAGCCAGCCAGGGTGGGCATGACTCTTGTGACTTTTAAAGAGATTATGCTTTTAAACAGTCTTCTCAGGCAGCCTTACAAATTGTGCCTTGTTATAATCCAGCCAACAAGAACCCAAAGCTTAGAAAGTCCTTGTCAGAAAGGAAGGGCTGCAGGTACATCTTAGCATACTCCTGATGGGTGGCTTCTTTTTGGTTATGTCTGTCACCAGTATACCAGGAGCAGTAACATTTTTCCATAAGAGACATGGTGATGTATGGCAAGTAATCACCATGTTCTCATATCACACAGCTTCATAATTACTCATATATATTCAGCTTCAGTATGGTTTGTCCTTAATAAGTCTTAGTTTGCCCTTAATAAGCCTTTAACCCTACTGGTTGAGGTCATCAGTGGTGCTGGATTTTAATTTTTTTTAAAAAAATTATTTAGTATCCTGCATTTTTCCTGATAACATTCTTCTCAATTAAATAAATTGTGAGAGGGAATGCCCTCATTTTTCCCGATAGCTACACTCATGTCTTAAATTATTTTATCCACACCCTTTGAAAGAAATAAATGAAACCACTTCAAGACAACCTTATAAATATATACATCAGATTCCTGTAAAAAAACTGTTGACATACTGTTTAGGTTGGCCTGAATAGAAGCAATTATATCTACAGAAAACCTTTGTTGTTTTGTTAACTGTCATCAAGTCAACTTTATCGTGAATCTATGCATGAAAAACCTTTAAATCATCCTGTCATGAACAAACCCTGCTAAGGTCTTGCAAACTCAGTGGTGTGGTTTCCTTGATTGAGTCTATCCACTTGTAATGTGGTCTTACTCTTTTCCTACTGCCTTCTACAGAAAACCTACAAATGATTTAAAAAATATTGTCTGGTTCTCAGGTGCACTATGAATGGTGGCGGCGAATTCTGAAATATTTTTGGATGTCAGTGGTGGTCTACACTATGTTAGTGCTTGTTTTCATATACACATACCAGTTTAAATCATTCCCTACACTCTGGAAAAACATGACAGGGATGAATGATGAACAGTGAGTATTTTCTGGTACTTCAGCCTTATTTTTCATGAGCAAATGGATGATGGGTTTGGGTGCTACTAGCCCTCAAGAGAAATCACCACTTGGAAGATACCAAGAGTTATTCTCCCCCTCTTATTTTATATTCCTCATGTCTCTATGTTGAAAGTATGCCTGTGCAAACTAACATTTTGGAAACATCTAGTTCAGGAATAGGCAGCCTTTGACTTTGGATATTGCTGGACTTTGCCTCTCATCAGTCCTAGCCAGCATAATAGAGAGTGATAATGGGCTTGGAAAAAGATGCATAGCAACTCTGTCACAAAGAATATATGGTGTTTATTGCTCAGTCAGGGATGAGAATTGTTCAGCCCTTTAGATTTTTGAACAGATCTCCCACCATTCCTCACTATGTTGGCTGGAAATGGCAGTTTGGCAACAAGGGCTACACAATTTCCACCTAGGTTTATTGATAGCAATAGCTTTTCCATAGGTGTGGTCTTGGAAGCCAATGCAACCATGTCAGTCTTACCATCTTGAATCCAGTTTCAAGATAGTCTTTGATACAGACAATTTCTCTTAAAGATAAATCCTATAATATATCAAGTAGAGCAGGGGTAGGCAACCTTTCCCCTTTAAGGGCCGAGGGACTTCAGCTCCCAGAATCCCAGGAGCTATTGGCCAACATGGGACTATTGGCCAACATGGCTGAGGCTTCTGGGAGCTGAAGTCCCTTGGCCCTTAAAGGGGAAAGGTTGCCTACCCCTGAAGTAGAGTCTTGAAGCAATGTTTTATAGTATTAATAAATTCTTTCTATTCCATGATCACTGGAGAAATCTTAAAAGTGTGGATTATCCTTTGGGTTTATAAAAAGGGATAGTAGAAATTTCTTGTTTCTTTCATCCAGAGCAGTTTCAGATTTCTTCTGTGTCATAAATACTAATTTGTGTACCTCATTTCTGAGTGAATCATAGAGGGCAATTCCTGTGCAGATATCCATGAAAAAAATCTAGTGTCACTAGGTATTTCAAAGCCCATTCTCCAGTATTCCATACCATGACTGGATGTTTTCTTCCTCACAGTGGGAAATGATACTTTCATTTGCTGCACCTTCCAACTCTATATTTCTGTGATTTTTCACTATGATTAGTTGCTTTTCCTTTACAAGGGAAAGAACTTGTCACCTTCTGGCTATTAAAAAAACTTTGGCCATTTATATAAATAAAATAGCATTTTTTTGCAACTGATACCATTTTGTTGTATAGCTAACCAATGCTTTTGTAAATGTTGCTGAACACCATCCCAACATCTGGTTCAGTGATAGCGAACCTTTTAGGGGCCAAGTGCTCAAACGAAAAGGCCTTCCAGCACTAGGTGTTACCCAGTGCCAGGGGTGGGATTTCTTCCCCTCACCCTCCCAGGCCTTTGGCTGAATAGGCATGCACCTCTGCCTCCTCCTCCCCCTGTGCCATCTGGAGGCAGCTGAAAGCCAGGGAAGGTCTGGAAGGAGGAGGAACAGGCGCATGCCTCTTCCTCCTCCTCCCCACCTTGTGCTGGGGAAAATGGCTTTGCTTGCCATAGGTTCGCCATCATGGATCTAGTTCATTGTGTCACAGATAATGTTCTTTTCATTTGACAAATGGCCAAAAACCTGTCTATTCTAACAAGACTGGTATCCTCTTCAGCACATGGACCTATTGTGTTTGTGAACTTACTAAGCTTGGATGTCAGGTGGAAAACACAAAATGTTTGAGCCAAACCTCTCTTGAAAGTACCATTTTTGTTCAGCCTGTATTTGGCTCCATGCGGCTAAGCTTGACATAGTTTGTATGTGGGGCTCCACAAAGAGAAATCACAAATGATAGTTTGCCTATCATTTTTCCTCACTCTAAAATAAGGATAGAACTCTGCCAAAGCTCTAAAAGTTCCTAAATTTTTGTGCTGTAAAGGGACAGAATATGTGCCAGAAAGCCAGATGACACTTGTACACTTTTGTGTTCTTTCAAGAGTGGTCTTCATTTTCATGGGCATCTAAGAAACTAGTATGATTCCCAGAACATCATTCTTTGAAAGTAAAGCTGATCTGTTTGTTTCACAACTGGGAGAGGATATTCTTACTGTTAAGATTGAAACATTGCAATGCGCATTTTGAGCAGTTAACTTAGCTGTTTTTCTACTGCTTTCTCTTTCAGACTAAAGGATCTTGGCTTAGAACAGTTTTCTGTAGGAGAATTGTTTACCCGCATCTTTATCCCAACCTCCTTTCTACTGGTGTGCATATTACACCTCCATTATTTCCATGACCATTTCCTTCAGCTCACAGATTTAAAAGCCATTATCAGCAAACAGGACAATGCCATTTACAGGTAAAGAAAGCAGAAGAATATTCTTATTTTTATTATTACTATTTTTGCTATAGTAACTTGCATTTTCCACTTCCCCCCATCATCTTTTATGGTTGTGTCTCATTGGAGTCTGAAGAAGAACTGTAGTTTTAATTTTAAGATAGTCCATGGTTCATTGGATAAGAGCACACTTAGAAATCTTGTGTTTAGAAATTTATTACTACTACTACTAAAATATTTTTCTTCTAATCCTAATGTTTCATTTTATAATATATAAATATAATAAATATATATTACATATCCACTCATCCCTCCACATTTGCAGCTTTGACTTTTGCGGATTTGATTATTCACAGATTTTATTAAGATGTTCTATCTAGGAATATCTAGGTTCTCCAGCTCCACTCTATGGTCAATTTTAACCAAAGTTTGCACTGAAGGACCTAGAGATTCCTAGAAAGAACACTCCATTAGGCATTTGTAGCTCCCCCAGCGCAATTCTGTGCATGGCGTCCCACACTGGGGTGTCACCTGGTGTGGGGGGCAGAGCCAAAAGAGCTCCCTCCCTCCTCATCCTGCACAGCTTTACTTTGGAGCAAAGCCATGTGTGACAGGGAGGGACCCAGTGCAGCCCACAGCCCTGTAGTGACACTACTGATTCTATGGTCAGTGTCTGGTAGATGTTGACCACAGTTGCACTGGAGGATTCCTAGAGAGGTGTTCTCTCAGGTAAAAAAGTGTTTTTGTTATTTGTGGTTTTTCTACATTCACGAGGGTCCTGTGCCTCTAACCCCAGCAAATGTGGAGGGATGAGTGTACTAGAAGAAAACATTGAAATTCTGGACCATGCTAATAACTATTGGGTCAGAATGCACAGGGAAGCCATTGAAATCC
>CM034706.1:69996036-70008419 GCA_020142125.1 Phrynosoma platyrhinos | reverse complement strand
TTTGTGCGCTTCATGCAAGAACAAATTGGGAGGAGGAGCTTCTCTTGTGAATGTTAACAAGTCACTACAGCTGTAGTTGGATAAAACTTTCTAATTTGATAAAAACGTCATATTAATAATCTACTTTGCATGTGTATATATGTCTGTGATTGATGTATACACATTCACGGTGTATGAGAGGATGTTGAAAAGTTCTCAGCCTGACCAAGAAGGGAATGATCTAGAGCTCTGAAACTTGCATGCTTTCCCACATACTCACTCTGACGTTTGACGTGCTTGGCACATAATTTCTCAAGTTTCTTTAATCCTTTCAAAAAAAAAATCTGAAGTTTAGACATTAAAATACTGCTCTATTGCAGCTATTACCTCTGGATCATTTAAAAATTTCCTTCTTTTCAAACTCTTTTTAAGGTTTGGAAGCAGGAAAAGTCAGATGGAGCAAGATCTAATGGAGCAAGGTTTGGAAACAGGAAATAGATTTGGAGCAAGAGTGGATGGTTTATGCACTCAAACCCCAAATTCTTGAAAACATCAGTTGTCTGACAGAATATTTTTCCACAGTTTTCCATGCCATCTCTCTTTCAATGCATCATTTAATCAGCATATCAAGTTAGAATAGTATTCTATATTACTGTGTGGCCCTTCTGAAGATAGTCAGTCATCAAAATACCTTCCTTATCCCAACAAACTGTGGCCATGACCTTTCCTCCTAACCTTTGAGTGTTGAATTTCTTCAGCCATGAAGAACCCAAGTGTTGCCACTGCAAGGACTGTTGTTTCCTCTCTGGATCATAATGATGTAACCATGTTTCATCAGCAGTGATGAGTCATTCCAAAAAATTGTCACTAGATCACTCAAATTGCTGCAAAATCAACTTGGAGGTATCTGCTCAATTTTGTTTCTGGTCAGCATTCTAACATTTTGGCACTAGCTTGGCTAACAGCTTCTGCACAGCCAACTGCTCATGAATTATAAACCTAATGAATTCCTGGGATATCTCTAGCTTCTCAGCTATTTTTTTTAGCTGAGATACACCGATCTGACAAAGTTAGGCCATGAATACACACAACAATTTCAGGAGTTGCCACTGTTGAAGGCCACTCACATGTTGATACACCTTTGGTCTCAAATTTCCTCACTGAAAATTGGCACACCACTTCTTCACAGTTGAGTATGATGGGCACTTGTCACTCAGTGTTTTCCTCATGGATTTCCTTTGGGGTTTTCTTTTGCAGTAACAAGTATTTCATGACAGCCCAGTGTTCAGTAGTTGAAAATTCCACATTTTTTTCATTGACATGGTTCTGTCAATGATCTGAAAAAATCCAGAAATTAGAGCTCTGATCCTGCAAATTGGCAATTTACAATGCAAAAGAGCAATCTTTCAAGCTGCAGTGACAAGTCAGACTTAGAAAAGTGGGTCAGGCTATGAATTTTTCATTACTCCCTTGTACACACATGATTGATAATGACAGATACCTTAATATATGTATATTTTGATACATATTTTGATGCAGTATGTGGCTTTGGGACCTTTAGATTAACTGTGCAATTAATTCAACTACCTTTTTTCTCTCTCTTTAATACCATTAAATTAACTGTAAGGCTGCAACTAGGAAAGTGGAATTATTTCCACAGGTTCAAAAATATATGCACACACATGTAGAAATATAATAATAATAATAATAATAATAATAATAATAATAAGAAGAAGAAGAAGAAGAAGAAGAAGTTTTATTTCTAAGCCGGCCCTCTGCTCAGCAATCGGGGCGGCGTACAGCATATTTTAAAAACAAGAGACAATGTAAAATTCCTATATCCCACACCCTAATCCTCCCACCCCTTAAAACTAAATTAAACTATAATAACAAAGTTAAAACGATTCTTAAAAGCATAATAAAAACAAAACAAAAACAAATAAAAACAAAGTAAACAATTTGGGCATGTCCATGTACTATGGGGGGTTAAGGGCATAAGGTAACCTCCGCTAAAGCCAGGGGATTATTCCGGGAAAGCCTGCCAGAAGAGATCCGTCTTTACTGCTTTCTTATATATACATACATATATAGTGTATGAATGTGTTACTAGTTTTGACCAGTGTTTATTTTATTCTTAACTTAATGCTTTCTTGATTTCTATCTGTAACCCCTTTTATACTAAATTCATCAGCAGTGATACATTTTGCAACACTAGCAATATTACATCCGAACCGAACTTTTGCTTATTTATTGATATTTTGTGGATTTTCCCCCAAAAAATTAGGCTGAACAAACTTTTATCAACAGCTTTGCATCATTATGCAAAATTAAACTTTAATGGGATTTCAACAGCAGCTAATAGTCCCCTATTTGAAAAATTAGTTTTATGCTGTAACAAAAGTCACTGCTTATTTAGGTACATTAGATCTTCAAATGCTATCAAGAGAGTTTCACTTGTCTCAGCACAAACTGATAGCAACACTTAAACAAGAGTTGGAGGTTAGGATGCTGATTATAGCATAATCTCTACAGTGGGGCCTTTCTTGTGCAATATTAAATAGGGACAAAAAAGGAATTTGTGTGACAATTTTGTAAAATAATACATGCAAACTATCATTTAAAACAACAGCACCCACAAATTAACCTTAATTTGAATCAGAGTACAGACTAGAATAAATATGTCTTTAAAAAATTATTTAAAATGAACAAAGAAAACCTAATAGGAGGCTAAAGAAGGACATTTCCAAAATGGGGTACTACTACTGTACACTGGGTAAGAATCTCTTTTAATATATCAACTTATAATTGTATCTCCATATTTATGATAACATATTGATGATGCTAGTCCTCTCTTTTCTACATCTTTAATACAATCTTACCTTCTCCTTAAAGCTAACCCATTGAAATTTGCAAATGACTGCCTCTGTTACAATATTGTCTAAAAGGAGTCAGATTTATGCTGTGGGTCTTGTATGTATGTGCATGCATGCACACACACTCATACAAGAGTCACACATGTTTGTTCTGGAATATTCCAGAACAGTAATACTCCAAGCCTGTAAATTTTAATAAAATTGACATCTTTCTTGTCTCAGCAAAGTTTAGGTAGTATATTCCCTATAAATCAACAGATTCAGGTAAAATGTCTGTTTGGTATTACCTGGCTTCCCCAGTACAACGTCTTTGCAGAGTCTTGAATAATTTCAGTATTATGTCCTTTACTTACAAATAAGGATGTGTTATATTTTACATTTCACTTGGCAGTGAGTCCCACTAATTCTATTAATATAATGCAGCTTGTTCTTACATTTATCTTGTGGTTTGCTTAGGCACTTTCTTCCACAGTTCTTGCTGACAGTCAAGCAATGCAGTGAGAACCTATATGCTTACAAGTGCTTCTTATTGCATGACTTTCAATAAGTGTTTAATGATCTTTTTCATTGCTTCTTGTGGAAAGCTGGCTATATACATTCCTGGTTAACACTATTCTTTTCTCTCTCTTTCTCCTATTAATTTTCCTCCTGCCGTCTCATGCATTCTTGCACTTTCATCTTTCTCAACAAAGTCATGCCAAAGTCAATGGCCGTGTTTATCTAATAATCAATAGGTGGGTATTTTAATGTTCCTTTCCTTTTCTGTCAACAGTGTGCCTTTTCATTGCTTGCTACATATTCCTTCTGTATTCTTAGCCCAGAGAAGATAATGCTGTCTTAAGCACATCCATTTTCCAATGTATAGACTTGTTATACAATGAAAACTTCAGTGTATATTAGTGTTGTGTGAATGGCAGCATAAATAGTTTATATATTGATGAAGAATGGACAATGATAAGTCTACAGTCTGACTACATTATATTGTCTGACTACAGGCATAGTCTACAGTAAGGTGTATATTGTTTCTCACTGTCATTCCCCAAATGGATTCACTGAGCAATTAAAATAATTTTGTGAAAACAGCATATTGTGTGTTTTTTTTTCTTTTTGAGCATTTTTGCATTTACTTAACATCTTATAAGTATCAGGTTAAAACTGTTTATTTACCAAACACTTAGGTGTATTTTAATGTATTGATCATTCTCATTTTCAACTATTATAATGTTAGAGCATGTTCTTTTTAAAAAACTGATTATAGTTTATAAATGGTTTAGTTTGTGGGGTTTTTTGTTTGTTTTTATACTGTATTTTATAATTCATGTAATTTGGAACATAAATATTTGAAATAAGGCAGCTAGCCTTAGAATGGAACATAAATATTAGAGCTAGTCTACAAAATTAAAATATTCCTATTCAAATAGAGTGCAACCCCTCCACATGCAATTAGGAGGAATTTGGGGTTTTTGCAGAGGGTGTGTGTGAAAAACTCCACAAACTCCACAGAAAAAGGAATCAGTTTTTACCAGAGTTTCTGTGAGTATCTGTGAGAATGCACAAGAATGTGGCCATCTGTTCCCTTCTCATGGATTCACATGCCTACACCTTTTCAGCAGATTGGGTGTGAATGGATCTGAATAGATGTGAATTTGCATAGGAAAGTGATGATAATTAAGCAATATATTACATATAGACTAGACCTTAGATGTGTGTGTGAGCGAGAGAAGCATTTTAATGTTCAAAAATGGATGCCATTTTTCAGTAAGCACTAATAGGAGACCATGTGTCTTCTCTTAATCACATGTGATGTACAATGGTGTGGTGTGAAAATATAATTATTATAGTATAGTATATTGTCAATAAAAAGTCTAGCATATTTATATTAATCAGTGACTCCACAGCCGAAATAGACTGTTACAGTTTGCTATTATGATACTGCAAAAGTGGACTTTATCAGAGTTGCACATTTTGTCATCTGATCTCCCAACTCCCTTGTCTGATAAATTACATCTGACAGACATATTCATAACATACTTGTGTGTGTATGTGTTTGCATATGTACATGCACATGCAGAAGCTTCCTTTTCCTCTTCCTAATAAGCAATTCTGTCAAGATCAAATGATGATAACTTAATGGTTATGGTCTAAACAGCTGCACATTCAGTAAACATGTTCATCTCTCCTTCTCATTCCATTTCTCACACACACACCAATCCATGGCCTAACACCAAGGACGTAACAAGGCAGGATGTAATGAAACAGAAATGTCTGCAGTTGAGGAGGAAAATTGGAACCCCTGCCCCTGTAACAGGGCCTACTTTCTTCTCACATGAGATATGTTTGATAAATTTTACATATTGAATATCCCCTATTGTAGGCATGGTTCAGGATCAGAAGAAACATAATCATGGGTATTCAAAAAATAAATAAATGAATTACCATATACAGTCATCCCTCCACATTTGTGGATTTGACTTTTGTAGATTTGATTATTCACAGGTTGTATTAGTATTTTCTCTCTAGGAATATCTAGGTCCTAGAGGGTAACTCTGTGGTCAACTTTAAACAAAAGTCACACTGAAGGACCTAGAGATTTCTAGAGAGAACACCCCACTAGGCATTTGTAGCTCCTCCAGTGCAATTCCATGGTCAGTGTCTGCCAGATGTTGACCACAGAGTTGCATTGGAGGACCTAGAGCAGGGATAGGCAACCTTTCCCCTTTAAGGACCGAGGGACTTCAGCTCCCAGAATCCCAGGAGCTATTGGCCAACATGGGACTATTGGCCAACATGGCTGAGGCTTCTGGGAGCTGAAGTCCCTCGGCCCTTAAAGGGGAAAGGTTGCCTACCCCTGACTTAGAGATTCCTAGAGAGGTGTTCTCTCAGGTAAGAACATATTTTTTGTTATTTGAGTTTTTTCCACATTCACAGGGGTCCTGAACCTACAACAATTCAGCAGTTATAACTGTTTGTGGTCACACTAAAGGCTGGATGAATGAGAGAGTGGAGGGGAGTGCTTCCAGGACAGATTATATTTTTGCCTCTCACCAGAGGGTGGTTCCGTTTTTTATAAGAGTTAAAGTACAGTGCTTACATTGACCCATAGATAAGTTGACTCAAGTTTTTTGGGTCATTTTTTGACTAAAAATTCTATACTTATACGTGAGTATATACAGTATGGTCATTGTATATTGGCTATACAATGGAGCTATTGGCCAACATGGGACTATTGGCCAACATGGCTGAGGCTTCTGGGAGCTGAAGTCCCTCGGCCCTTAAAGGAGAAAGGTTGACTACCCCTGATTTATAGCAACAGAACAGTAGAACAGAATTATGTAAAGAAGAATTGACCCATTTGCTATTTGATATGTTCAATTCCAAACAAAATATGATGTATCATAGATATAAGGTTATGCATCAGTAAGAATATTGGACTGGTTTTACTCTTCACTAAGATAATATCTCACTGGACCTTGAGCCTGCCATTCCCTCCAAGTCTAATGTGTCTCACATGGTAATTGAGAGATTAATATGAAGAGAAGAACCCTGAGCTCTGGAGGTAAGGCAGGGAATGCAGCTAACTAACAAACTTTCTAATATAGTTCATAAATAGTGGATAGGAATTTGGGGGAAAGTTCAAAAATATTCAGTTGAGATATCCCCAGCTACTATGAACTTATTATGAAATCCTATTTCCTCTGAATTTCAGCTTGATTCATCTGGACTGGGACATCTCTTTTCTCTCCACATTTGTCCCATCCCTCATTTTCTACTTCTTCTTTTTTAGAAAGTTACTTGGTCAACAAACAAAAGACTGGTTTTAGTTGTCCCTTCAGATAGAACTGTTCTCATTAGTGATTGACAGGCAGGATTTGTTTTTAAAAAATCAAATACTTGTAACAAAGTTTGGAGCCTGCAGTGCTGGCTTTGAGAAGGGTTGTTCTTTATTCTTCCTCACTCATTTTGTAGGGAAAAAAGAAACATCAATTCCCAAAATTCTTGTGAACAATGGGAGATGCAAATATTTTCAGATGCCATCATATGTTGCTAAAAAAAGCTTCTTCCTGAAAGCTCAGTCAGTTACTGTTTCTTCTGTCCCTCACCATGACTCACAACATTTGAGTTTGGATAAAGGAAGTAGGAAGAAAGCTAGCAGATGCCAGTGGAGTGATGGTGACAGTTGAACCTTCTTGAATCCAAGGTTTTTCTGAATTGTTTTCAGAAAAACTTGGAAAAAACAAGCCTATTTTAATTGAAGTGGGTGGGAACCATTTATTTCTAGCTCATGGAATCTTGTCCCTTCTGTATCGTAAAGATCCACTATTTCATTGGTATGGAAAGACCTTCTACCAATGGAGTTCACAGCTATTCCATACCATCATTGTGTCCATATTTAATGTGGCCAGTTCATCATCACCAAATGGGTGACCTTCTAGTGACAGTTTTCTTTGTACTTGGCTGTATGATCTACATTAGAGAGGCAATCCATCATGGGCTCTGTAAAACAATGCTTTACCAACTTGGTAAAGCATTCAGAGCTTGTCCTCTGCTAAAATGCTTTGAAATATTCAGCGTCACCTCTGCCTTGATAAGGTGGCAGAATAGAAATTTTGTGGAGATCCCTTGTATACATAGGCAATAAGCAAGCTATACCTATTACTTCCTCAAAATATTTGCATTTCATTTTTATTCCTGTCATGTCACTGTAGTATACATCACACTGAATAATCTAGATTTCATTGTATGAAGAACATTGTAGATTCTTCTATAGCACTTATCAAGATTCTCCTATAGCATTTCTCCAAAATTATTAGACACTTTTTGCTAAAGCTGTCCACAAAATTTGGCTGAATGTTAGAGCAGAGTGGCTTGATTTGTACCAATCTGGACTAGTCTTGGGACCCATTCACAATGCACTGTTATAATGCTACATTCCACTTCAACTACCATGGCAACATCCTGTGGAATTCTGGGTTTTGCAGTATTTATCATTCACAGCCAGTGTTCTAGTGTCTCAACAAACTACAAAACCCCAGCATTCCATAGTATGGAACTATTATGGTTAAAGTAGAATAATGGCACTATAATTGTGTAGTATGGATGGGCCCCTGAATGGGAAGAATCAATGGAGATAATCTGGGCAGTGATAATCCCACAGTGGAATCAGGAAGAATCAGGCCACCTGGGAGTTTGGAGTAAGAAGCTGCCAGGTAAATAGCTTGCATTATCCTCCCCTTCCCTTGGTCACAAAGCAAAGCAGGTCTGAAAGTAAGATCTGGCAGACAGGTTCTTCAGAATATAGGCCAAGTTCAAGGAAGAGGTAGCTTGTTCTGATAAGCAGCTGATTGCTAACTGAGCTGTTGTAGCAAAGTAAAGACTTCAGGATCTCTAGATGTTGTTGAACTGCAAACTTCAGAAGCCTTAACCAATGGAGTTGGATGGTAAGAACTGCAGTCCAACAAAATCTGGAGGGCCACAACATTCCTACCTCTGTCTTACATAATATTTTACCTCAGAAGCTGCAGTTCATAGAGATCATCACTCAGAGGGTTCAGGTTTAGGAGTTTTCAAATTAAGATTGTCCCTCATTACTGTGCTCTTGAAATACATTGAGCAAATTTGTTGGATTCTTGAAAACTCCAGCAAACTTGAAAAAGTTGAAGCTAGAAGTCTTATAAAATATTCAGTGAATTACTTAAGATCCAGCTACATGCTATTGCATCAAACTATAAAGAAAGAATTTCCATTAAAATATAAAAATTATACTAATATATTATTTAATCCCTGACCCCTTTGGGACATTATTCACTTGTTTGATTCTGCATGTGCTACCAGTTGTGATTATTCTAAACAGCTTTAAAGAAGTTATGACACAACAATTGATGAAGTTTTACAATAAAGTATAGGGCAACATGATAGTGGAAAACATCAAAGAGTGTATCTGATGTTAGAAGAATTTATAGTAGAGATGAACCAGAGGCTTTCTTGTTCCAGCACAAGCTTTATTGGGGGGTATGAAATGATAAGATCTGTGTTGAAATATTTTCAAAATTAGGTTTGGATCAAAATTATTGAAGTTTCATTCCTCATTATTGTAAATGAAGTTAAAAGTAAAATGTTCTTCTGAATGTCATGAAACCTTGAAACTGGACAAGCAATCCTTTTTCTTTGATAACATAATTGAGTTCTAATTGCCAGCATGGACTTCTAAAATTCTTTTATTATGCTTTCATTTTCTATATAAAAATAAAGAGCTTGCATCCTGTTTTTAATTCTTATAATGCATTTTTCTATGGAAGTTTTGAAACCATAACTGAGATAACATGGAAAGTGCTTTCAACTTTAGATACTGCTCTTTTCAACATTATTAACAGATTTTTATTGTTTGCCTATGCTTATTTATTGGTAACGTTAAAAATGTATCTATTAATCATAGATGTTAAGTTTTGCATTTTAAAAAGATGAAAAAAATATCCAAAGTACAAATTATGCAAATTCCTTGGGAGAATTCACACTTGCATAAATTAGGAATGATTAACTAAAAGTTTCTTTACAACTGCAGTATATGCACTTTCCATCTTAAGAAACACACCCTATTAATGTCAGGATGGCATGCTCCTGGCATCTAAAGGTTGCCACAGATGGATTAATAGAATACTAGTGAGTTATGTAGCATGATGTCTTATCTCTGTTCTCCTTTTATAACTCTTCTGTTCTCATTTCCCTTTTTTTCTTTCTGTTTCAATTACTTTGAGCAGCATCAAGAAAAAATTACCAATCCGCCAAAATGAGTAAGTCCCCAAGTGAAGTCATGAAATGCTGCTGCAACATGTCATTTCATGCTTCTGCATCTTAAACTCTGACCACTTTTCTCCTCTCTGGGGGAGGTGTCAAGTTTAGGTGGCAATATCACTGATTACTAGTAACATGAATAACTTACATCAAAGTGACAAATAATTGCTACAGTGTGATCCCATGTAGAGTTTTATTTTTCTAAACAGTGTTTGATCCATTTATTCATTCAGTCCCTGTTCATTTTACTATACATAACAAAGAAGATAGCTTGTCTTCAATATTGCAGCTGCATAATTTGTTGACATGCCTATTTTGTCTACCAACAGGCTGGTGCACCAAGATGGAAGCCTGCCTGATATCACAATGATGATTTCAAATACTAACACTGAAAAGGAAGAGGAAAACATGTTGCAAGATCAGGAGAAAATGCCACAAGAACAGGAAGCTAGTGTAATCATTAGGGGAGAGAGAGAACATGAAGAAGAGGGAAATGAAAAAGAAGAAGAGGAAGTGGATGAAGAAGATGAGGATGATGAATCGGAGACAGAAGAAATATCAGGTAGCTTGTGGAGAGATTCTACTCTTTGACTATCTTGTTTTATTCACTGAGATTGAATATTTTCTTAGAAAAGAGGAGACCTTTCCTGAATATTTTATATTCCCAAATATTGTTTGGAATGCTTTCCAGTATAATCTAGCCTGAGCAGATAGCTGTTTATTAATTATTCATGTGGCAACAGGTTTTAAGAGAAACCCTTTTTCTGTCTTTATTGTGGTTTAAGACTTTCACAGTGCTTATACAAGTCAGTCCAGTGGCCAAAGACATCACAAGGATGGGTTTTATTAAAAGACTTTTATGCATTTAATTTTTTTTATTTTAAAACATCACATCATAACAATTTTTCACTTTAACCACATGAAACTGTATGTAGATCCATTTAGGCTGTATGTATTATATTGTAATTTAAAAGTACAACCAGCCCTTCATATCCACGGATTCTTTATCCACAGATTCATTAACCATGGATGTCCACAGCTTGAAAATATTTAAAAAATTATGTATAAATTCCAAAATCCAAAATTTTGGCATTTTATATAAGGGACACCATTTTACTATCCATTGTATTTAATGGAACATGAACATCCATGGATTTTAGTATTCACGGGAGGATCCTTGAACCAAAGGACCCCCTGAATAATTTTATTTTGCTAGTTTTGCATATCACAATTATTGCCATTATATTCAGTGATATAAAGGAATTAGATTTATGTGTGACATTAGTACAAAAAAACCCAAACCACATTGTTAAGGATTCTGTATGGTGTTTTATTTGAGGAGGTTAATGGCAGTGGGGGGGGGGGATACATTATGAGTTACTGCACTGGGTGATGCCAACCCTAGTGCTGCTACTGCCTGTGCTTAAAAGGTACATAAATCAGGTAAATAGTTGTATCTCTGCAAGAAACCAGTTATAGATAACTGTTATAATCAGTGAATCAGTTCTCAAATGACTTGTTTTATTTTTAGATTACAGTTAAATATTGCATGGGGGGGAGTACATGTAAAGTAACGCATGTCGGTAATCTAATCTTGACTCTAAGTCCCTAGACAATCTGAGACCAAATTATCTTAAAGACAACTTGTAATTGTACAAATTTTGTGGAGACTGTAGAGCAGCATCCGGCCTGCTGCTAAAAGCTGTGAGGTTGGCAACTCCCAAACCTCTTGTATGGTGACCATGGATCACACTATTTTTCTTTTCTAGTGCTTAAAGGGATATTAATTACTCTGGGGGGGGGGTTGCTGTGCATTTGGTTAATTATTGTGTACTCTACTTTTAATTGAAGTTCTTGTCTGGTGCTGCTATCTCATGTGTTACTGAATAATGTATGTATCTTAGAGCATGATTGGGTGTTTTGTGTTTTCCAGTATGCTCTTATCCACTTTGTAAGATTTGTGGCCCTAAAAAGTGGGCTGTAAATCAAGTAAATAAGAAGATATATATGTATCTTTCATTGATCTACTTTTTCTTCATCCCATATATTTCTCTGCATCCCGGGTTAACCCTCTTTTCTGCTCATCATTTTTTCCAGTTTTCCCCTTTAATTTGGTGTTAGTATTTATTCTTCTCTTAACAATACTCTGTTTTTTCTCTATTTCTGTATGCTGTATACCATCACTGCAAAAAGGGCTTTCCTGTGACACAAGGAATGGTGAAGTTATCAGATTTCTGGCAACACAGTCCCTATCACAGATTATAATGCTTCTGACACAACAATTCTAGTCAATGTTTCAGCTTCTTCACCAGCTCTCTGTCACACATTATTGCATATTAGTAAAAACTTTAATTTCATCTGTTGCATTTATTTACTGAATAATAAGTTGTCTTGTGCTAATGTAAAATCCAAGACCATGCTGCTCTTCTAGACTGAAGATATAATTATCCAGCAATAAGTTATCAACAGTCCAAATTACATAAACAGCATGTGAAATAGTAACCTGAACACTCCACTGCATTTTAATATTTATACACTTTAGAGCATGTGTACTATTGTTGTTGTTGATAATTGCCCTCAAGTCAACCCCCGAATCATGGCGACCCTGTGGATGAGCTATCTCCAAGTCCCCTTGTCATCCACTGCTCTGCTTAGATCCTACAAATTCATACTTTTGACCTCCCTAATTGAGTCTACCCATCTGGTGCGCGATCTTCATCTCTTTCTGCTATCCTGTACCTT
>CM034706.1:69955732-69972068 GCA_020142125.1 Phrynosoma platyrhinos | reverse complement strand
TTTCCACTTTATTTTCAGTTTTCTGGGCCACGTGTGATAAGGTCCCTAAAGTATTTTCCCAGCACTTTTCAACCATTCTTCCAATTCCAATGCTGCTTAATTAAATTTTCAGCTAGATAGAAGATGCGGAGAAGGAGGGAGTTGGCTGGGCATAAAAAGACTTTGTAAAAAGAGCTTTGTTAAGTTGAGGAATGGCTGTACTTAGGAAAGAATAAGAAGTTCCTCCAGAAATTAAATGAGAGAAACTAGTTGCCTGTGCAGAGGGATGTTGTATGTAATGGCTCCTTTATGCCATTGTTTGTTTTAATCTCTATTGATTTAATACTGTTTTAAGGGGGGAGGGGTTTCTGGGGTTGGGTACTGTATATGTTTTTATGGTTGTAAGCCGCCCTGATTGGGTTACCATAGGGCGGGATATAAATAAATTTTATTACTATATTATTATTATTTATGGTGAGTCTAGAGGACTCTTCTTGAAAGGCAGAATGATGTTCTTGACCCTAACAGACTCATTCAGAATGCTAATATTAGTTTCCAGTACTGCAAAAGAGCTAAGATAATGGATTGCTTCCCCTCAAACCTTCAGCTTTAACAATGTTAGAAAGCAACCATGGTCAATATGCCATTATAAGCATTACATATAGCATTACTTGGTAGTTGAAAAAAATGCTTTGGTTCTTTTATTATATATGCATGTTTTGTTGTTTTACAGAGGTGCTGAACTTTTCCAAGCCACAATTGTGAAGGCTGTAAAAGCAAGAATTGAGGAAGAGAAAAAGTCAATGGATCAACTGAAGAGACAGTATGCCTTTCTTTGTTTTCTGTGGTCATTTCCCTTCTATGGGGTTGTTGTTGTGTGCCAAGTTGTTTAGACTCATGCTGACTCTAAAGTGAACCTATCACAGAGTTTTCTTGACAAGATTTGTTCAGACGGGATTTGCCTTTACCTTTGCCTTCCTTTGAGTCTGAGAAACTGTAATTTGCCGAGGATCACCCAGTTGGTTTCCATGCCCGAGTGGGGATTTGAACCCTGATCTCCAGAGTTGAAGTCCAATGCTCAAACTTCTACACTACCCTGGCTCTCTCTATAGATTACCTATTAATTCTATAAGGGATTACCTAGTTACCTTTTTGGAGGTAGACTTATCTTAACTTTATAGATGTCCATACTATCTATAGAATGACTTGGTTCCTTGTAATTTCCCCATCTTACTTAACTGATAGATTGCAGGTTGGTTTAATATCCTGATTAGTAAACTGACATTCCCTGGTATCCTCACACTTCCCAGCTTTGGAGAGCTAAAAAGGATTGGTGAGTTGGGAAATCAGAAAGGGGGAAGCACATTGAATTGAACCATGTTCCTGGCTTGCTAAACTAGAGTTTGGCAAGCAGAAATGTTGCATTAATACTGAGATTGTATGATTTAGAGACATTCAGACATATACAATCCATTCTCATTGTATGCTACCATCTGTAGACTCTATATAAATTTAGGTTTTGTGAAAATATAAAAATACTTGGGATGAGCAGATTGCTTACATCACATATTAATAATATATGCACTTGAGACCCTCAGAGATGAAAATGTGACTCTAACAATATAAATCATTTTTTTCTTTTTCTTTTTTACAGAATGGATCGTATCAAAGCCAGACAACAGAAATATAAAAAGGGTAAAGAAAGGGTGATGAGCATGAACCAAGAAGCCTCAGATGGGCAAGCAATTCAAAAGGAAGATGATGATGACGATGGTACTATTCCTTCAATATATCCGGCGTTGGTATTTATTGCTTGGACCTTGGTACTGTCAACATGAATGCATGTAGAGTAGTAGTAATACCCCCTTTGGCCATTTGCCTGAGGGATTTCACAGCCCTATCCAGTTTGTTTTGCTCAGACATAAATTCCACTGTGTTCAATGAGAATAAATAGGTTGTCTGTGCATATATGGAACTACTTTTACATTCCCATTTACTACATTTAAGCAGCAGTCTGAATTTTATAGCCAGTTCTGTACATATGGTGGTCCTCTTCATTGAAGTTAGAGGAGAACCATCCAGAATTTTGAGTTAGGGTGCTAATGTATCGTTTATAAACTTTAAGGTATTGCATATGAGAGGCTACAGCTTGATAACTTGGCATTTGCAAAATAAATACAGAGATTTTACATTTCAGGAACCTTTGACAAAGAATCTTTTTGAGGCAAAGGGTTTGCATATGGGTCTCTCCTGGTTTTTTATGTTACACTGAGTTGACAGAAATGCTGAAAGGATGTTTGTGCTTATAAAGAGTTTCAGACCAGCAGTGATTTTTGAATACTCTTATTTCATGAAAAAAATATAGTGAGTTAACAAATGATATTTTAGGAACTCATATTTAAATAAAACGATTGCTGTTCTTTCCAGCCATATTTAACTTTCTATGTTGTTATTATTTTGGCAATTCATTTTTAATATAATTTATATAAAAAGTACTTTCACCAATACTGATGAAATCATGTCCCATCAATAATTGGGTAAGCAGTAATCCCAGTAGAGTACACTTGTTAGTCATAGGTCAGATTGATTTTAGTTGGTCTACTCCACTTGAGACTAATATTAGATTTAGTTTAATATCTTGCAGACTTAGGGGCAAAAGAGTGGCTTGCCACCACCCCTTTGAGCACAGCAACTCCACACTGCAGCCCCAATCTGGCGTTTTTCCACCGCAGTGGCAGTTCTTCATTTCTGTGGTGCACCACAGATACACCGTGACACTGCCCACTGCATGGTCAGTGGGGTGCCATGATACTGGCTTTGGGGTAGCGTCAGTATGTGCAGGATGTTGGCATATTCTGCCAGTCTGTTTTGCCCCATAGTTTTTCTTTTCTCCCAATCTTGGAAGTATTACAAATAATATTGGAGTATATGTCACAAAAGTGTTTTTATGATTTGTTTTCTTTTGTTAAGACACTATAACAGGAGTAGTTACTGTGACCCTCCCAGATATTGTTGGATTGCATCTCCTATCAGACCTAGCCAGCATAACCAATAGTGAGGAAGGCTGGGAGGTATTCCAGCAACATCTGAAAGGCTGCATGATTTTCCACCCTTACCTATACAAATGTTTTCATTAATATATTTAAATTTGAATTGAAATTTTAATTCAGTGAAATGCATTTGGGGTGTTTCTCTTTTCTTTAGTAGGACAGAATCTATTCTTCCACAGTGTGGACCTAGGAAGAGCAAATACAAACAGTAACATGTTTCTCATTTTGTAAAATTAATTTTTGGACATATTTCATTTTAGGAGAAGCAGACAAAGAAAAGGCCAAAGGCAAAAAAAAGCAGTGGTGGCGGCCTTGGGTTGATCATGCTTCTAGTAGGTTTCTAAATCATATTTAAAATACATTAATTTAACCCTTATATCCTTGACCAGAATGGAGGCATCCCCAAGACCTATTTGTTTTTATGCATAGTTGTATATTTGTGACTTGATAGTTATATGGATGCAAATTCAATAATTTTGTGTGGAAACAAGAAAGAATCAGCCATTTGCAAGTCTCATACCTTTGTAGTAATTTCCATTTTTGCTAGGTATGACAACATATTCATCATATGAGGAAAAATACACTAGGCATCCCCTCAAAAGATATTTAAAGTGCAGATGCTATGTCAATATAAACAATATCATGGCATTTTACTGTTAATATGAAAATATTTTCAATTGTTTGATTTATTCCTATCTAAACTCTGCCTCAGTTGTTACTGAGGTAGTGTGCAAATGAGACATAGCAATTGCATATAAGATCACTAGTCTGTTTGCTATTAAAATATTATCAAAATTCAGAGCAAAAATCCATAATTTTGAGATCTTTTAATACTTTTAATTTTTGCTTTTCCATATAGAAACATATTCTGTGCATCCATATTTATGTTTCTTTGTTATCTGTAACACTGTTATTTGTGCAACAGCTCAACCCAGCATATAGAATGTCTGTTTCTGTCAAGTCACAAGTAAACTATGTCTCTGTATATTTGTGTGTTAGTATGTGTGTGTGTGTTCGTGTGTATTTCTGTTTCTAAAGGGGCATGATGAAAATTTATAGTGACTAATTCTTTTTCCAAAGATTTGCTGAAGAGAGATTGTTTTAGTTTTCAAAATAAATACATTATGACACACTGTCTGCTTAGAGGAGAGCTGGACAATCTTAGTTTTGGGCTGCTGAAAAAATGTTGAAATTTAGGTGATGAAAATGACTTAGAAGTTGTCATGTTCCCAGGTTATTCTTTACAGTGGATTTTAGATCAGGCATAACAATGATGAATATGGTACATTTCCAGTTTTTTGCTACTGTCCACTGTATTAGACAGACCTGTACCCATGCAACTTTTGTTAAATTGTTCCAATTCAATTTAGCATTTCTGATTCATTTCACCCTCATTATATGTTTCAGGGAGTCAATGTACAGTACATATTGTTGCAATAATACATATACTTGTGAAAAGCAACAGATCAAAAAGTTCTGAAATGTTTATTGCTCATCAGTTCCCTATGCCTTTCTCAAATAATTTCTCATAAATTCAGGACAGTTGTTCACATATTTGAATGATTCAAACTGTTTACTCAAAATTAAAACTTTTCTCTGAAGGAAGGGTGGTCTATAGGGACAGGCTGTTTTTAAGAGTACATTATTGCTGTTTAATCATTGCTTTTGCTGTGTGGCTTCAAATTGCTGTTTAGAAGGGCTTTTGCCTTTGCCTTCCTGAGAGGCTGAGAGAATATGGCTTGTCAAGGTCATCCAGTAGGTCTTCATGGCCAAGCAAGGATTTAAATCCTACTCTCTAGAATTGTAGTCAGTGCTCAAAACATTACACTACTGTAGCTGGCTGTTTAATCATATTGTTGATGATGATGATGATGTTAGCTGCCCTCAAGTCAACCTCTACTTGATTCATGCCTTCTCATGATGTGGCCAAAATATAGCAACTTCAATTTAATCATCTTGGCTTCGAGGGACAGTTCAGGCTTGATCTATTCAAGGACTCATTTATTTGTCTTGTTCAACTGTCCACTGTATTCTCATCATTTTTGTCCAGCACCACATCATACATTCTTTTTATTTCTGAATTATACAGATTGTGCACTACAGTGTTGATGTACATTCATAATTCAGCAACTGAATATAAATTCTGCACAGCAGTTGGTATGAATGATCTTTTTGTGCCTATTATTGAAAATGGCAGTACCCATGATAGCATGAGGGAAAAGCACTGTTCTGCATTATTTTCAATACAAAACATGCCTGCCATCTAAGACAGTCTTCCACAGTACACCTCAAGGAGAATAGTTGAATACTTGAAGATTATGATAATATTCCAACAAATCATTTGCTTTTGATGCAAATATAAATGTTTTAATAGTAATAAATATTACAGGACACATTGGCCTAAAATTTCTGTTGTGGTATCAGTCAACAGGCAGCAGACAGAACTTTGTTCTTCCCATTACTCTCTGTGTTGCCTCACAGAGGAGATCACTTGATAAGGGAAGATCAGTAAAAGCCTTCTTTTTATTCTGATTGCAGTGATTGCTGTTGTTGAATAAAGTGAATTATTATTATTATTATTATTCTCACCCACCTCTCCCAAATGCTTGAGGCAGGGTACAACAAAGATTAAAATGCAATATATAACTAACCATTAAACACATAAACATAGGATTAAAATGATCATTACACATCAAAATAATCCAAATTAAAATACATCAGTTTAAAGTTCATAATTTAAAATTGATTGGTGAGGCCTGCCAGAAGAGATAGGTCTTTAATGCTATTTTAAATTCAGACAGCATGTTTAGTTATCAAATCTCTCCTGGCAAGTCATTCCACAGACTATGGGCTACTGAAAATGTCCTCTGGGTGACAGTTGCCAGTCTAGTTCTGGCTGGTTGAAGTTAATGTCCCCCGGGGACCTGAGTATACCACATGGGTTATATTTGATAAAAGAGAACTGGCAGCAAGCATTGCTTTTTTTATCCCACTGCAAAGAATGAGATAATTGAAAGGGATTATTAGTATGTCAGGGGAATAGATGGATGTAGCTGGATTAGATCTCTAATGTTTTCCAGCAGATTCATGTTGTCTTTCAGGGTGTATCTACAACACAGTGTATGGTGTGGATGACTCCTTGATTTTGTGAAGTTATCACCTCCATGAATCATGTGTGACATTTATGTGTGTAAGCATGTGCCTGCACATGTGTGTATCCCACGCTTGACCATCTACTTCTATTTTATGCATATATATCCTGTGTTAACATATTTACAGTATATATGAATGTGTATGAAATCAGAGCATATACACCCAGGACTTGCTTTTTACATGTCATTGCACTTAGAACGTAGATCTGTTTAACTTTCTTTTCCTCATCTTGTGGGGCTACAGATTCTATAACAATGAAAGTCCTTTCATTTTGCCTGCTTGTTATGCAAATATTTTCATTTCCACTTTAAATAATATCAATAGAAATTGCATTTAAACATAGATTATGACATTTTATTGGCACTGGTGCTTATGCCAAAGCAAGAGGTATATGTGGATTTCCTGGAGTTGATCCTTACTATAGAACTGGAGCAAATCTTCTTCCTAAACAGTAGCAGATCACACTTTTTCAACTTCACAAGACACATGGGAAACTTCATAGAATCAATTTCTCCCTGGTTCAAGACTTGAAAATGGCTTCAGTTCATGAGAGAGATTTTAAAAAGATGAGAGGGATTAAGGAGTAATTGAATAAGAATGCAAGTTATTTTAGTGGTCCAGAAAGCTGTATAATGAGGGTCAAATGTGCTCTTGGATGTCATTCTATATATGGCTTTGTAAGTTTATTATTATAAATACATTAAAGTATTTTCCTTTACTTACAGATATTATGTTAATAATCCTTAAGGGCAAATGTAAGGCTGTTTTGTCCCAGCTCTGTTACTTTTTTGGACTACAACTCCCAGAGTACCCAGACAGCCGGCCGACTGGCATGCTGCAAGTTTTAGTCCAAAAACATAACTTTACCCCATGTGTGCTCTCGCTTATTACTTTTCTTTTCACATTTTATTTCCCTTGTTTATCAAGTTAGACCTATTAGCTTATTTGAAGTTTTAAACAATGTGCTTCTGTTCAAGGATATAAGGCCCAGTTTATTCACATCCCATCTTGAACATATGGAGGCCTCCAGACATTTTAGCGATGATCATATATGCTCTTAAAATACGTATATTAAGCAATAAATTGTTTCCCATTTTCTAAGTTGTAAGCTTGAAAAAATACTATGGTTTTTAAGAATGAAAATGTTACCAGATGCAGCTATACTTTTAGCAGAATTACATTTTGGTTTTTCTTTTTCTTCCAATGTTAAAATTTAAAAAGTATACATACCTGTTGAAGTTGGAGATTCCTCAGTCTCTGATGAAATGAAATTAATATTTTATAAACAAGTTAAGAATATAGCAAGTTTTTAATACTGCTGTTCTGTTTTTTTATTTTATCAGCACCTATTTTTCTGCTAGTTCTATATTTCTTCTGTAACTGACCCTTCATCACTGTGTCTACAAACATCACAATAAAAAAATTTATCTGCTATTGATTCTGTTCATCTCTTGCTTTTTCTCCACTTCTACCTGTCTCGTCCTTGAGTGCCATGGTCAGATAAGCTTATGAGGCACTTTTTCTCTAGCAAAAAATAAATGTATATATATTTTATTTTGCTTAGTGGTCAGAAGTGGAGATTATTATTTGTTTGAAACGGACAGTGAAGAAGAGGAAGAGGAGGAAAAAAAGGAAGAGGATGAACCCCCCAAAAGATCTGCATTCCAGGTAGTGTGTCTACCCGTATATTCCTCCTAAATAGCCTTGAATTATTCAAATCATTACTGAAAATTGAAAGGAAGGGTATGCCAGTTTAAAATCAATTGCTGCTTGCTTATATTATCAGCCTTTTGCAATGCAAAGATGATACATGAGATGGATTCTCATTCACTTGCAAATGTAGCATGTTTGTTTTTTAAAAATAAAGTTTCAGATCCTGAACTTTATTTTTCTGATGTTGCATTGAAAACAAGTGAATAAAACATCTTTTCATCAGCATTGCTTGATATTGCTTAAATGTTTTGTTTTGTTTTTTGTTTTGGGGGGAAAATCCCTTGCTGAATTCTTAAAGATAAATTTATTGTAATAAAAGTTGGATGGATATAGTTGTATTTGGTGAGAGAAGTCAGTCAAAAGTAACAATATAATTAATATATTTTTGTGTTCTAGGTTGAAGAAAGGTAAGCCATAAGTATAGCGCTACAACAGCATTCAGCAACCTATTTAATGCATGCATACCCTCCACCAGAATGCAACATCCTGGTGCTCCCATACTTCTTCTAGGTTAAGACAGTCAAATTGTAATATTATATTCTCATGGACTGACTATATAGACATGGAGTATTAGTGTCATAGTGGATGAGCCATGGATTATTGCATGGGGACTCCACTTATGATCTTTCATATGACACTGTCTGTAGGCATAGAAATGGGGGTAGGTTTAAGACTGAAGAACAGAGTTCCTGCCTAAATTTCTACTGTATTTGGAGCACCCTGGATTCATAAAATATTTTTCTGGCATATCTGTCATATGAGTGAATCCATATTTCATCATATTTGATATAGACCCATTGGTTACTGTAGCCCAATTTGATTGCTAGTCCCAACTAGAGTAGGGTTAGTAAAGTAATTACTGAATGGTAAGGCAAAACTTCCCTTAGAAGGTACTAGCAATTGAATTTAGGCCTATGTAGTCCAAAACAGATTGCAAAAATAATCCTGTATGAGATGGCTTTAACTGCCCTGGCTGAGTGCTAGGGTATCCTGGCAGTTGTAGTTTATTGTGGTACCAGAGTTCTCTGACAGAGAAGGCAAAATGTCTCATAAAACTACAGTTCCCAGAATTCCCTAGCATTGTGCCAGGGCAGTTAAAGCCATCTCAAACTGGATTATTTCTGCTTTGGACCTATGTCTGCTTTTGAGTATGATCCAGCTGAATGTATTATATGTTATGGACTGCTATAGGAGACTGCAGCTTTTTTCTTTACAGAGTCTGTAGAATAGTTTCCATTCATCTTTTCATTTTCCATCATACTCATTAATTTATATTCACTCAAAATGGTATATAAGATCATTATCTAAATCAAATGAAGTATATAATACCATTACCTGATTCAAATTAAGAATGCATTCAGGTTTCTATATGAATTTTAGAAATCTAGGTAATCTGTCTTATTCTCCCCAAAGTTTCAGGTTGTTTGTTCATTTGCTAAAAACAACTTACATATTTTGTCAAAATTTCCCTGTTTACACTGATTCATCTTGAAATCTTCTTAACTGGAATCTATACATTTATCCTTTAATGTTTCACTATTTGGTAACAAATGTTTTTGGCCAAAAGACATTATGTTAGTCTTTCTCATTTTTTCAGAGATGAGAATTAATGTAAGTATATATTTGGTCACAAAAGAAAGGGCATAAAGACAATAATAGCATCAAGGATGAGAATCTGTAATTTCTAATATATGCCACATACTGAAGATTAATTTTTCACTAAGTTTGTTTTTAATCATTCTCACTAATATATTGTTACATGTGTGATAATTAACCTTCATACAACTGTGTGTTACTAACCGAAGTACACTACTAAGCTTGAATACTCACAGTTCACATATTATATGCTTGTTTTAATTAAATCCTGTTATCTAATATAATTGAGCAAAGTATTTCTTATAACAGTAACAGTTATGTTTCACTAATTTTCTTACTTTGTCCTTCTTTGTAGAGAGCTATTGCGAAATTTGCTTCAGCCATTTTAGCCTTGCCAAAGTCTGTTATTAAACTGCCCAAAACTATTCTTCAGTATTTAATCAGAGCTGCAAAGGTATTTGATGTTCCATACTGTGTAGATTTGTGATCCCATCCCATACTGTTCTGGCAAAGGGTATCCCTTTTCTGCATTTTCCCTCTTAGTGTGAACTTCATGAGGACTTAAGGTAACCAACAATTTGGTTTCATAGGATTTAATAAACTAAATCACAGAATGAATTGCCACTCTCAATTTGACTGTGATCATAGATTCCTGAGAGAAAATGCAGAGATACATCTTGGTGTAATCTTGGGATTTCTTCCAAAGCTGGGTTAAAAGGATTCCATCAGATTGCATGCATCTATAGATAATGTAAAAAATATAAAATAAAAATGATTACCCAATTTAATCGCTGAGTTTATCAGGATTTCACACTGCATGATATTCTTTCTCTTAAAGCTGGTTAAAACATACATTGTAGGTAAGCACATCAGGTTTCCTTTGCATCATTATTCTGATATCACTAAGTAATCATTTAGCTTTCTGTAGACCTCTTTTGGAAGTACTTGTTATATTTTAGAAATGATCATTTGTATATGCAGTATGCTACTTACCTGAAAGAACTATAAAATGTTTTAGATGCAGCATAACTGATCAAATCCTATGAGCTATGTGTATTTGTGTTGTTCTTGAAATGCAGGGCTTAATGTACCTTAATTTTTACTCCTAAGAAATGACAGATGAGTTAATATTTTTTAGCAGTTGCATTACTGCAGCTAATCTTCCTCAAAGCTTCTTGTTGTCCTCTGCCTTTAAGTCATTTCTGGCTTATGGTGACCCTAAGGTGATCCTATCACAGGGTTTTCTTGGCAAGATTTGTTTTGAGGGGTTTTGCCATTGCCTTCCTCTGAGGCTGGGTCATCTTGTGAGTTTCTATACCCAAATGTGGATTTGAACACTGGATTTGAATCCAGCACTGAATTCAGTACATCACACTTGTTCTTAAAGCTATCTGCAGTTTTAAAAATCTTAGAATAAGCATGCTAGACATGAAACATTTCAATAAGAAGGCTGACAATACAGTTGAGCTACACTAGTTGAGTTGTTATTTCTGTTCCAATTTCTATTCTGTTTCTGTTCAAAGCTGTATTTTTCCATTACAGTTTTAATGAAGGGAACATTCACCAAAGTGTTGAAATATCTCACACTTTAGTTACAGGTTTAGATATCTATAGAAGAAAGAGCATCATTCCAGTGCTGGAATGGGGTTCTGTTGCCACTCCTCTTCACTCATACATCACAAAGCCAAATCTTGAGTAAAAAAATCCTCAAGAATGGTTTGGGATGTAGCCTGGAAACAGTGGGTGGCAGAAAGGATTATCAAAGTAATGGATCCCTCTAGTGTGAGCAGAATCACCTTTTCATTTGTGCAAAACAACTTTGGATCCAACCTATTATGATCTTTTAATACGGCAACTGTAGTATTTTCCTTTAATTTCCACCATAAACAAAGTTTGTGAAGTACCGAGGGGGGAGCGCAGGGAGGAAAAAGAGAAACACACTCAGGGGCTCTGCAGATTGCACGCTGGCCATCCCAACTCCACCCTAACACTGTCCTGACACTGTGCACCATTACGCACGGCTCACGGCATCAGGACACCCTCCCAGCGCAGCATTTTAACATGCTTCGTCGAAAGGGCAAGGAAAAGCCACGGCACCAGCTCTTAGGGTGGCCTTTTGCCACCCCTAAAAGAGTGGCATTTTGTTGCTCTTTTCAGGGTAGCAAAAGAGAGGATTGGGGCCACAGCGTGGGGTTGCCACAGCCCTGATCCGCTGCTTCCTGGGGCGGCCCAGAGCCACCCATCTGCAGTGCCCTCAGTTTTCCCATATTTAGTAATTTTCATGTTCACATTTCATCAGCAGAGAGTTTATTTTATTTCTATGCCCCTTGACATTTTAAAGGCATTACTTCATAAAGCATCAGTGTGTTTTTGTGCATCAGAACAGTAATCAATAAAATTAAAGCTACATTTCCTTTTCTAATCTCCAATGATGGCGTATCCCAGCTTCCCTGAGACAGTTTGTGCATGTTTCTGTTAAAAATGGTAACTGTCCCATCCCTCCCTCCATCCTCTTCTTTTTGCATGCATGCTTTTCTTTGTTCCATGGCTGTAGCTAATGTCTTTAACTGGTGATGCAGTGCTAGCTGAAGATGATTTTCATTCTGTAATGAAGATCATACAGACAAAAGCAAAGATCTTTTGTCTCAAACTGCTATCACATAGCCCTTACCTTTTTGTTATTTTTATTCAAATGTGCTATAGAAATCAATGCATACTATGTGGTGGTTTTGGCAATATGAACTCCCATTGTGCTCTTATTTTAAAAGATGAATTTTAACATCAGCACATTTAGATAGTTTACCATTTAAGAAATGTTAGATTAAACTTAAAGATCATATTTTATTTAGAATATTGTTCAACAGGTAAAACTACTTTCAGGAAATAGTTCATATGTAGATGATGCTTTAATTCCCAGAACATAACTTGTGAATCCACAACTGTTAAAATGATTTGGTTCATTAAGTAATTGAAAACAGCACTCCAAAATCTCAGATTTTGTTCCGGGTATTTGGGTTGAAATCAGAAGTGTTTATGTAGTTAATCTCCCGGATTTAAATCTGTTTATTCAAATCAGTATTATTTTGTTATTGGCGATTATTTTGTTTACCAATTACTTAATAAGGAATCTGAATAAATTGGTTTGTTCCCTTTAGTTTGTTTACCAGGCTTGGATTACTGATCCTAAAACTGCCCTCCGACAGAGACGAAAAGAGAAGAAAAAGTATGAGAAAGAAAGGAGACGAAGACGGAAGGGATCAGGAGATGGTATTTATTATTCTGTAACATTCTCGGTTATGTCTTATAAACTATACAAAGATGCCTTCCTCTCCTCCCATTGGGGGAAGACTTTGTTGGCAGAGGATGTGCCTTGCATTTTGAAAATTCTTGGTAATTAAAAAAAATAAAATAAAACGAATCAGATAGTATATGATGGGAATGACATGAGACTCTGAAAAGCCACATCCTGCAAAAGCAGAAAATGGGACAGTTGGATAAATGTTCTTGTCCCATGGAGTTATAGCATGTAATTCTTTAGTGATGAAAATGTTAGCACACAAATATTTTTTAATGTGCTGCAAGAAAAGGGAAACTGTGGTTTGAGTGATACCTACAAAGGAGGTTATTAGATTGTGATTTCAGCCTGGTTTGTAGGTTGCAGTTTCTCAGATTGGACATTGTGAGAAATGTGAGGTTTAATAAACTATGAAGTTATAAATTAAGGCATGGAAAGAAGTGGGTAAAGAAAGAGGAATGGAAAGTGTGTAGGAAGAACATTTGTTGCCAACATTATAAAATCTTGGCTAGTATCCTGTGGATTATAATGCTGTAAGATAGATTTCTGCAATTCACTATTATGGTTGTTGCATTGGTCAATATTCTGTTTTAACTATGCAATGATCAACCCCAAACTCACCTTCTAAGCAGCACAGTCCCCCCCAACATGGCTATTTCCATGTTGTTGGAGAGTCAAGGATGCATCAAGCTATTTTTCTATAAATGGATATGCTGCCATAGGCAGCTGCTGAGACCTTGGGATGTCTCTGCAAGCTCTCTGTGTGATGGTATCCTTATATAGGCTACAGGAAAATAGCTGGATGCTTTTTGGATATTCCTCCCACTCCCCAAAAACATGGAAGTGGCCATTTTGAGGAGGGCTGTGATAATTATAAGGTGAGTATCAGGAGACATAGCTACAGAAATATAGCTATGTGATATGCATATATGTCCCAATGCAGGATCTTGGTTGATGTGTCCTAACTGAATTAATTCTATCAATTATGAAAACAACAGAATTATAATTTAAAAAATAAAATAAAATTAGCTCTTTTGTACCCAACAAGTACAAACTGCCAAGATTCTTTGCTTACTGTTTTTATATTGATTTTGCAGTTAGTATAGATGTGGAGTGTGACGAAAGAGATGAAACTGTCAAAAAGAAATCAGATGGACCTGGTAAGTAAAGGGATAACAAAAGTATTCTTTTAAAACAGTGCTAACTGATAAGATAGCACAATCGTGTGTTACATAAAAGTATTATGTTTCGAGGATCATAGCAATACTAGTATATATGATACTATTCAAGCCAGTTTGAGTCTATAGAATTGTGAAGCCAGATGAATTAAGTAGATAAAGTTTTGTATTTAGAGATGCTGTACTTCTTACCTTTTTTGTACGTTGGCCAGCTACATTTTGAACATTTAAAAAGGTATAAAATATTTAATATTAACTGCTTCAGGATCTTAAAAATGAAAGGCAGAGTGGACTGCAGTGTATGGGGAGGTGCTCACATATATGACAAAGTGAACCACAATATGTAGCTTTTGAAATACTAAGCACAGAATGATAATAGAATGCCTTAAATCTGAGTGCAACATTTTAAAATAGCTGTCACCTGGTTATAGGAAGTATTTCTATATAAAGAGAGCAAAGATTCTGAGGTCACCAAACATTGACTACAAATTATAAGACTATGCTTTAACTCTCCGACTAATAATTTGTGCCATGAAACAATACATGCCTGATAAACAATTCAGTCCTGCGTACATCTGTTCAGAGTTTAAAATAGAGTTTACTCCCAGATGATTAAGAAGAGGATTACAGTCATGTGTTTTCCATTGTCTAGATTTTCTTAAATCATTCGAAAATATTTACTACTCTGATGATTGATTTACTAAACCATATTTGCTTTTATTTTTCTCCAGACAACATTATCAAAAGAATATATAATATCTTGAAGTTTACCTGGGTTCTTTTCCTGGCAACGATAGACAGTTTTACAGCTTGGCTCAATTCAATTTCAAGGGAACACATTGATATTTCCACTGTGCTCAGAATTGAGAGATGCATGCTTACTAGAGAAATCAAAAAGGTAATATGACAAACTCACATCATTTATATGATGGTAGCATATAGGTTTGTGTTTCAGGTACACTTTTGATTACCTTGTTGTTTCTAATACTCATAGGGGGCACTACATGCTCTAGTAACCACACTGTATTTTCTTTTTTTCTTTTCATGTTTGGAAAAATGGTGTGCATTAACAAACCTTTCTTATTTTTAGTTTTGGTTTTTAAAACAATTTTTGCTATGAATTGAGGAAAACCTTCACACTCAGGTGAAAAAATAGAACACTTTATAAATATTATATATACACATCTTGTATAGTTGTATATACCTGCAGAGCAGGACGAATTCTTGGTTATGGAGTTCCTTCCTTCTAGGTGCACAATTGGTACCAACACTGGAATCATTTTGGTACCAACACTGGAATCTTCATTAAAACCTTTGGGTGAAACTGATTTTATCCAGGCTGCACATGTTTTGGGGTTCAAGATTGTTTTATATTGTCTGTTGAGAAACTATTTTAATATATTTTAAGATTTAAAAACTTCTGTAATTACTTATTGTTTGAAGTTGATTTCATTGTAAACTGCCCTGAGATCTTAATAAATACATAATTTATAAATAAATAAATAATAAAATTAAAAGATGCAGTCCTTGCAGTCCCCCTCTAAGATTCTATGATTCTACAAATATGATTTATTTTGGCCTTCTTCAGATTGCTTTTTTAAAAATCTTCACAGTAGCCTATTTAGAGACATCACACAACATAAATGCCCTATTTGATCTTCCCAATTCTGCCCCTTCTGTCTTAGGGGAATGTTCCAACTCGAGAAAGTATCCATATGTATTACCAGAACCATATGATGAAACTTTCCAGGGAATCGGGATTGGATGAAATTTATGAGCCTGGACAGGCTGAGAGGACAGTAAGTCTAGAATCTGCACCATCTCGAGATAGCGAAACCAGGTATTTTGTCAGTGTGCACAATACATACCTATAGAAAATGACCTTTGTAAATGTACAAATATCTTGTATCAACTTTAGTGTCACTAGCTGATAAATGCTGGATTTCATACTTGGAATTTAAACATCCTGTTAGCCTACCTTTGACTAGGAGCAGATATTCAGCAGAAATAATCCAGTTTGACACCACTTTGAGCTGCCTTGGCTCAGTGCTATGTAATTCTAGGATTAGTTTATCTATGAGATAATTAGTCTTCTGTATCAGAGAGCTCTGGTGCCACAACAAACTACAATTCCCAGAATTCTAAAGCATTGAGTCATGGCAGTTAAAGTTGTGTCAAACTGGATTATTTCTGCAGTGTGGATGCAGACTTCATTCTACACTTGTTCATGTAAGAGTGAGCTTCTTAGGACCCATTCACATTACATACATATAGTGCTATATTCCACTTCAGCTGTCTTGGCAAAATACTACGGAATCCTGGGATTTGTAGTTTATGGAGCCACTGCAGTTTTATGGCTAAAAATGCCAAAT
>CM034706.1:69916899-69952037 GCA_020142125.1 Phrynosoma platyrhinos | reverse complement strand
CAGAATCAAGTAATTTGCCATGGGATTCTGTACTCCTATGTGGATACATTATTCAACACTGAGCAAGAACTTCCAGGCATTTTCTCTTATTAACAGAGGTGTGATTTATGCATTACAAAATGCTTTTGTGAAAGACCCATGTGACTGTTGCCCACATACAAAGTGTATACATTATGAAAAATCACAGCTAATTGCAGCATTCCAGTACAAATATATAAATCAAAAATATTTTATGATCTAATCAATTTTTTTACAAAAGTAATTGCAAATATACAAATATTTTTACATCTAGAAAGAGCCAATTGTTGAGTGTGATCACTCCAATTTTTTGGATGAATTTTAGAAACAACCTTAAGTATTTCTACAGGCTTGGAAGTTTTCACTTGGAAATTTTTTCCTCCTTCTGTTGAGTAAGAGATCTCAGTGAGGCACCACACCTTCTTGTGAAATAAATATGTGTGGTACTCAGTGGATACTCATGGTTTTAGGCAGCTTGCTGTATGACCATGTGGCATTGTTTGGGAAACTCATCCATAGCTGGGCCTATGAAAGTTGTATGGTTCTTTGAGGAATGTCCTGTTAAGTGGAAACATCTAATTTTTTGCTAATAACAGATGCAGTATTTAAAACATTTTACACATCAGATCTAACAAAGTCTAACTTTGTTCCCACAGAATGTTTCAAGATGAAGAACTGGATGAATCAGAAAAATTCTATGCTGATCAGCCACGATTTTTGCTGCTTATTTATGCTCTATATAATACACTTGTAGCCCGTTCAGAAATGGTGTGTTACTTTGTAATTATTCTAAATCACATGATTTCTGCCTCCATGATTACCCTCGTACTTCCTATTCTTATCTTCCTTTGGGCTATGCTCTCCGTGCCAAGGCCTAGCAAACGTTTTTGGATGACAGCTATAGTCTACACTGAGGTATGTTGTCATTTAGTAGCCATTAAATGTAAAAACATCCAATCCAGACTTCTAGCATTATAGGAATGGGTTGCACTAACACTGGAAGCTTGTATTTCCCGGTTTAAATTGTTGCTATCCATCAGAATCAGCTGTGATTAGCTTAAATTGTAGCTATGATTTCTGGTCCTATCTTGTTTAAGAAAGTAGTAGTTTATTTCTAATGTGGTCTCATGTGTTTATGTAATGGTAAACTATTGTTAGTTTGCACTAGAGCCCTATACAGACATCTGTAGTCCTACCAGTAAAGGGATGAGAAACAAAGCACATGGCACAGTGGTTAAATGCCTGTACTGCAGCCACTCACTCATAAACCACAAGGTTGCGAGTTCAATACCAGCCAGGGCTGAGGCTTGACTCAGGCCTGCATCCTTCTGAGGTTGCTAAAATGAGTACCCAGCTTGTTGGGGGGCAATCAGCTCACAGTTGTAAACCGCTTAGACACCCCATAGCGGTATGAAGCGGTATATAAATGAAGCTGCTTTGCTTTTTTGCTTTATATTGCTGAAGTAGAAATGAACATAATATAATTGATTATAGCTGATACACTATAGCAGGGGTAGGCAACCTTTTTGAGCCAGGGGCCAGATTACTGTCCCTCAAACAATTGGGGGGCCGAAGCACCAAAAATAAAAAAACATGCATGCACACTCTCTCAGCCCCAGAAAAGCCATGGCAAAACCCTTGTGGAGATTTTGCCAAGAAAACCCCAAGAACAAGTAATAACAACAATAATTAATATCATCATGGCAGCGGGGGGGGGGGCGGCCGCAGGACTGGCCTGGGGCCGGTCCAAAGGCCTCAGGGGGCCACATCTGGTCCCCGGGCCTTAGGTTGCCTACCCCTGCACTATAGGAATCCAGGTACTGGTTTTGCCAGTTGATGAAAGCCCCACAGCTTCTGGTAGAAACTATAGGATGGCTGGAAGTGGGATACACATAAAGTCACTACGTGCCTCCCCTACCACCTCAGAGTGAAGCTGATCTGAGAACCCCTGGGCTGAGCATATTCTTGCAAGCCTTCACCTTAGAAAACTTTCAGAAAACCCCAATATTGGAGGGCACAGCATAAAGGCCCTATTTCCCTACACTGGATTGGACCCTATTCTGTCAAAATCAATTCCAGATATTACACTGACATATATATTTTCAGGAAACTGGAATAAACAATTTATTTTGAGATAGGTATTGTTAGGAATACAGTTTTAAACATGCTATTTTCATTGAAGATTATTTTCTTTCTTCCATAATACTAAAACACATGAAATTATTGGTAGCAGATGCAGTACAGGTGAAAGAAAAGTACTTCTTCAAATGATGCTTAATCAAATTATTAATTTGCTGCTACCTAGTTTTGTGATAGCTTTGATGATAGATTAAACAAATTCCTCACCTTTAGCAGCTAAATGTAACCTCCATCTTCAGTTTTCTTCTTATTACCAGTTGTTAGAATGCAAAAAATGAAGACTTTTATGCTTTGCTTGTAAATTACCAGAGCCATGGGCTAGCCAGCCTCACAATGTTTGTTATCCTTCCTCTAATATTTAACAGTGATTTATCATTGTAATGAAATTTCTGGTATTTTATGAAATTTATGATACTGCATTTGAGGAACTGGACTGCAGTCCACAAATGTTTATGCCAAATAAAACTGATTGAATCTTTAATGTGCTGCAACACTGTATGACATTTTCTTGTATAAACATGGAGCTATTTTAATCTTTGTTTTTGTTTTTTGCACAGGTAGCTATAGTTATAAAATATTTTTTCCAGTTTGGATTCTTCCCTTGGAATAAAAATTTAGAAATAAAAAAAGATAAACCTGATCATCCTCCCAATATTATTGGTATTGATAAGAAAGAGGGTTATGTGCACTATGACCTTGTTCAGCTACTTGCTTTGTTTTTCCATCGATCCATTTTAAAGGTATTTTGAAACTAAATATGCATTCTCTTCTCTTAAGATAGATTTTTGTGTAGAATGATATGGTTTACAAATGGCAGTATTTCCATCCTATCTAGATTACTATCTTCATAGTTTAGCTAACAAGTTTAAGAATACCACAAAGAAACCTTATTATTAGGCTAAATGAAATGCTGTCATTATAAAATCAGACCTGTATATAATTAGTTAACTAGCTAGACCTTTAATTTAAAGCTATATGTTTTCACACAGCCTTTTAGGAGTTAGCAGTTCCCCATGACCATCTGTTTGTTCCCTTAAAATAAAATGAGCATTGAAACAACCAGGACTTTAATGTTAGTCTGGGCTGAGCAAAGTATCACTCTAAAATTTATTTTCACTGATCAACAACCTTACATTATCTAGATTAAACTGTGATATCCTCAAAGGCCTACAGCACCTCTCATTGTAGAAATTAAGTACCAACATGAGCACAAACTTGTTAAAATGCCATTAACCATATTCTTAAAATTGTGGTTCACAAGAGGTTACATGATGGAGGGTAACAACATATTTCAATAGTAACTGCTTTCTATGAAGAAAGAGAAGCTCAAGAATAGTCAGCTGTAAAGTATAAATAATATAACTTTGAATACAAAAACGTATTACATTTCTTTCTTTTTAGTGTCATGGATTGTGGGATGATGAAGATGGAGGAGACAATGGCAGTAATAAAGATGATTCTGATGATGAGTTATGTGAATCAGACCGGAGGGGTTCTTCTGACTCTCTGCAATCAGTTAATTTGGCAACATCTGTTGAATCCATACATGTTCATTTTCCAGAGCAACACTCTGCAGTCCGCAGGAAAAGTTCAAGTAGTGGCTCACAATTGTCCCATAGATCTAGCTTCTCCTCTCACCGTTCAAAGAGAGGTACATGTGTGTATTTTACCACTAAGACTCTAAAAGTGAATAGGGAATTATGCTGCTCCATACCTAAGCATTCGTTAACTGTATTTGTGTGAAATAATAGTGGTAATTTCTGTTGGGAAGGATAAGTTTTTTGGAATGGAAAGTTGACTTCCTGAAATATTATTAAATTGAAGTCCAAAGTATATTTTAAAGTGAAATATCTTAAAAATTGCCTCTCCTCATGTGAGCCTGACTGGGGATGTCATGCCTTTCCATGGCCCTTCTGAGTCTCCTCTCTGATGTAAATGGATACCATAAACATGACATTTTCAAAAGTATAGCTGTGTTAGTCTGGAAAATCACTATAAAAGGGGATCTTGTAGCACCTTTGAGACTAAGGGCCTTTGCAGACTGCTAGAAATAGTGTAAATTGAATCCACTTTAACTGTCTTGGCTCAGTGCTAGGGAATCATGGGAATTGTATTTTTTTCTGAGACATTGAGCCATCTCTGTCAGAGAGCTCTGGTGTGCCAATAAACTACAGTTCCCATGATTCCCTAGCACTGAGCCAGGACAGTTAAAGTGGACTCAATTTGCACTATTTCTGGCAGTCTGCAAAGGCCCTAAGTGAAAGAAAGACGTTTGTATCATGAGCCTCAGCCTACTTCCTCAGATGCATGCTTGGAGTGGAGAACCCAGTCACAGACATCTATAAGCCATTTATGTGTGATAATGTCAATTCAAATTCAAAACCTTGTAGGTATGGAGATGAGGTGGCAAGTACAGTTTTAACGATAGCCATTGGGGGACAAAGGCAGGAAAAACCCTGTTATTTACAACCAAGGAGAGCAAATAGCCATATGAATGAGTGTTGGAATGTAGTGTGGGAAACAGAGAGGGATGTGATGAACAGGTCAAGGATGCCCTCATGAGGATGGGGGTTAGATAGTGTTGAAATATGTGTGCCAGTGTTCAACACTATCTAACCCCCATCCTTTTCAACACTATTTGACATTTCAACACTGTCTAACCCCCATCCTCATGAGAGTGCCTTTGACTCGTCAATCACATCCGTCTCTGTTTCCTACACTACATTCCAACACTCATTCATATGGTTATCAACTCTCATTGGCTGTAAATAGCAGCTTTTTCCCTGCCTTTGCCCTCCAATATGCACACACAAACACACACACACACATATATATGGCAAGGTTAAAGCAGCACTTCCCACCTGTTTCTTCTACCCTGAACCCTACATTTAAAAACATGGAATAAATTGTCCATAACCTCCAGCTGTTTTGGTTTGGCAGGGACAGTCCCAATTAACACTTTGTCATTCCACTTTTTCAGCTGTTTTTTCAAATGTTCCAGTCTTCCTCCCACTTTTCTCCTTTGTACACAACTTACTTCAGTTGCTGCAAACTGCGTTCAAAGTGAAAAGTAGTTTGCACTCAATTCAGCTAGGGAGAGAGAAGATGAGGGAGTGTAGCTTTGCCCTTCCCAGTAGGTTCAAGCAAAAGCAAACTGGTGCAGTCTTTCCTAGCTTGTGTGTTCTTCCTCACTGACAACTTTTGACAACTTGACCACACACTGTTGTCACTTGGCCACATATGTCCTGATTTTTATCTGTGAAATGTTGAAGGGTATGATTCTCTCCATATGGCCTACTTGTACCCTTGGTGATAACATTGTAACACTAGTGGCATTTCCCCCTTTTAAATATGTAACTGTTATATGTTTTTATTGTACATTTGCACAATATTACCATTTGGCTTATACACATTTTAACAAATGATTAATAAATATCAAATAATAAATTTGGTGTGATTCAGACAAAGGGGGTAAAATCATAGGATTGGGGACTTATAATGTATAATAATAATAATAATAATAATAATAATAATAATAATAATAATAATAAATTATCCCGCCCCTCTGTGTAACACAACTAGGGCGGATTACAACATTAAAAATACACTACATATCCTACAATCACACCCACCCCTTAAAATACCACTAAACAATGAACAATTTAAAACACACTTAAAATAAAATACAAATAAATAAATAACAGTAAAAGCAGCAGAATCAGGGGAACAGGTTGGGCTGTTGTATTGGTATGACCGATGGTAAGTTCTATCCCTAAATGAAATACAGCTTAGAATTGAAAGCAGAAAACCTGAAGAAACCAGCTTGCAATACACAACATATACAGTAGTGCTATTACATGACAACAGTGGCCCAAAATAATACTTCAAAAAAATCAACAAGCATTTTCATGGCATGGACCTAAGTTTTAGCAACCAATAATAATAATAATAATAATAATAATAATAATAATAATAATAATAATAATAATAATAATTTTTATTTAATACCCCGCCCCTCTGAGCACAATCGGGGCGGCTTACATCATAAAATCACAACAAACAATTAAGAATAATTTCCTCCCCCTCCCCCCCTTAAAAAATTATTAAACCACATCCAAATTAAAACAAAGTATAAAAGAGGTAGAATTTTAGTTTAGTTTAGGATCTAATAGGGACCAAAATTAGGGAACTTTCCAGTTCTGTGTTCTTTTTTTCATCTTCTCTTCCAAAGTCACATGGATTCCATGGTTTTCTGAAGCAAGAGTATATATCATTTTAAAGCTTTAATTTAAAAGCTTTAATTAAAGGTGATTTTGTTGTAGTTTGCAAGAGCTAGCTAACGAGTCATGTTGAAATAAGCTGTAGAAAGCTGTAAAAATATAAGTTTCATTTCAGATGTAACTAGGAAAACTATGCTCTCTACCAGTAATGTATTGAAGTCTTTTACTCCAAGTCTCAAGTCAAGTTTCTAGTGTCTACCTTCAAATGTCAAATCCTTGTAAGGTACTTTCAAGTCAAATCTCAAGTTGAGTCTCAAGTCTGGGAGTCAACTTTTAACAAAAAAAGGAGGTGGGGAGTGTTTTTCAGAGGGCAATTGGTTAAGCAATGGGCTTGAGGTCTGCTCAACAGCCTATCCCTGTTGCACATCGGAGGAGCTTTCTAAAACTTTTAAAAGCTTTAGAAGCTTTTAGAAGAGGAGAAGAAAGGGCCATGACCCCAACATTTGCTGCAGCTTTAAAAAGCTTTAGAAGGATACTTCCACCTCAAGCCCGTTGCCTAACGCATTTGCTATTCCTCTCCGAGAATGGAAGTCCACTCTTTCCTGCTGCTAAAAGTGATGCCAACAAATCAGTCACTAAAAATGTACAAGTTGCAGGTTGAGTTGAGTCAAGTCAGTGTGTTGTTTGTTGCCATGTAAATCCAAGTTGAATCACTGAAGTGACTTGAGTCTGAAGGCCTTTGCAGACTGCCAGAAATAGTGCACTTTAAATTGAGGCACTGCCCTGGCTCAGTGCTAGGGAATCATGGGAACTGTAATTTATTGTGGCACCAGAGCTCTCTGACAAAGAAGGCTCAATGTCTCAGAAAAAAAATACAATTCTCATGATTCCCTAGCACTGAGCCAGGGCAGTGCCGCAATTTAATGTGCACTATTTCTGGCAGTCTGCAAAGGCCCTAAGTCAATCAACTTGAGTGTACTGTATGAAAAAGCTGAAACAAACCTTGGGGTCACAGCCTATTCCTCTCCTCTTCCTTGAAGCTGCTAACTTTTCCCTTATGATCTTATATAAATTACAGTTCTCTGTGACATCTGAAATTTGGAAGACTCCAGAATATGAAACTGCTTTTTTAAAAAAAAAAATCCTGGCAAATTCTCACTGACTGTAGCTTAAAGAAACCACTGTTTACCAAGTTCAGACATTGCAGGGAACAGTAATTTGTATAATATCCAGAAGTCAAGGCTTTTTTATCTCCTCCACACAGTTGAAAAGAAGTGAAGATATTTCTCTTTACATTTGAACTGTGCCATTACACTGTAATTTTAGTCCTTTCCATAACTTAAGCTAAATTTAGGGTATAAGATTCACATAATACTTTGAAGTAATTCTTTCTCCCAAACGTATTTTCAGGAAGTACCAGCACAAGGAACAGTAGTCAAAAAGGAAGCAGCGTATTGAGCATAAAGCAAAAATCAAGGAAAGAGCTCCTTATGGAAAAGCTGCGAGAACAAATGATCATAGCAAAGGCATTTACAATTAAAAAGTAAGAAATTAAGATGTTATCTATTTAAATGAAAGAAAATTTGCTGCAGAAAAAGAGGCTTTTTGCTTTTGAAGAGACAACTTCCTTCTTACAGCATCTATTGAAAAGAATATAGCCTGGAGTTCTACATGCTTAAGATCTTTGTGGTATCCATGCCGAATATCAGATATCTAGGTTTTACAGTCTTGGAACTATAATGGACAGACACCAGCATGCACACTTTCTGTATTCTACTATGGGTTAACCAAACAATCATTCAGCGAATTAAGTATACAAAATGAAATAAAGTCAAGTAAATATACATTAGCTGGATTTACAAATAAATAAGATTCTGTTTTCTGTTATTTCAGGACACTTCAAGTTTATGTGCCCATCAAACAGTTTTTCTACAATCTGATCCACCCAGATTACAGTGCTGTGACTGATGTTTATGTCCTGATGTTCCTTGCTGATACTGTGGACTTCATTATCATTGTGTTTGGATTTGGGGCTTTTGGAGTAAGTTGGAAGGAGTTTAATGTGTCTGAATGAATCTGTAATAAAAAGTCATTCATTGTCACAGATAATTATGGTTTTGCTCCACATGCCTTATTGACTCTGCTTTTCTTCCCAGAAACATTCTGCAGCAGCAGATATTACTTCTTCCTTATCAGAAGACCAAGTGCCACAAGCATTCTTAGTTATGGTGCTAATTCAGTTTGGAACCATGGTAGTAGATCGGGCACTCTATCTGAGAAAGACTGTCATGGGGAAAGTCATCTTTCAAGTCATCCTTGTTTTTGGTATACACTTCTGGATGTTCTTCATATTGCCTATGGTGACAGAAAGGTAAATTATTATTTCAAATACTTCAAATTTACCATTGTTCATCCATTGGCTCAAAAAAATGTTGAATTCATGTGAAACAGGAAATATATTGTTCATATGATACCAAGATAGCAGTTAGCTATTGTTACATTCAACAGATAAATGAAAAGAGCAATAGAACATATGTAACAGATCCCTCCTGATCTTGGAAGCTAGGTTAGAACTTGCATGTGAGACAGCCAGAAAATACCAGGTGCTCTAGTCTGTATTTCAGATGAAGGAACTGGTAAAAATTTGTCTTGAGTATTTTTTGCCGAAGAAAACTCTATGAATTTCATGGGGTCACCGTAAGTCGACAGGGTACTTAAAGGCACATACACAGACAGAAAACTCTTAAGGACAAAAAGATGAGGTAGTTGCTTATGTGAGGAACCCTCCATCTGGAAATATCCCGTATCATTATACTAACGATTCAAAAGCAGGGACCATTCAAGTTTTGGGAGAATAGGGAGAAAATACAGTCAGCCCTCAGTATCTGTGGGGGATCTGTTTGGGATCCCCCTATGGATACCAAAATCTGTGGATCCTCAAGTCCCATTGTCCTCAATGGTAGTGCAGCTGTGCCACCATTGGGGGACAATGGAACTTGCCACCCAAAGCCTGTCTCACCACTCTCACCACAGCAGGGGGCAGGTGGCTGCCTCCTCGTCCTCTTCTTCCCCCCACTGCTATTGCCACTCCTCCTCCTCCTCCTCCCTCTTCTTCCTTCTTCTTCCTCCTCTTACCCCTGCCACCACAACCGCCTCTTTCATCCTTCTCCTTCCTCTTCATCATCCTCTTCCCCTGCCACTGCTGCCTCCTTCCTCCTCCTCTTTATCATTCTTTCTCCTCTTTCTCCTCTTCCCCCATCATTGCTGCTTCCTCCCTACTCCTACTTCTACTCCTCCTCTTCCCCACCACTGCCTCCTCTTCTTCCTCCTCCCCTCTGCTTCCCTCTCCCCCTCTTCCTCCTCCCTTCTCCTTTGCATCACCTCCTGTTGGGATATGCAGATGGCAAGTCCACAGATACAGAGGACCTACTGTACTTCCTCAGGATGCTAATATGTCTGTTTTTAAAATGTAACTTGAGAATTCATATTAATACAGTTCATTCCCCAACACCTCAATACTAACACAGCAGTGGGGGTAAGAGGAGGAAGAGGAAGAAGAGGAGGAAGGAGGCAACAGCAGCAGGTGGAAGAGGGAGGAGGAGGAGGAGGAGGAGGATCTAGCATTACTAGAGCTTTCCTAACTGCCTATACTTTATGGTCTATTGTTTCTATCAATAGTTTGAAAGACTAGGAACAAAAGCATCATATTCTGTGTCAGTAGATCACTTGAGACCGATCAAATAGTGACACCATCATCCATGCCCTTTCTAAAAGCAGCTAATAAGAGTTGATTTAAATTTGGGGAAGCTCCTAAAGTAGTTTGCAGTACAGTGTTAAGAAAATAAGACTAAGGGGGGTTGCAGACTGCCAGAAATAGTGCAAATTGAGTCCATTTTTAGGGTTAGGGTTAGGGTTAGGAAATCATGGAAACTGTATTTTATTGTGGCACCAGAGCTCTCTGACAGAGAAGGCTCAATGTCTCAGGAAAAAAAACAATTCCCATGATTCCCTAGCACTAACCCTAACCCTAAAAGTGGACTCAATTTGCACTATTTCTGGCAGTCTGCAACCCCCCTAAGATGCTCCAGTCTGTGTTACAAGACTTTTGAGATTTTTGAGTCCAGTAATTTGATCCTCTCTGTTTTGCATTCCAGGAAATTTAGCAAAAATACAGTTGCCCAACTCTGGTATTTTGTGAAATGTGTTTATTTTGGATTATCAGCTTATCAAATACGTTGTGGCTATCCAACTCGTGTACTTGGCAATTTCCTCACCAAAAGTTACAATTATGTAAATCTCTTCTTATTTCAAGGGTGAGTACATGAACATGCACACATAACACACTTGGGGAGGGTTGTGTGCATTTCAGTTTCTTTTTCTTCTGGGCTCATCCAGTTTGTAGGTTTCCAATGATGTCAGTCAGTGCAAATCAATATAACAAATTCATTGGTGTTAATGTTGCTTCTGTTGATTCCCCACCCAAATGCTTTCCTGAATCTTTGAGTCTCCTAAAAAAAAAAATCAAAGGATAGGTGCACAGTTTGATTCATTTGTGGGTGTCATGCTTGTGATGTGGGTTGTGATATTAGATTTTGTCATGTCCAACCCCTTCAAATCCCCCAAATATGTAACTTAGGGCAAACATTATAGGTCCTTATCCTCAGAAAAATTAAATACCATATGCACACACTAACCTGAGGAATATTTTCAGTTTTATTGCCCTGCACTTTTCACAATCTTGTAGCCCCAAACTAATTTGAAATTGACTAATGGGGAAGCTGGGATGTTTTTCCTGATCATAAGAATCTTTTCCTATATTGCTAAGGCTCTGGAGAGGAACAAACATTAAAAGGAAACAAGCGGGTAGCAAGAAGATGGAAACATTCTGAAAACAGTGAAGGGTGCAAACTTGGACATGCCTTATTTGATTGTTTCAGTTCAAATATATCACATTTTTAAAAACCCTTGTTTTTCAGGGAGGAACAAAATATTACATAATATTCTGGAACAGGAGGTGAAATAGCCTGAAACATTACATGATTGGCCAATTGCTATTAATGTCATCTTATATATATATTTTAGTCAGAATATACAGCAACATATATCAGCACATTTGCTCCATCAGTTGGAACCCCTCTATAATCATTTAGTTCACCTTTTATATCACCACTTACATGTTTCCCATATGCAAGTGGGGTAAGTTGTACTAGTTTGGAGCCAGGTGCATGAATGACAAAAAATACAACAAAGCTTCAGGGACACCCAAAATCTATCTAAAATGCTTTAAAACATAGAAATAAATTACTTGAAATCTCCTAGATTGCACAGTCGGTCCTCAACATTCACAGCTTTGACACTCACAAGGTCATTGCCACACTCCTCCTACTCCTCACCAGGCTTTTCCCCTGGGGAGGGAAGCCTAGGAGGGAGGGAGAGTAGCCGGGAAGAGTGTGTATGCCAACCCTGCTCCTTCCCACAGCCAGCTATCCTACTGGGGAAGAGAGAGGAGGAGCAATCATAGCTCCTCTTGCCTTCCCCTGTGGGATAGCAGGCTTCCCACAGCCAGCTATCCTACCAGGCAAGAGAGAAGAGGAGCTATTGTAGCCCCGCACTTTCCTCAGTGCCATAGCTGGTTTCCCACAACTTGCTATCCCACTGGGGAAAGGAGAGGAGAAGTGATCACAGCCCCACACCTTCCCCAGTGTGATAGCCAGCTTCCTACAGCCAGCTATCCCACTGGGGAAGGAGGAGCTATTGTGACCCCCTGCACCTTCCACAGTAGGATAGCAGGTTGTGGGAAGCCTGCTATCAAACAGGTGAAGGTGGGGAGCATGGTCGCTCTTCTCGCTTCCCCCACTTATTCACCGTTTTTCCACTTTCATGAGGGTTTTGCACCACTAACCCCCATGAAAGTGGAGGGCAGACTGTACTTGAAGTTATAATGTGATTCCCTATCTATGATGGTTTCACTCTATTTAGATTCCGGCTGGTACCATTCTTGACAGAATTGAGGGCTGTAATGGATTGGGTTTGGACAGATACTACATTGAGCCTTTCTAGCTGGATTTGTGTTGAAGACATTTATGCTCATATATTCATCCTAAAATGCTGGCGAGAGTCTGAGAAGGTAAGAAAACCATTTGCTTTTGCATTTTTAAAATTTTCTGCCTTCATAGTGAATCAATCTTTTAGGAAATGTAAATGCATATGAAGAATTAGAGACACATAAAGATATATGCTTATCTAACTTATTGATGCTTAGCTAGTTTTATCTAGGTACAGTTGCAATTAATTGTGTCTGCAAATTTAAACACCTAATAATATACAAAGACTGATTAAGAGCAGAAAGTACAGGTTAAGCCTCCCTTATCCAGAATTCAAAAATTCAAAATTGTCCACATTGGCAGCTGAGATCATGACACATTTGCTTTCTATTGGTTCAATGTACATAATTTTGTTTCATGCACAAACTTATAAAAATATTATTTATAAACTTACCTTCAGGCTATGTCTATAAGGTGTGTACAAAATATAAATAAATTTCATGTTTAGACTTGGGTACCATCTCCATATTTCATTATATATATATGCAAATATCCAAAATCCGAAAAACTCCAATATGCCAAAAAAAACTGCTCCCAAGCATTTTTGGATAAGGAAGATTTAACTTGTAAAATGAAGACTCTCCATGAAATGTTTAATTTAAGACTTCTGAAAGGAAGAACTGAAATGGATTCATGTTACCATGAAGAATTTAAGACTTGAAATAGAAAAAATATAAATATCAACTGAGCCTTAATGTACAAATGTAATGGTCCAAAAATCCTTATTTACTTACCTGAAACAAGAAGTGTTAATGAAAAGCAGAACTGATGAACATAAATCAGTTTGAACACTAGGTAGCTGTTTCTAAATAGACTTCTAGAGCATTCCAGCTAGGGCTGCACTCCAAATAAAAAAGAAAGGCTGAAAGGCTAAAAGGCTGCCACTGACTTCAGTGGGATTTCATTTATGTAATCCTAACATATTTACTATTTTTGGACCACAGTTAGAATTCTACATGCATTGATAGCAGTGAAGGCAAATGTTGCAATACCTCTTTTCCAGTTTCTTTCCTTTTCTCTCTTTCCTTTCGTCCCTGTGTGGCATCGCGGTGTTTTTCTGTAAATAACACCAACATTGAAACTTTATAAGCTGTTTCTTCCATATATCTATATTTTCCAGATAGCTCTTGACATTTATATTAAGAAACAAAATGATTAATAACTTAGAGATTTAAAGAGATAAGCTTGAGTCCCCACAGCTTGTGAGGAGAAGTGAGGCAAAGCGTAAGCTTTCTGATATGCATTTGGTTGTTTTGAATTATTATTATTGTTTTAAATTTAAAATTGTTTTAAACTGTTTAGTTTGGTTTAGTTGTATGTCATCCAAGACATAGGGCAGGATATAATAAATAAATACATACATAAGGACCTCAATTTTTCTGTGTTTTCTGTTGAAACTTAATCTAGACAAGATGGAAGTGGTCCTATCATTCAAAAGGCAGATCAGAGAATAGGGATTCGATCTGCTCTGAATAGGGTTAGGCTCTTCCTGAAGATGCAAGTCCACAGTTTAGGTATGCTCCTGTATTTAATCTTGAACCTGGAATCTCAGGTGTTGGCAGTGGCCAGGAGTGCATTTGCACACTTAGGACTTTTGCACCAGCTGCACCCATTCCTTGGGGGATTAGATCTGGCCACAGTGATACATGCCTTAGTTACAAACCATTATATACATTATATACAAACCATTATATACAAACTGTTATATGGTCTATCTAAGTCTGCCTTTCAAAAACTTCATATGGTCCAGAGAGCTACATCCAGATTGTTAATACACAGGGAACACACAGCTCTCTGGTTGAACAGTTCTACTTTCCAGAGAGATTAGTCTGGCATTCTTCCTACTCTCTTTCCATAGATTGGTGAAGACCTTTCTGTTTCAACAGACTTTGAGAGCCAATTGTACAGGGCCCATCCTACCTAATCAGTGTGTTGGATCTTCTGTGTATTTTATAACTAGTTAAGTGAGGGGGTTGTAAGCCTCTTTTATTCCTGAACTGGGAAAAACTGTGAGATATTAATAATAGTAATGAGGAGGAGGAGGAAAATTGCTTCCCTGGCATTGCCCTCACCACAGTTGACCTTTGCAAAGAGATGAGATTTCCATTGTACCAACAGAAGTTACCTATTTAAAAGAAAGAGAAGAATTTGAAGTTTTGTTTACTTGTTGTTGTTGTTGTTGTTTTTGTTTTGTTTTTTTGGTTAACATTTGATTTTACTTGTTGTAGAGATATCCCCAACCAAGAGGCCAGAAGAAGAAAAAAGCTGTGAAGTATGGAATGGGCGGCATGATTATCGTCTTGCTGATCTGTATTGTGTGGTTCCCACTGCTCTTCATGTCTCTTATTAAGTCTGTTGCAGGAGTCATAAACAAACCTCTTGATGTATCCATCACAATAACTTTAGGGGGTTATCAGGTACTAGCTAACAAGCTAAAAAAATGCATGTTTACCTGTATACATTATTTCAATTTATATTTATTTGGATGTTGAATATTGGGGAAATGGAATTATGCTGTTGCCATTTTTTTAAAAAAAATCAGAATTTACTGAACAGAATACATAAGCATTGCTTTCTTATTTTGCAGCCTATATTTACAATGAGTGCTCAGCAGAGTCAGTTAAGAAACATGTCAGGAAAAGAATATGGTGATTTTTTACGGAAGTTTAAGGATAATGTAAGTAATTTTATGTGTTTGGTGTACTTTTGTCATGATGTAAATAATAATACTAATGATATGTTGAATTATTTCAGTCACATTTTTCTTATTTAGTAGTATAACAACGTTAATGAGCATACCATCTGCTTGTAAAACCAACTGGATTCAATTTTATTAACATGCAAGGAAAAAAGATTGAATAAAGAGCAGTGTTTACTTTATGTGATATGTTATTGTGTATACGTCAAAGGTACAGTACCAGCATGCAATCTGCAAGAGTGCAAGGATGAAGAGTCTGGAATATGCTATATGCAGGAGACTATCACATGAAAATACATGCAACAGTATACCAACACACACATCTTCATGTGCATACATGCAAGCTTGCTCAATCAGGCATTGACTATTTTTAGCTTAATGTGCTTTCATACAGATGTTTCTGTTGCTGTTTGCTATCAGGTCAACTTCTACTTATGGCAACCTTATAAATGACAGGCCTATCAGATCCCAGTTCATCAACTGCCCTGCTCAGATCTTGCAAACTCAGAGCAGCTCTGGTTTCTTCAATTAAACCAATCTGCCTGTAGTGTGGTCTCCCTCTTTTTCTACTGCCTTCCACTTTACCAAGCAGTATCATCTTTTCCAATTACACATGTTGTCTCATTACATATTCAAATTAATTGCCTCTAGTGAGAGTTCAGGCTTGATTTGCTATCAAACCTATTTATTTGTGTCTTTAGAAGTCAATGATATCTATAGAATTCTTTTCCAGCATCACATTTCAAATTAGTTGCTTTTTTTCTCATTGGTGTTTTTTTCAGCATCCAGCTTTCACAACCATACATAAAAACCAGACTGATTTCTTAAATAATGATTTTAAAGTGGAAACAATGAGAATCTCATTTTTGTTGTTAACTACCATCATGTTAATCTCAACCCATGGCGACCCTATGGATGAGATATCTCCAGGCCCCCCTGTCCTCTACTGCTCTGCCCAGCTCCTGCAATCTCATACATTACCAACTCTCATACATTACCAAATAAATAAACATGTTCAGCAGTGTTCTGAGGGCACATTCTTGCAACATCTCTAAATTTTACACATAATGCAAATTGCCAAAATTAGAAAATTAAAATACATTTTGGATAACACACATAAAGATGTATAAACAGTTTGAGGAAGCAATTTAAAGCAGTCTTTTAAAACTACTGTAATCATATATGAGACTTCCCTCTGCTCTGGTGTTGCAACAAAGTACTCTTCCCAGAATTCCATAGCATGAAGCCATGGAAGTTAAAGTGGCATCAAACCACTTTATTTCTGCAGTGTGGATGCATCCATGATCTCGATTATAGCATGAAAAGTGGCAAGTCTTTGGGTGCTGCATCCATTGACTTAACTACCATAAATGTGTTGACAGTTTTTATTCTCTATATGAAATTCTAATATATTTATTTCTTGCCTTAATCGTGTCCAAATATCTTTTCGAAACCACTTCTCCCTACTATGAGAAATGATCAAACTGGAAAATAAAACCTTGGCATTGAATACTCTGTCCCATAAGAGCCTTTGAGAGAGGGATATAAACTTTGCCTTTCTCTTTATTTTTATTTTTAGGCTGCTTTGCAATTTTTAGAGAACTATGGTAGAGAAGATATAACAGTCGCACAGCTAGAAGGCAGTTCAAATTCATTGTGGACTATCAGCCCTCCCAGCAGGGAAAACATGATTAAAGAGCTCAAGGCAATTGACTCTGATTTTTCTCTAGTTATTTCATGGACTGTTCAAAGGTATGATTTCATGGGTATTGTTGTCCTTATTTGCCTAGAGTAAGTAATTTGTACTGCTGTATTTTTCTTAAATTTCAGATTGTTTGATATGCCATGTAGGACAAAGTTTTATCCTCTTAATTTATACATTTTGTTTCTGGAGGTGGGTGGGAAGTTATGAATAGCATTTTAGAAACAGCCCAGATGCAAAGATTAAAATAATCTACATGAAACAACTGAAAAATAAAATAATCTGCATGGAAGGGTTGAAAGACAGTCCAAACATTGAAGTTTAGGGCAATTTCCAGAGATCAGTTACTCCCTGCACCCTACCCCCAATTTGCTTGATCCAAAGCACCTCCTTGAATGGAAGGGGCTTTGATTCATAGAACAATAGATCTGGAACAAACTCAAAGTGTCTTAGTTGACAATCATTTTTTCCAACAAACTTGCAAAATGGACCCGAGAGGTCATGTGTAGACTACAATGACATTTGATATTTTAGTAATATAATTTTACATTTTAAACAATCTCATATGGAGCATAAAGATCTAAAACCAAAGTTTCCCATCTTAATTGCTGGAAAGCTATTAGCATCTGTTTATAAGCAATTAGATTTTAGGTAGGTGTTGCAGAGCAGATTCCATGCATGAGTTTTGCTCTAGAAAACAAATCATTTTTGCACAACTGCAGTTAAAAAAGATTGAGTTGTCTATGATTTATAACAATGTAGAGTCAATTATCCTGGGAGAACAGCTTCTTGAATCTTATATTATTTTAAGAATTGAGGGGGACTTTGTGATTATGGAGACTATTGCATCCTTAAAAAACCCGACTTACCCCTGCCGTATTCAAGTCGAATATGAGATGCAGCCGGGTATTATCACAGTAAAAATACCGCTGCTGCCTGACTGCATCCCGCCTAAAACCTGGCTAAGTTTTCAAAGTTGGGAAGCTCCCAACTTTGCAAATTGGCCAGCTGAGTGTGGCTTGGAGGCAGGTTTTAGGCGGGATGCAGTTGGGTGGCAGCATCAGCACATTTTTGCTGTGATAATACCTGGGTGCATCCTGTATTCAACTTGAAAATGGCAGGGGTAAGTTGGTTTTTTTAAGCATGCAATAAACTCCTTTGTGTTGACAGACAGTTGAATAGTGTAATCCTATTTCTGTTTTGATTGAAGAAACCTGTCCCTTGGAGCAAAAGCAGAAATAGCATCAGATAAAGTGTCTCTCAACCTACCAATTGATACAAGAAGAAAAATTGCTGAAATGATGGAAAATCCCAATTCAACAAACTTAGTGTAAGTTATTTTCTTCTTAATAAATCTAAACTTTACTAGGGAAATACAACAGTTACCAGAAATCCTATTGATATATATTGACAGTGTTGCTATATACAAATGTGAGGAACTGGCCAAGTGAAACAATGAATGCCTCTTTACAGGAAGATGAGTTTACAGCATCCCTAGTGAGGTAAGAGGTAGTGAAACTCTTGTTGAAAAAGCACTCCTTGAATCTCATCAAATGAGATAATTTACAATGAATCAGCTATTCATGGACAAGGTGTTCAAGCATATAGTCATCTCAACTGTACCCCAAAAATATTGCAATTGAAATTGAAACAAGGAGAAAAAAGAAGCAATAAAATAAGATGTCTAGATGCATACAAACACACACCACACACATGACTTTGGGGGGAGGCAGACGGCCAATTGGGCCATTTTGGGGTCAGGGAAGGGGAGGGGCAGCTGCACGATCGACGCCCCAACCCCTTCCCCAGTTCGTCCTCGGAGCAACCAGCCCTCCACACGGCTGGCGCTCCAAGGAGGACCTCCCGCTGCAGCGTCCATACACGCTGCAGCGGAAGAGTCGTCGAAGGTGCACCGCAAAAGCTTCAGCGACTTGTGAAAGGAGCACCAATTTAGCGCTCCTTTCCAGGGGTGGTGAAGGTGCACCGCGGGGCTGAGGTGTGGGGATACCTTGGCCCCGCGGCGCAGCTTCCCAGGGCATCCCACGGCTGCCTGTCTGCTTCCCCCCTTAGTTTTAGGGGAAAAAGAAGCCTAGGACTGGGAGGGTTGAATGCAGATGTGACTTCTTACTTACAGTTTGGATTTTTGGTCTTTTAGGGAGTTGTTGAGATGTTTCAGCTTACAGTAGGTCTCTCGAGGACAAAAACTTCCAGTGTTATCCATTAAAAACAGAATGAGGAATTAGCATGGCCAGATACTCTAAATCAGGGGTAGGCAACCTTTCCCCTTTAAGGGACTTCAGCTCCCAGAAGCTCAGCCATGTTGGCCAATAGTCCCATGTTGGCCAAAAGCTCCTGGGATTCTGGGAGCTGAAGTCCCTCAGCCCTTAAAGGGGAAAGGTTGCCTACCCCTGCTCTAAATAGGCATTATTTATTAGGTTGCTTTGTTACAGACAGAAAAAAATGTTGGAAATGTAATTATATTCTCCATGCATCAAGAATGGAGTAGAATCTAGAGTTGGAAGTGACCTTGTGGACTATTGAGTCCAACCCCTGCTCAATACAGGATCTTAGCTAAAGCATCCCCAGCATCTGGAAGACATCCAGAAAAGGGAATGCCCCCACCTTTCTAGGCAATTGGTTCCATTACCAAATCACTCTTCCTGTCAAGAAGTTCCTTTTAATGTTCAATCGAAATCTACTTCCTGTAACTTGCTTTTGGGTGATTTTTGATCTATCATTTCCAACCTCCCTAGAGTTCACTTTAAATCTCTCTTGATCAGACTTACCATGCTACCAAAAAAAACATTCTTCCCAGCCTTTCTGAGGTGTCACCCATCTGGAGCCAGTAGTCCTCTGTTTAAGAGGTAAAGGCCATGGTCCCAAAAGGCAAACCTCCCTGTCTATACCATCTGCATAGCCAGTCATTCTCTTTTGGTACCTTCCTGTCCCTGTGTAGTCTTCTACTCTTCACTGGTAGAATTGACAACCACATGTGCCTCAAAAACCTTTGGCTTCCTGCCCAAACCTTCATTGTCAGAGGTGATCTCCTCAAAGTTGTTCTTGGCTGTGACATTTTTGCCCACATGAAAAAAGAGAAAGGAGTATTGCTGATCTATGTTATTGATGAGTTTTGGCAAGTTGTCCATGCCATCCTGCATATATGCACCAGAAAGACACCACTCTTCCCAATACATCTGGTCAGATTGGCCTACAGGTGCAGCAAGTCCTCTAGCCACCAGCACCTTTCTTTTCTTCTTGTTGGTGATTATCTTTACTTCTTCCTTGGCATGCGGTATCCCTTGTTCCTGGTTTCCCATTTGAACATCTTCACTGCTGCAATCCTCATGAAGATGTAAGAAATGGTTGCTTAGTTGGAGAGGTTCTGGATACTTTCTATAAGATCTATTCCTGACTGTGACTTCCTCCAGAGTATTTCCTCACTGTAACAGATCTCTTCCTTTTATTTGGCAGTTTCTTCCTGTTGGTTCTGTAGGATCAATTCTCCCTGTTTTCTGTCCAGGATGTCCTCATATTCTCTACTGCATTGAAGGGGCTCAGCATGTGGCTGAAGTGCATTGACCTCTTCCAAGAGAGCTACAAATTTGAACCTGTGGCAAAGGAAAACAAACATTGTATATGCATTGCAGCAGACAACTATGGAACCATCTGCCTCCATCTCTGCAGTTATTTCTGTCCCCTTTCTCCCTGTAATATCTATATGGGATCTAACTGTACACACCACTGGTTTAAAAGCTTACTGCCTCTCCCCACCTGGCTGGGTCTTTTTGCTCACAGCAACTTCAGCAAAGCCTGATGGGGAAACATATACAGATGAGCTGCTACTCTCCCAGAATAGTAGTAGTCATTTATAATGCTTATATATTGCAGATCTTAGGGCAGCAAACAATAAAAATGTGATCATTTTAAAACAATTTAAAATGTAACAGAGTAAGAGATAGTTACACTGTAAAAAATGTTAAACTATATAAGAAATTAAAATATGTTAAAACTACATGCTTGTACAAATTGGAGATAATCACTCAGCCATGCAGGCTTTTTTTCCAAAAAACAAACATGTTTACTTGGCACCAGTCAACCCTCTCAGGCAAGGACATTCCACAGTTGAGACACCATAACAGAAAAAGTCCTTTCTACCCCTCCAGTAGATCTCAGTCCTTGGACAGGCATATACAGGAAAAGGTGTCCCTTCAGGTATCAAAGTCCTAGCCATTTAAGGCTTTGAATGTTAACATCAGCACTTTGAATTCAGTTAGGAGGTGTATTGGCAGCCAATGCAATTATAATATAGACCAGTGTTTCCCGTGTTTCTGTGTGATCGACAATCTAGCTGCTGCATTTTGCATTAGCTGCAGCTTTCAATTTGTTTTCGTGGGTAGCTCTATGCAGAGTATTTGCAGTGGTGTAATCAGGAAGTTCCTGGGACCAGTGAAGGAATTATCCCTGTCTAGTAAAGACCATAGCTTGCAGACCAGTTGCCTGGAGCCATGGAGTCCACTTTGCCCCTCTCTCCAGTGACAAAAATGGAGCTAGGAATCCTTTTAAGCTTTGCGGCTACTCGCCCAAGAAAAATATCAGCCCATTCAGAGTTGCTCACCAATTTCCTGAACCCAAGAACCACCATACCACAGACCTTTCCTTATTGGGATTCAGCATCTGTTTGGCCCTCATCCAGCCTGTTATAATATTAAGGCACTACACCAGCACCTGCATAGCTCCAGCTCACTGTGATGGCAACGATGAATGGAATTGTCATCAGAATATTGATGATACGCAGTCCAGAAGTTCCTAAAAGCCTCTTAAGTGGTTACGTGTAAATATTGAATAGTATGGGACAAAATATGGACACCTGGAACACCTCACAGTTTGATAATCCAGGAATCCTCCAATGCCACTCTCTACAACTAGCTCCGCAGCCAGATGCTGAACCACATAGTTATTCTCCCCTCCAGTAGGATACCATAAACAACTCCAGTAGGATACCATAATAATATTGAAGATCAAGGGGATCTCGGAAGATCAAGAGGTTAAATCCCCTCCTGACTAGGACAACCAAAATTGGTCCATATAATCTTATGTCCTTAATGAATAGCTGAAGTTGGCCATCTCAAGTATCTTGCCCCAAAGCGGATGTTAATGATAGGGCAGTAGTTCTAATATATTTCTGAGTCCAGGAAGGTTGTTTTCCAGAGAAGACCGTGTTCAGTCTCCTTCAAAGCATTGGGCACCTCTTCCTGACCTCCTGGAGCCATCCAGTCAATCCATCTTTGCTAGATCTAATCATCCAAGATGAACAAGGACCAAGTTTACATTTGGTGGGACAGACAAATTCAAGCATCTTTTCTGCATCATCAGGACAAAACAACTGAAAGTGATCTTTAAAAAACAGATCAGATGGTCTCCAGATTCTACAATAACTGTGGTGTCAAGGCTTTCTCTTCAAAGTGCAGACAACAGGCAACCAAGGGCTCCAATCCCAGCTTCTCTGAGGCTGATCATAATAGATTTCACACCAAGCAGAATAACTCTGTTGGGCATTGCGTGGATAAGATACTAACAACACAACAAGATTGTTTGTCCTTGTGGATATTTGGTCATGCTCACTCCATAAGCTATACCACCTGCACTCTAATGATCATCCAGCCTTTTTCACTACCCATAGCCATTCAGTGAATGAAGCTGAATATATGCTTCATTGCACTTGATTTGGTGATTAAGAACAATCTTATTGATGGTTCTTTCCATTTCACCATTCTATAATGATACCAAGACCTTGATTGAAGTATCAACCCCATGTCAACTCTCAAAATACCAAAAAAGTCCAATGGTGGTTGTGACAGCCATAGAAACCCAAGCTGGCCTTACCAGGACAAATTGGGCATGGATGTTGATCCATCAAGAGCACAATCCTCAGGTTCTCCAGAAAGACTTTTGAGATTGTTTGTGCCCAAGGTGGGGAGATTGTTAGACAGAGGAGTAGAGTGTACATAGGCATCATACCTATTCTGTTTCTTTGACAGAGTAAAGGTACAGAGCTGAAAATTTGATGCTGGGATAGCTTAGTTTTCTTATGAGAACGATGGAATCGTTATGGATGATAGTGTGTCTTCATTCCCAGCCTTCTAATGTAGGTCTATGTTGGACCATGTACCAAGGTGTACATAGTTGAGATAGGCCCACTGCACCAGACTCATCCACCCAAGGTCATTATAATACATACTAGGTCAGCTTCTTTGTCTGCAACCAGGTCATATAAATTGGCCTGGCATTCAATAGCAGCACCAGCAAACCACAGGGTGGGCTGAGAGGGCAACCTCATTCTTGAAGGATGTGGTAAGGACCAAAACATTCAAATATCTATCACTCATACTTCCTTCTGCCTGCAGTTATACTGTTGTAAAAAAAATGAGACCAGAATCAAGGCTGAGAATTTGTTAAAATAGTCATGATATCCAGATCAAATCAAAAATTCTCATTAGTATACCCTTTAAATTATTTTTTTATGCAGGATACTAAAAGAAGTATATCCACATTATATCAAGGCACCCAGTGACTCTCTTGCAAAACCTATAAAGCAACTATTGAAAGGTATGTATTTGCGTCTATTTGCTGCTTCTACATGTTCTCTGACATTTTGTAGTCTAGTTTGTATTTTACTTCCTAAATTGTACCAAGGAACTTGGTACTTCCTACATTTTTTATCTTGAAAACACTGAAGCAATCTCTCTTACTAGCATTAGCCTTGCAAGCCTTAATTCTGATCTGGGGTTACCTGTAGAGGACAGCTGTTTGAATGTTTTTCCAGGACTAAAGCCTTTCTTCAGTTAAGCAGTATTGCCTGTTGCCTTAATGATGCTTTCTGCAACATTTTTAATCTGATGAAGAGATTGAGAGATCTCAGAAGCTTACATATATTTTGTGCCCTTTTGTTTGATTTAATAAGCATATGAGTCTAATATATTTTACATTTTTCTTATAGATACATTTTACTGTTTACATTAATAAGAAATATTAATATAATTGTTTCTTTCCTCCTTCTGCTATAGATGGAAAAGATGAAAATATCACTGTTTCACTGTCCAATAATAATAACTCTGACATTAATTCTGATCTTCGTGAGTGGTGGGTTCTAAACCAGACTAACAAAATTTTGGATAAAAACAAGACAAGGCTGGAACTTGTTGTGTTCAGTGACAAAGTTAGTCCTCCTAGCCTCGGATTCTTGGCAGGTTATGGGTAAGTAATTGTCTCATACTAATATCAGTGTATCATTGTACATATTTTACAAAACTTCAATACCTTTGCTATTCTTCAGAATTGTGCAGCTTACATTTTTCATACCATTTTCATAAAACATTTTCCCCAACCGGAGGCATCTGAGAAGGAGATTGCTGCTCCCTCACAAATCATTACATCACCCTGAAGAGATTTAGGAGTTTACATCATCATAAACTAACATATGCTCACGTAAAGTTGAATTGTGCCATTGAGCAACATTTTTATTCTCAGGAGGAGAACAGAGACATAACTAGGCCTTCAGGACCATTGTGCAAGTGGAGCCAGCAGCATAGGCATTGTGCAATGGTCCTGTTGCGCTATGGATTATGTTATGCAAAGCACCCCAGTGCAAAGGGTTATTTTCATGTCAGAGATGTAGGTTCATCATTGCAGTTACTCACCATTGCCTCTGATAAAGGATCTAGGCTGCAGTCTTGTCTGAATTCAGACACTAAGCAGGGTTAGGGCATACCAAGGTAAACTAAGATCTTGAGATACGAGAGCCAAATCCTGGCTGAACCATTGCCAATTGGAGTTGATAATACTAGTCTAAGATGGACCAATACTCAGTATAAAGCAGCTTCCTACATTCCTGGCACCCCACTGCAGAACACATTTTTAAGAGTACTAGAGATATTGATAGGTGACAGAGACAGAGGGAGAGACAGAGCAACAGTGGCCCTAAATGCATGGAGACCAAAGATGATCCAGTACGTCCCATACAGCATATTCAAAAACTTTTTGTATGGTGTCACTTTTCATATGGTGCCAACCTCTGTGAGAATTCAAACATGTTCATCCATCTATCAATCCATACTTTTATTTAACCCCATCTTTTTCTCAAACTAAGCTCACTGGGGCTTAGAAAATATTTTGTGGTGAAAATGTCTCATAACAGATAAATAGTAGCTGCCATCCTGTCCAGTGTTTAGGAAGTTGCAAGCTAGACTTATGACCTCAAAAGTTTGACATTCACATTTATGATTATGGCACCATTGCCACATTTGCAATTACAATGGGACTCTGCTCACAACTCACTGGCAGGAGATAACTGGACAGGTTATCCACCAGTACCATAAAACTTCTTCAGTTGGTGTGAATCTGGAGCCATTGCCTACTATGGTACAGGTGACAATATCCTAGAATGATTATACTATAGATCTTTCTTCAGTAAAAAATTGAATCTGCAGGATTATACTGTCCTATCCTAGTGTAGAAGGGTTTTAATAACCATACTGACTTTTGACAGAACTCTTTAGTCTTTACCTCTCTGTGACTGTGGTTCACATTTCTCCACTGCTATTCATGCCTCAAGGCTAATTCCCACTTACATTTAACCCAGTTTGCGACTCGCTTTCGCTCCTGGTCGGTGAATGGATTCCAGTCAATGCATTGTTTCCACTATGGAAGTGGATCTTTTCTTTATTTGCTTCTTTTTTGGCATGATTGTGGTTCCCACTAGTTTGTGCTGCTTCAAAATGCCTGTCAGTCATCTATGCATCATCAGTGACACAACCAGCAATACATTCAAGAAAACACAGGAGGGAGTCATGGGTGCTGTGGCTAGAATTCTCCCCTGGGATGAATGGATCCATGGGTGTTATGGAGGACTCTTCCCCGTGCAATTTTTTTAATGACAGTATATGCACTCCATTATGTTTGCAATTACTAGTCTTGCTGAGCCGCAGTCGTTCCGCTCACTTGGCTTGCCACCCGTAAGTAATTGCAAGCAATTGAAAATACAATGGAATGCATATACTGTATATATAACGCACCCATAGGTCACATCACAAAGTACAAAGGCAGAGTGTGTGGGGGGGAAATGGTGAATTTCCCCAAAAACTGGTGAAGGATATACCAACCCTCTGCCACAGTAATCCCTCCCCTTCAGATTTATGTGACTTAGGTTCTTTTCCAAAGGACCGGCAAAAACTAGTGTCTGAAAAGATCGATTTTTTTGCATTTGTCTCACTTCAAAGTGAATCCAAATGATCGCAGTCACATCAAACTATTTCAAATGGGGCAAGGCACATTTAAAGTGATCAGCAAATCAATGTAAATCATAGTGGGAATGAACCCTCAGTTTCTCTCCTCTGCCCTCCCTGCCATTCCATTTCTGTTGTTAATGTATGTGATTTATGTATGTTTATGTATGTGATAAATCCTTTGTTAATGCAGAAAAAGAAGGGAGTTGTTACTAAACATATTCATTTAATTTTTAAAATTCTTCATGTCATCTCAATATCCACATTTTGTCATTTTGTGCTTGCATTTTTATTATTACACATTTCTAAATGAAAGTTGTTTGGTTTTTTTCCCTTTTGCTTGTTTTGCAGCATAATGGGTTTATATGCTTCGGTGGTCCTGGTAATAGGGAAGTTTGTCCGTGAATTCTTCAGTGGGATCTCCCACTCCATAATGTTTGAAGAGCTTCCCAATGTGGATCGCATCCTGAAATTATGTACTGATATCTTCTTGGTGAGGGAGACTGGTGAATTAGAATTGGAGGAGGACCTATATGCCAAATTAATATTCCTATATCGCTCACCAGAGACTATGATCAAGTGGACTAGAGAAAAAACAAATTGATCTCTTTAGAAATCTCACTGTAAATCAAAAGGACATTGGTTTGTTTTTTAAAGCACAACATTCTCCTAGGAGTGAAGGCTTTTATGATTGGGTCGCAATGAAGTTTTTGTTCATGGAATCCATTTGGCTGCTTAGAAAGCTACATGGCCTTTTGAATCAAAGATGAAGAAAGATGGGCTTCATTTCAAAAATCAGCTCCTGTTACATTGGAGAAATTTGCTTTTAGTTCAATGAACAAAATATTCTGCATCCCTCTGACTAAGGTAACACATGGGCTTTAACTCCCCCTCTCAAGGGGAAAAGAAGGATGCCACAACTGAAGCAAGCAGGCCTATAGGGTTTTGTTTTTTTTGGTGGGGGGGGTATCTTGGATTGTGCAATATGCTGCTTTACACCACTGACTTTCAAGGGACAACAGTGGTCTGAGTTACTGTCCTAAGAATTCCAAGGCAGTGAGACACCATGTGTGCTGAAGGAATATTGTCTACAAAAAAATCACATCTGTTAAAGATACTACAGATTCACTTCTGGAAAAGAAGAAAAAAACACTCATTGACATTATCATTAAATGCCTTATTTTATTTGAACATTTACCAGAGACATTAAAAACATCAATGACTTTACTCAGGAAAACAAAAACTGTCAAAGTTCAATTAATGCATAATGATTATTGTGAAAAATTGTGATCTTTTGCCATTTTCACCAAATAATTTGTCTCCCAGCCAGACAGATGTTTTAAGATAAAAGAAGACACTTGAACTTTACAAGAAGCCTTTGAGGGCAACCTTTTTCTCTGCTCCCAACAACACGCTTTCCCCTATTTTGACATTTTAACCTTATGATCTGACTTGTATCTAATATTTCCTTCCAGTGTTTCAGGTATATAATAATGTTTACATATGAAAATTCACATTTTTATGTCTAAGATGGGTTTTTAAAGTTCCTGGTCATGAGAAAAATACATATAGTAAGCTTGAAAACATGGGCTTTTCTTAAATTATTGCTATTGGTGACACAGACTCTTCAGTAGAGGGTACTGTAGCATGAACATTTAGTGTTGCAATGTAGTTTTCATTCCATGATTTAGAAAATGTATTTTCTCTGCAACAATATTGAATGGACAAGATATGTAAGGGTGTACTGTGTAGTTCTGGTTGCACAGTGACTTCAAATGAAGTACATGTTGGAAACTCTTTTTTGCTAGGCTTGTTTACAATTAATGGAAAAGTCTTCGTATAAATTATGTCTAAGTTGTGAATCTGTCAGTAATCATTTTTTTAAAAAAATCATCTTAGTATTTATTGTATATGATAATGTAATATGTCACTTAAAAGAGAGCTGTAGATGGCAAATCAAAAGAAAAGGTAATAGTACAATTGCTTCTGCATTTCATTCTATTATCTGGTAACTAGAAGAACACCAATATAATAAGATTGTGACATACCCACACAGTTGATCTACTTCCATGAAAACATTGCTGGTATCTATATTATGTCAGAAAATTTTGACACGAGGATGTCCAAAACAATGTAAAGAATCTGAAAGCATATTCTACTAATAAAAAACATTGTGACTGGGTTGTTCAAAGATATTTTAATACCAAACAGTAATAATAATAAAGCAAAGGGATTATTCTCAGAGAGAGAAAGAAAGAGAGAGATTAACAAAAATAACTACTCTTCTTATAAAAGGGTTGCTGACTTAATTAGTATGAACAACAAAAGTCCTATGGTACCTTAAAGACTAATGAATACATTAGTTGATGCATGAAGTAGTTACCTATATGTCCTGAACATAAACTTATACAAGATGAAAACTCAGCTTGTATTTATTGAAATCTAACAGTCATATTAGTATGTATATTGCACTTCAGGCCCTTTTGGCCTGTCTGTTTACCATGATCACACACCATAATTGCATACTACTTGTTTGAAAATAACTCTTTATGGATCTGCTAAAGCAGGCTGTGACACATGAACAATTTATTGTTAATTGTTAATCTCTAGGGTACCACAGGACATAATGTGGATCTAGAATCTCCGTTCTGCTAATGGAAGGGCTCTGCTCACAGAAAGGCAGCCCTCTCTGTCGGATCACATCCTAATTCACCCCATCCAGCAAGGTCCCTTTTACCTCTCTGTAGCATTACTCAGGGCCTAGAAGAGCTACCATAGGAAGGAGAGGCAAAGAAGCCTGACTCTGTGAGCCCATTTGTACACAAATAAATCCTAACCCAGCTTCTGTTTTTACTACTAGAGATTAACATGGCTCTCCCTATCAGCTTTGAATCAGTGTACTAAGAAGCAGTAGCAGAGACCTGGCTGGTGTAGAAGAGCCCTGATACAAGCTAGTGTGGTGTCTTCTTTCCCCAGAGTGGCCAACCAGGTATTTCTTAGAAACCTACAACCACAACATGAAGTCACCTGCTGGTTTTTTTTACCAGCAATAATAATAATAATAATAAAATTTTATTTATACCATGCCTTTAGCCAAAGCTATCAAGGCAGCTTGATAGCAACTATCCTCAAGAGGCATACAGGCTCTGAATCTGGAATCTGAGTTTAGCTACTATGTTAAAAATGTTGATGGAGTACCTTTCCATTCATTTGTCTCAATCCCCTTATGAAATAAAGAATGAGTAGTAGTGGATTCCATAAGCTAACTGTGTGTTTTTTCTTCAATACACTGCCAGTCCAATATCTTTAATGACCCTAAGTTCAAGTAGTATGAAACAGGGAGACAAAATCCCTTTCCATTATAATTTCAAAAATCTTTTAGATCCTCCCTACTTGAAGCTTTGACATGTTTTTCACCAACTAAATTGCCCTGGCTTTTAGATGAGTTTCCCAAGTTCCTATACCATTTTGATTATTAGTGTTTTTGTTTTAGTAATGCCTTCTCCTAATCACAAAATTAGTAAGAAGATGAGTTAATTTGGCTGTGTACCACTGATGGTTACTACTCATAAGAGGCACTTACCATCTTTTTTTCCCCAGTTAGTAATTGTCATGTTGAAGGAATGCTCTCCACTTAAATGATATAAAAAATTGGGATCTGGTTTACTCATCATATTGAATCTACTAGCAAATAAGAACCATTTGTGCATGTCCCATGACTTAGTGAAGGTGTCAAAAGGGACAGCATTTTAAAAGCATGGAATCCATAGATCTTTCAGTTGTCACAAATTGTGCTGCCTTTACATGATTAATCTCTACAGGGCTCCAACTAGCATGGTTGAACTACACACAGCCACTGAGGCAGACTGAAATCTTAGCATTGAATTGCATTTATACCCTTATTGAAGGAAACTGTGCTTATTATCTCTCTTGTACATGCATGTTATTTATAAAGCATATCTTTTCTCTCCTAATAATGCATTGTATGAGGTTTTTTGTTGTTGTTTTTAAGAACACTGTGATGCAATTTACCTAGGAATGGGCCTTGATTTGTGGCAGGATTATATCCTGTAACATGCGAGTAACAAGTTATGTGCAGAATGTTTTTATCTTGCCACTGAGTAACCGCAGTTTATCCTATCACATTTAGGATTAAGCAGCAGCACCACAAGGCAGATGGCATGGCATTCAGGTGTGCCAGAGCCCTGGTGACTGTTTTTGGAAATTAACCAATACCCAAGAATGGAAGAGCACAGCAGGAACTTGGAGAATGGTGACTACAAGAATGGTCAAGCTCAGGGATAAGAATTATCTGGTCCTCTGGTGTCATAGGGCTGCAAGTTTTAATAGCCCTAGTCAGTTTAGTCAAGGCTAAGTGATTAGGGGACTTGCAGGGAAGAAATACATAGAGGGGTGCATGAGCCTCATCCTTGACCTAGCTTCACACCATGGTAAATTTAAACTCCGTGCACATCTGTGAGTGTGACTGGAAGTCAACAAAGAAAGAAAGATGACAAAGTATTTTCCCTTTCTGTATATCACGAACTTTCTGCTGAAAGTATAGTGATCGGTCTGATATACCTAGAGGCTGAGGAAATTACCTTTTTGAAACATTTTTAATTGATTCCGAAATCCTCCACCATGGCTAGACTGAATGGGGGACTGTGAAAGTCATTGTCCAACAGGGTAATGTTTCTAAGCTCTGGCTGTATACCATTTGGTCTCCAACATTCACCTCATTTACACTAACATTACTTACTTGACCTGTGTAGATACACTAGTAGAGCTAACTATATGAGAGACTGATGCACACCACAAGCTTTTACTGAAAGAGATAAAGGCCTGGTGTTTCACTTCTGCTTTTTACTGACCATCCTAATATCAGTTTATTCCCATGTAAATAAAACTGTAAATATATGTACAAATTACAAATATACTATGTAAGACAAGCTAGGATTTAGTGCTTGATTTTGTTACCTGAAAGGGCAGTGTGAAAAACAAATGTGGCAATGTGACTGGCAAAAAAAAATGATTAAAAAAACATTAAGGTACTAATAGCCTTTGTATAATGAAATTATGATATGAAACAGTCTTTTTCTTGATTAAAGTTTCTTTTGACAAAGATTTTTCTGTTCCTTTTCTTCAACCAGATACAATCAATGTAGTAACAAAAGCACTCTGCTGATGTTCTGGAGAAGAGGTCCTGATGTTGGTCCTCCACTGCCAATGTTAATGCTCTTTTTAGAATGTGGATCAAAACAAAAAACAAAAGAGTGGCATTTTGTGTCACCATTTATGTTTTATGGCAGTGTGGATTGGCAAATGCACCTTCTCTGTGGTGCTCCAGAGGTCTTAGTGAATGATGGCATCACTTTGCATCTGGTTGTGTAGTGATTTGAGCATTGGACTATGACTCTGGAGACTATGGTTCAGTTCCCCACCCAGCCATGGAAACCCACTGAGTGACCTTGGGCGAGTTGCACATGCTCAGCCCCAGAAAACCCCATGACAGATTTGCCTTAGGGTTGCCACATGTTGGAAATAGCTTGAAGGCAATCACAACAACAATGGAAATATAGCCAGATACTTTTCCAATCCCTCCCATTCTCCCCAAGCACAGAATGCCCTTGGGGGAAGGGTTGTAGCAACTCTGTGGTAGATCTGATGTGGGCTTTGGTTGGTGCAGAAGGACAAAGGGACTAGAAACCTCAGCATCAACCATAAAGAGACATATGCAGGCCTAAGACCTGTGTATGGCAGTAACAGGATGCCACTCCCCATTTCTTATAGTTTGTGCACTTGGTATTGCTGCTTCAGTATCCCTTCAGGGGAGGTATTAAAAAAGCTTTCTGGGTCTTTGTCACTGTGTTTTATGGGTGCTTTCCTGATTTCCCTTCCCAACAAGTCCCTGCTGCCATATTTTGTCAAATGCTGTACTTAATAGGATGTGTGCTTTTTCCTGTCACAGCAGCAATCTCTCCCTTGAGCCACATGTCCAATGCACAGAAACTTCAAATCCACTGTATCTGACTGGTGACTTCCCCTGTTACCGCCTTCAGTCAAGGCAGCATAAGGACATACTTCAGAGCAATGCATAATTTCATCAGAGCTTGGAAGTACAACAAATTGCATAGGAAGATAAGATCACAGATGTGCAGTCTGATATAAAAATGGCAGTATAAATTAATAATGAAAAACACATGGTTTGTTTTATTCCAGAGCTAAATACAAAATGTGTTTGGTTTTAGACCAGCAACTGTGCTTTGGAAAGCAGCCTCTGCTAATGGCCTCAATATGACATTACCAAACAAAATGCTTGTCCATTTCTCTTGCTCTGTTCTTCCTAGAGCCATTGTAACTGTCTTTTTTTCCCATTTAGACCTTGGAAGTGGGAAATAAGTAGGTTAAAGCATATAAGAAAACTGCTTATTTAAATTATCAGGTACTTATCTAAGAAATGACAAAGTCATATTGGAGAATTTTACTGTGATGCACCTGTGCAGATCAAAGTTATCAGGAAAAACAACTACATTACTTAAAAACAATGTATGAATCTACCTCCTAGTGTCTTCAATGGATTAACTGGAATTAACTGGAAAGTTGTAACACAGTTGAGAACTAGTTGATGAGTACCTGACCAGTGGTAGCTGACAGCTTCCATGTTAGTTAGGTGATGAATATGCTCTGGAGTTTAGTCTGACTTTAAAGGAATTATGCAAAGTGCTAAATCTGAGCCCCAAAATAAATTCATCAGCAGTCTCACTATTCTTAATGGAGGACATTGTATGGCTACTGGAAGATTTCAAGTCTTGAGGTTTAGAATAGCCTGACTGCTGTGAGGAGTGGGTGAAGATGAAGCAGAACCTTGTGATTTGCCTAAGTAAAAAGTAGCCATTGATGTATGAGGGGTTGAGGCAAGGAAACAGAAGGAGAGGGAGGCCTCTCATAAGGCAGATTCCCAGTTTCATCTCTTATTCATGGCCATAGTCAAATAAATCAATCACAGAGGAGCCTGCCTTAATGGGCTCCCTGGAGATTACAGAGCGATTTCAAAGCCTCAGCCAACATTTCATTGCCTGCTACCATATCTATTCTCCCACATCAACAGCAGAAGGTCTCCTTTGAGAGCAAAGCTGCAACATAAACACATTTGCCAAAAATTGCAGATAAATCCAAGCATCTGTGTTTGCCATATTCATTGTTCCAAAAAAGGCACGGATGGATAGAAAAACATATGTTATACATTTGCAGCTCTAGACAATTTTTATTTAGGAGCCAGGCTGGAGTGACTGCAGGTGCTAGATTTTTCAAAGTTTAAGTTACTAATCAAGTCTTCTGGCATGCATGATGTTTGAATATATAATACAGTACTTTCAATGCAATCTATATTAAATGGCTCATACTTGAGCCGTGTTGATTTTAGGCCCAGAGCTCTTCTCATAAATAAAATAGGTGAAGCATTTGTGAGAAAATGATGGCTCAGGACCAGCCTTAGGGTGAGCAAGCTGGGCACTTGTAGTAAGTGCTAAAGGGGCTCTGAGATGACTTCAGTAAGTAAACTGGAGTATACTAAAAAAAGGTGTTGATTTTGCAGTTTTATGTAAACTAAGGGCTTTACAGACTGGCAGAAATAGTGCAAATTGAGTCCACTTTAACTGCCCTGGCTCAGTGCTAGGGAATCATGGGAATTGTATTTTTTTTTCTGGGACATTAAGCCTTCTCTGCCAGAGAGCTCTGGTGCCACAATAAACTACAGTTCCCATGATTCCTTAGCACTGAGCCAGGACAGTTAAAGTGGCCTCAATTTGCACTATTTCTGCCAGTCTGTAAAGGCCCTAAGTCATTGTATTTAGTGGAATTTGAGCATCCACATATTTTGTTATCTATGGGGGGTCCTGGAACCAAACACCAGTGGATACCAAGGGCCTACTGTAATGCAATATAGCTTGCTTCTGGAACTACTTGTCCTTCTTGCTTCTTAGTAGGTGTGGAAACACTTATTCTGCACACCTGAGTATCCCTGCTGGTCATACTCACTTCAGAGCAGGCATTTAAACACTTGGACCAAGATCCTGCATCAAACACATAGCCACAGTGTTGTAGTTAGGATTTAACTCCCCATCCGATCTCTGAAACCCTCCTTAAAAGCTGGTCAACTGTCCAGAGCAACAATTATCTGTTCTGCTGGCAAGTGGGGTGCTGCAGGATGATGTGGTATACTCCTTCACACAGCAAGGCTGTGACGAAGAGTTGTGACTGGTCTCTCCTTCTACATCTCGCAGCCTCCCTCATGGGTAGGAAGGGGCTGGTCATGTCATCCTGCAATGCCCTGTTTGCCAGCAGATTAGGTCTGCAGAGGCTCACTGGCTGGCTTTTAAGGACGGTTTCATGGTTATTTGCAGTTGTGGCACTAGAGCCACCATCGCAAATGAGAATATGAAGCAGCTATGATGTTCTAAGTCTCATCATATCTGACTAACAGGATGCCAGCTTTGGTATTTTGGATGTCCTTTGAACATGGTTCAGCCATACTTACTTCTGTAATTACAGGAACATCAAGGAGGGAGCACATAACACCAGTGCTTAAATCCCTTCACTGGCTGCCAATTAGTTTCCGGCCGCAGTACAAGGTGTTGGTTTTGACCTTTAAAGCCCTACATGGCTTGGGTCCATCTTATCTTAGGGACCACCTCTCCCTATACGATCCCCCCGCGCCCTTCAGTCCTCTGGGAGGAATCTGTTACAACCAATAAAAACTAGGCTGTCTCAGATCTCCCAGAGGGCCTTCTCTGCAACTGCTCCCAGACTATGGAACGGCCTGCTGGATGAGATCCGTCTTATTACTACTCTTGCTGCTTTCAAGAAAGCAGTAAAGACGGATCTCTTTCGGCAGGCCTTCCCGGAACAACTGTCAGCCCATAGATGAGCCCCATTAGTCTGATTCCTCATGTTACTTTTTGATATTCAATTTATTTA
>CM034706.1:69890792-69908611 GCA_020142125.1 Phrynosoma platyrhinos | reverse complement strand
TTTCTGAATTTCTTCTGATGTTATTTCATTATTTAGAAATTCTCTTTCGTCACTATTCAATTTTAAGTATTCTGTATTTTCCAAAAATATTTCTATTTTTCCCATATCAATATCAATTTTCCTATCATGTTTATAGAGCTTTGAGAAAAAGTCATGAAATTTATTTTGTATTTCTTCCTGGCTACAACTTATTGCATTGTACAGGAGTCATAAATCAATCAAAGTCACACATGCATCTATCATGTCAATCATGTAGTTGTAAATCATAAATCAATCATATTCAATCAATGTGATATATATCATAAATCCTGCTATATTTGACAATTCAGGTTGAGGTGACATGTGGCTTGATAGTTCCATCCTTAGCCAATTGCTAAGCAAGGGTCCCCCCACATTAAATGCCTGAGTAGGGGTTGAATGCCATCCACTCAGTATTATTAAGCCAAACTGAGCATTTGGGGATGTGTGCATCTGTCCCAACTGCAGGTAAACCCTCTCCTTTCTTGATAGCTCTGGTATCACCCCCAAGTGCCCTCATCTTCCACTTTATATTGTGCATGATGTCCCCTCCTCCATGAAATAACTGCCACAGAAGGGGGATAGCCCAGCTTGGCAACCCCTCCTCCCGAATGTAAAGATGAATGTGTTGATCCACAGAGTCTAAGTAGATGTCAGAGCTTTCGGGGAAGAGATGTAACCCATTGTCACTGAACTTGAATTCCAGGTTGAGAAACAACAACACTGCCCACTCAAAAAATGTTCCTCGTGATGTTGACATGGTGTTGGGCTACACTGACAGCTGCCTCATTCCTAGACCATGCCACACCCTCCACAGCAGCAATTTAGTCCACAAAATAAGGGTGTGAGGGAGAATGCTCCTAATCATTTGGCCTAATCAGCCAAAATCATTCTGACCAGCTGAAATCCCTGCATCTCACTGGATCAGAAAGATGACAGGATGCTGGTGTACTGCAGTCAGTTTGGTGATTCAAGGAAGCAATGCCACCCCAGAGAATGCCATAGTGACTCCACCAGTGAATATCTGCTGTTTGTGTAAGGCCAAGTTCTCAGCCTCTGCCTGAATAAATTGCATGTCATTCAGCACAGAAGACAAGGCTATGTCTCACTAGCCATACTACCTTGGATGTGTCTTCTTGAAGAAACAGAAAACATTAGATAGTGGGGGAAGGGCAAGACTCATCCCTAAGACATATTGCCAGAAACTTACTGGCCCATGTGTGAATATACAACTGGAAGGCACCAAAACACCAAAATCCCACCCTCAGAATGTCCACATGGGCAAATCCATGCTGTCTGCAGTGGTCACCACACTCATCCTGAATGAGTGGGGAGAAAATTGGTCCAGGAGGGCGCCCAATTTTCACAATGGCCTTTTTAAATACCGCACAGAATTGGAGCTGGTCAAGGGTAAACCTGATGGGTGAAGAAATAGGTAATCGGGGAGACAGAGGTGGACAGAGCAGTTTCAGCATGTGACAGATGTTTGGAAGGGCATGCTGAACGCACAGGAAGATAACCTCTGACGTGGGTAGGTGAGCATCTGGGGCTGAGAGGGGTTGCCCCTAGACTACCCCTTGAGGAAATGGGCAGTAGAGTTAGGAAAACCATGTGCCCAGGAATAAATTGCTAGGGCCATTAGGCAACCTCTGATCATTTGGTAGGACAAACTGGAGGCCTTTAGGTGTACAGTACGGCATAGAATAACATCCACCTGCACTAGCCAAACATTGGGCTCACCCACTGTTAGCAAGAAATTCCTGAAGACACGAAGACTATGCTGATAAGTCTTGTGGGCTGAAGGGACTAAAGATAAGATGAAAGCGTGATCAACTTCTATCTGCCAAGTTTCCATACATATGCTGAGATCTGCATAGGCTTCAGGGAGGTGTGCAGGGCAAACATCTAGAACCCGTAGAACTGAAAACTAGAGAGGGAATCTGCCAAGGGATTCATGATCCCCCAAAGATGGTGAGATTGATGGTGGGCTGCTGATCTGGGTAATGGACACTGTTGGTGATGTACTGGGCTGTTTGTGGCTTGAAGGATAATTGGCTAACAGGGGACCTCCTGACAATGGGAGGACCTCATGAAGCTGGCCATTCACACCAACTGCAGCAGCCAACCCGTGTAGCAGATTGTAAATGTCAGCAATGGTTAGTTGGGAGGAGTCTACTGCAGATTGGCCAAGACCAGTTGACCCATGCCATTTATTAGCTACATAACCACTGCCAAGGTAGGTTTACCTGAGGGGGGGGAGGGAGGAACAGCTGGCTGAGGTACATCTCTGACTGTAGCAACAGGAACTGGAGCTATATAACTACAAGCAACAGGAGGGGAAAGTGCCGCCTCAGAAGCAGCAACCCTGCTGTTCAGTTGCACAAACTCAGCAGCCATGTTATTCTTTCAGGTGAACCTTTTAGTGGAAATAGCCAGTCTCTTGTGGCTGACTGTCCATTATCAGAACCAGGAGCAGCAGTTGAAGGATGTTTGGGCTTGTTTCAAAGCATGGTGTGGAGCCAAGCACAGTCCTTTTGCTCAAGCAGGGCTAAAGTAGCGACAGTGTAACAGCTGGACAACGAAGCAACCGTAACAAGCAGAAGGAAGTCCAAGTGAGCCACCTGGAACTGTACCAGCCTCCATGGTGCCTGCAGCAAAAAGACTGAAGGATCTGATTTCTGTTCAGATTGTGCTTGTTCCTAAAGCAGATCTTCCTAAAATTAACAATCACAATCTTTGAACAAAAATCCAATCCTTCAGAAAAATCACTATTTACTTGAAAAACACTGTACATACTGAAAATGCTGTTTACTTCTTTGCATATATTTTCAGCTACTCTTTGGATCCATGTTTTAATTATGTTTGCTTAATGTGGTAGAATAACATTTCAGTTCTAGATCCAGAGGGGTTTTTTGCTTCTGCTGTAGATCTTTCACACTTTTAATTAAAATACACAATTTCCATAGCAGCATGCTTTGCTTTGCACTGTTTAAAATTGAAGTTCATAAAAGAAAAGGGGTGTGTGTGTCAAAGAAAGCAATCATTTCTTTGTAGTCTATTTGAAAGAAATAGAATTATCTCAATTTCCTTCTCAATTTTTTCTGCTATTCACACTTTCACAAAATGTCATTGGAAGAGAGACCTTGAGAGAACTGGAAGAGTGAGGGGGGAAATATCTTGAAAGAACATAAAGACTGGAGCAGGCCTGGCAAACTTATTATTTGTGAACATCCACTTTCAGTACGCTATTACCTCTGGACATTGAAAAGTTATACCACTTTCCTGGTTTCTGCAGTCACATTTCACTCACTTTACTGCAGGTGCCAAATGGCTCTTTCATTATGGACTGCAATGAAGAATGTTTAACTTCTATCCAGTGTTCAAAAGACCAAGTGCCACATGGCAAAGAGAGATGGTTCAGGTTAAACTAAAAGAGCCACCAGCACAAATCTGATTTTTTTCCTATGGTGGGGAAAAAATATCTTCTACATGTAGAGTCTACATGATCATCTCTGCACAAAGAAAAAAGAAACAAGAGTATGAAGCCCATGAGAATATGATTTTTCACACACTGACTGAAAAAGTGAGACTAAATACAAGTTGTAGCACATTTTTTTTTTGTTTAAACTACAGCACCATCTTGTGGCTATAACACCTACCTGCTAGGAGTACTGCTAGACTATTGAACAGAAGCACTGAAATGGAACCTGTCTTCTGGAAACAGCACAATATGTTGCAGCAATTAAAAACAACAACAACAAACCACCCAATAAATTATTATAGTGAATGGTTAAGAACTAGAGATAATATGAAACTATGTAACCATTACTGTTTAACAATCATTAAATCTGAGACTGCAAAGACTAAAGGATTCTAGATTGTTCACTGCCAGAGCCACCCATAATTATGACGTCTATATGAAACTATCCCTACTTAAAAGTGACAACGTGTTTTTTATTTACATAATCATTTATGGAGTTTTTATGATGGCTACGCATGATCATCCCTGCTCAAATTGGTGGAGGGGGAAGACATAATCATATGACCAACAGGGAGGAATCAGTCACTGGAATCAAAGAAATTAATACTTTAGGGGGAAGTGACCATATAATGCTAGAATTTACAATTGTGGAACAGGGCAAAGAGTAGTTGGTCCTCTGTATCTATGGGTTCAACCAACCACAGTTCAAAACAACTCTCTCACACTCACTCACTCTATCTCTCTCTCACACACAACAAAAGCAAAGAGATTAAATGTGGAATAGATTGAACACAGTCAATGGATCCATAATAGGTTGAAAAACCACACTCAGAGTAGTCATCAGTGGCTACGCATCAAACTGGAAGGAGATCTTGAGTGAAATACCTTCTGGGGCATTACTTAGATATTTAGATGACAGGATGGAGGAAATCCTTATCAAATCTGCAATAACACAAAACTGGGAGAGGTGGCTAGCAGAATTCAAAAGGACCTCTATACAGTAGGAAATTGGGCAGAAAATAAGATGAAATTTAATAGAGACAAATGCAAAATTCTGCATTTAGGCCACAAAACCCAAATATACAAGTATAGGATGGGGGATAGATGGCTGAGCAGTACTACATGTGAAAAGGACCTTGGGATTATTGTTGATCGTAAATTGAACATGAGTAAGCAGTGTGACGCTGCAGCAAAGAAGGTGAATGCTATTTTAGCCTGCATTAATAGAAGCACCATTTGTAAATCAAGGGAAGTAATAGCCCCATCATATTCTGGTCAGGCCTCATCTGGAGTACTGCGTTCAGTTCTGGGTGCCTCATTTTAAAGATATAAACAAGTTGGAGCGCGTTCAGAAAAAGGTAATAAAGAGAAGCGGTAACATAGGAAAGGTTGAAGGAGCTGGGCATGTTCAGCTTGGTGAAGACTGAGGGGTGACACAACTGCACTCCTTAAATAAATCAAGGGCTGTTAGAAAGAGGAGTGGGTAGGCCTGTTTTTTGCTGCCCTGGAGAATAGGACCATGTGTAATGATTTTAAGTTACAGGTGAGCAGATTTCAAATGAACATTAAAAGGACCTTCTTGACAGTAAGAGCAGCTCCACCAATTGCCTAGCGATGGGGTCTTCTTCTTCTCTGGATGTCTTCAAAAAGAGGCTGGATAGCTACTTGCTGGGGATACTTTAGCAGGGGATCCTACATTGGTGTGTGTGTGTGTGGACTACATGGCTCATGAGGCCCCTTCCAACTCTATGATTCTAGAAACAGTCCAGAAATCCCTCTCCTTGCTAGTGACAGTCAATATTCATATCACTGACCTTCAATTTTCACTTGGAAGACATATACCAATTAAGTAATCTTCAGTGCCAGGGTAGATGATGTTGTCAACAAGCACAAGCAAATTCTCAACTCGCTTATGTTCAATACTGAGGTCCGAACATGCAAACAGATCAAGCTGGTCACAACCACCATAAAAAAATCCATAATTTAAAGCTTTATTTTGGTTTTACAGGCAAAATACAGGGACTGTTTTCAGAGAAGCTGCAGCTTAGGGCAATTACATTTTTTTATAATATTATAACCCACAGATAGGCTGGGCAGAATTACAATTAAAACACAGGTTCACATTGCATAAAACACAGTTTACACACACCTGGCTTTACAGACAAATCATATTTAATATAGTTAGTTGCCTTCATAATACATTTTAGCATACTCATGCAAGCCAAGTGCTGTTTTGGCTCTTGAAAAGTTGGCATCATGTCCCCAAACCTTTCTTCTTGTCATATGTCTATCTTTGTCAAAAGAAGTGTGCAGTGTGCCTTGGATAACATACACTAAAGACATTTTATTCAGAAAGTGTAGATTATATGCTAACATTTAATAAAGGTAATCTATTTATTGTATTTTAATTACCTGAAACAAAGGTCAGGAGCTAAAAGGGACATTGCCCAGTTTAAGCTACATCAATCTTCACGAATTTCAGTTTTGAAAGCATTACCAGGATCCAGTATTTAAAAGATATTTTATAACCTTAGAGTTGCTGTATAATGTGAAAACAGGAAGCTTTGAACTTGGGCCTAAATCAAAACTCTTACACACAGCGGGTACCTAACTTACATGGAATTTAAAGGGCATACAAGTCTTTCTGAACGAAACACAAAGTGGTATGTTGTAAAGATAAGCCTGTTCTTACTCAATATGCTACATACTAGACAAACACAGCAGTATCTTCATTAATAAATATAAATGTTAGCCTAAGGCAGTTTATTCATTTAACACAAAAGGATGTTCTTGATGTTAATTCATTCTCACAATACAAAACTGGTAGGAATGTTAATTAATACATTTCATGATCCTTCTGCTGTGATGATATGGCCCAGTATAATTACGAGTTCATAAAGTACAATGTTCTCCAAGAGTTTTATTACTAATGCATTATCAAGATCAGTTGAGGAGACATTATCAAAGTTACCTCACATGTATAGGTGACAAGCCACTCACATATACAGGTTATAGACAGTAAGCCTGTATTTTCAGTTCCCACCTTTAGCTTTATCATTATACTAAACTGAAGTTACCAACTAGTTAAAACCAACTAGCCTGAATTCGTCTGACTAGAGAAACTGTAGCAGTGAGTGGAGAGAAACAGGAGGATTCTTGCAGCTTTATAATGGACTCCAGACACTCTGGAAAAATTTCTCTATACATCTACAAAGAAGAGTCAAATGTACTGTACAAGTACTCAAAGGTGCCAGCCCATTTGGATTGAAAATAGTTACCTTATACTTTCTTACTGAAATTCTGTTTTCTTACCAGAAAGGCCAAATAATTTGCCACTATTTGTACACAAACGTTTTGAATTCCGATCTTACAGAATAAAGTGAAAAGATTTCACAGCTAACATTTTTCAATATCCCAAGGGAATCAGTTTTCTTCTTTTTATTCACAACAGTTGTACAAGGATAAAAAGTAACAATTTTTTTTTCTTTAAAAACTCCCCAAAGCCTGTATTTTTTTTGGTATTGACCACAAAGCTCCTATACATATTGCAGATATGCAAGCATACCAGCACATATATTTCATCCAAGAGTCTGCTCAGAGGGGGTAAGGATAGCCATCATAGCTTAAGGTGCTATCAGTGTTTTGGTGATCTTGTTTAACATTTAACAACAGCAATAATTCACAACCCTGTAGAATTCAGATTTTTCCTCCTCCCAACCTTGTACAGGGCCAGCAAATGACACTGGAGCATAAAACAATGGGCCATGAAATGAGAGACATTTTGAAAGAAATATTGAAAATAAATACCATCTTCCATACATACTTCTTTTTTAGAGAAGACTACAGTACTCAAATTCTTCATTAAAGCAGATGCATTGAAAAGACTTAAGATTTAAGACTGTAGCCCAGAGATACTTTAAGGTGTACAGCCATGCATTTTTATACAAGTACCCCAAAAGATGACACGTTATTATAATCTTTTCAATTTGATAGCTGCAACAAATAATATAATTTGGGTGCATTTGGAATTGCTCAATGGCCACACTGATACCTGAGAGCACAATTAACTCAAGTTAGCATAGTCCACCTGCATAATCATCATCCTCCTCATTTCCAGGAGCACCTGGTACATCTTTGCCCTGTGGAGTAACTGGGGATTTCTTCTTTATACCTCCTCCTGGGACAGCCAATGAGAGACCAAGCTTTGCATACTGACAAAAAACAGAAAGAGTAAGATGTCTATATGTTTAAGGGCACATTCTGAATATATTACTCAAAAGAAAGTCAATATAAACATTTAAATCAATATAATCATTTGCCATAATGATAACCTATTCAGTGCCAGCATCCCGCTATTCTACTCTGCCCCCAAAAAATGGATTTGCCCAAGCAAATGTCCATCACAACTGGACCTATGTGGACCCAATAGGGAAGAACTAGAAGAACTTCTGCAATTATTCTTGAAATTGTAGTTTGCAACACACCACCTTTTTTCACTAAACATTCAATTGCCATCAAAAACATTGGTCAGAATATAGAGATTTAGGGCCTTTGCAGACTGCCAGAAATAGTGCAAATTGAGTCCACTTTGACTGCCCTGGCTCAGTGCTAGGGAATCATGGGAACTGTAGTTTATTGTGGCACCAGAGCTGTCTGACAGAGAAGGCTCAATGTCTCAGAAAAAAATACAATTCCCATGATTCCCTAGCACTGAGCCAGGACAGTTAAAGTGGACTCAATTTGCACTATTTCTAGCAGTCTGCAAAGACAGTTAGTCATGAGAACCCTGAGAAGAGTTCTGCTCCTGAGGAAGATACTCTCAGCTCATGGGAGTATCAATAATGGGACCATGGTGAATGTCTTTATAACAAGCAAAGATATGGAAGAGAACTTTCAACCTACAGCCACTTTGGAAGCCATTAACAATGGTTTCTCAGTTCAGACACAAGAGAAAGCTATGGTTGCAGTTTCTTGGGGTTTTTCGTAGCTCTTTTAAATTGATAAGCAAAGCAACTACAGCAGATTTATCTTAGCTTATTAAACATCCAAACACAACCTTGAAGTACCATGTAAACCTAATATGATTGCAGGTCACATTCTAACCACAGTTTTTCCCACACCTTAAGATTCTGCAATATCTTGTTAGCTAATAAAATAAGTGTATGTTTAAGCTAACAACTACAACCACATACAAGATCTTGGCTCCAAGAACTGAACACAGTAAGAACCTTCTTTACTTATACAAATTAAAGACTGCTCTTTTTGTTCTCCAACCCCAACTACTGACTCAATTTTTTATTTACACAGCAGAACTGAATTCATGATTTCAACAAATCAGTCCCCAGTTACATTTTCCCCCACAAACACACAGAGAGAGAGAGAGAGAGAGAGAGAACAGCTTACTTCATTATCCATGTACTTAAAGAGTGGTGAATTGCATACATCAGATACTTGGTCCTGGTCTTGCTGATCATACCCTTCTAGTAACTGTTCCAATGCTGCACAGTCCTCACTTTCTCTGAAGCCTGGTATGCTGAAGCAATTGAAATCTCATTTAAAGTAGCCCCTCCAAATTAAGAAACCAAAATTCCAGATAGGGTTAAAATAAGGAAATGGAAGATACAGACGTTTTAGACCTAGGGGTCTGAAATACCACCTCATATTCCATGATATTGCCTAGATCCTGCATTCATCATCTAAGGGCCCTCCTCTGGGTCTCACTCACTGAAATTAGCTGAGTGATGATCAGGAACAGTCATTTCAACTGCAGCATCTTCACTATGAGATGTTCTCCCCAATGAAGATACCCAGTACAGGCTGTGGAACCTTCATTTACACAGACATTCCAGTATGTAACACGAGATATTTTTAATACTGAGTTTATCTGTTCTGTTAATTTTTACTACCAGCTTGGTTGTTTTGTGTAACTCTTAATTATGACATTATAGATTATTGCTTTATCATTTTTACTGTACACAGATATTTTAACCAGTAGACAGCCTAGATATTGCTTTTAAAAAATTAAAAATGAATTTGATACCTTCAGTTCAATTTCCTAGGCGGTAATACAATCTGACAATTACAGATGTACAGAAATACAAAGGTATTCCATTTGCTAAGATCCCATGGAACAGTACCATATTTTTACATTAAAAACCAATCAGGCATGTGACTTACCTACAGCTCTCCCTGACACATTTTTCTGCAGCAACATAGTCATTTCTGTGAAGATGAACTAGGACTTGAGCAATGGTTTTCTAAAAGAAAAAGAAAGAATGATTATTCTCTAATAATAAAACAGTTTTTCAAAAGATCAAAAAGTGTTAAATTAATTTTTTTTTAAATGTTTTTCCTTCTAGAAATTGAGGAGCGGGGAGAAACCAGCAGAATTCATACCTTGTAACATGTTGGATAGTTTTCAATATCTTTATAAATACTCTTTTCTTTCTGCAGAGATACTGCTGCCTCATCTAGTCTGAAAGACAAGAAGAAAGAAATGTTCATTTAATGAAAGCAGTAGGAACAGGAAAGGCAACTACTGCAACTAAATGACCAATTTCATACAGCTTAACAATACGAAATAAAGCAGCTTTGGGCCAGTTTGGAGGTGTGCTGTTTAAATGACACACGTCCTAAGAGGCCGGGAGCCATGACGAAGCTGTGCTCTGGTCCTTAGGACCAGAGCGTGGTTCTGGCACACAACTACATTGAGTCTATACTGAAGGCACCAAACCAAGAACCAATGGGCCATACTGAACAGAACTGTAAAATGAATGAACAGAACTGTAAAAAATGATGATGGACCATAATGAACAGAACTGTAAAAAAGCAAGGTCGGATGCCTGTTTCTAATACAGCTATATGGGTACCAAACTACACTGAAATTTGGCAGCTGGGGGAGTCAGAATGTGAAAACAGTGCTCTGTGTGTCTGTCTGCGTGTGTGAGAGAGAGAGAGAGAAAGAAAGAAAGAAAGGGAGAGGGGAAGAGAGGGAGGAAGGGTGGGGGAGAGATTGAGAGTTTTGCAAGTCCTAGTAGAGTAGTAGTTTAGCAGTTTATATTCCAGGGAACAGCAATTCCTGCCACATTGCAGGGCTTTCAGGATAACATGCAAGTAACCAATAACAGTTGTGTGCCTATTATGTAAAAGCCATATCAGCCAGTAACATCCTCAGAAATATTTCATCTTCAAAAACAGGTAGCACATAGATGCACACCTACGACCTTTGACTAAAAGTCTTGAAGCTTTCCCATACATTTCCACCGCTTGTCGTAAACGTTCTTCATTCTGAAAAAGAAGAGAAATCATAAGTATATACAAACATTAATGTCTTAACTGTGAGACAGCTTCAACTGCATTGGTTTAAACCAGGGGTGGACATGTGCTGGGGAAAGAGGACAATTTTCAGGAATCCACAACCATACAGGCCACACTACCACCTCTGACTTCCACACACCTCAACTGCCATCTTATTTCACTCTCCCAATGCCCTCCCTTTGACTTCTTTTGCACTGCTATCCTCTCTTCAGGACCTGCTTCCTACCCACTGGTCTTCAATTATACAACCTATGCAATTCGAGCTTCAGTCAACCCTGAAGCTCGAAGACCCATAGGAGGGAAGCAGACAGCTTTGCAGAGAGTCAAGTGCCAAGAGTAGCAGCAGCAAGAATCCTTTTCTTTTTCTCCCTTCCTTCTTCCCTCTCTCTTTGGAAGAAGTGGGAGGGCAACAAAGGATAAGAGCATCGCAGCAGCATCTGGGGAGGAGGAATGTGGGGTACTGGAGGAAAAGGTTGACAAAGAAAGGGGCGGTGGGAGAGACTCAGCAGCACACAACACAATTGATATGTGGGCTTTTTTATGGAAGACTGGGAAAAAATGAAAGAGTACAATCAGGAACAGGGGGCCACATATGCAGCTTGTGTGCTCCACAGTTCCCAACCTATTTGAACTATTGTTTTATAGATAATCACAGTTTATTTGGAAAAAACTGCAGTTAAACAAAAATGGAAGCACTTCTGACTAGGTAGGAGGAAGGGGGTGGGGAGAACGCAGGGGTTCAAGCCTTGCCTAGGCTTGTTTATTTCAGTATGGCTTCACATACAGATATAACCAGTGTGTAGAAAATGAAAAACAGAGGGGCAGAAGTGTTAAATTGGAGGAACTGCCTATAAGATCAGAGCTAGGCATGGCATGTTCTGAAAAATATCAAGAAATTTGTTGAGAAAGGGGTCAGGTCATCTGCTTGTCAAATCTGCCTCAATTGGCTCTGTTCAGGTTTTACTACCTATACTTGCAGCTTGCTTGTACTATGCAAAGCAAACAGCACTTATTGATGAAAGTAGTAGGAATCATGTAAAGGTGACTTCAGTCATGCCAGTCAATCCACTCAAGAATGGCAGTAGGTCATGTGAAAGGAATATACTTGCTTAAACACATATTTAAAATACTGCTGCATCCTTGTGTTTTCACTCTTCTGCAATATCCCAACTATTTCTATTTTAAACATTATTTTCTGTGAACTTCAACAATTTTCCGTGTCTCTGGGACATACTTTAGGGTTTCAGAAAACTTACCTCAAATACCGCTGCTGTTTGCTGATACAGCTGAATAGCCTTGTCTGGATTTATATTTTCTATCACCCTGAAATAAAAATCATCAACACTTTTATTTAACCCAAAGATGATAAGCAATCTTTTTTCTGTTGAGACAACAGACAATCTACTTGGGTCACATCCAACAATGGCTAGGACCAGAATGAAGAGTAGACAGGCCCATTCTTTTCCCTTCCTATTTGTTCTTACCTGGTTCCTTGACAACAAAGGGACAAACCTCTGTAGCCATGGGACTAAACCTAGGGCCTTTACAGACTGCCAGAGATAATGCAGCTTGAGGCCACTTTAACTGTCCTGGCTCAGTGCTAAGGAATCATGGGAACTGTAGTTTATTGTGGCACCAGAGCTCTCTGACAGAGAAGGCTCAATGTCTCAGAAAAATACAATTCCCATGATTCCCTAGCACACAGTCAGGGCAGTTAAAGTGGACTCGAGCTGCATTATTTCTGGCAGTCTGTAAAGGCCTTTCATTATTTTATATTCTGCCTTTCTTCCAATATTGCTTGTGGACTTCTGAAATGTGAAATTGGATCCCTGGGAGGATCAAATACTCCTTTCCTGAATTAGATTAATAGTTTTAAAAGATAACTATATAATAATAATAATATTTTATCCCGCCCCTCTGCAGATGCAATTGGGGCAGGTTACAACATTAAAAGTATAATACAAATACAATACAAATCCCACAAACCCCTTAAAATAGAATTAAACAATAAAAGACTTTAAAACATACTTAAAATAAATCAAAGAACACCAAGCAGCAATAACAATAACTGCGGGAGAGAAAGAAGAATTAACTCTTGGGACTGGGATGTCTATTCGGGAAAGGCCTGCCAGAAGAGATCAATCTGAACAGCCTTTTTAAAGCTGTTTAAGGTGGTAATAAGATGGATCTCATCTGGCAGGCCATTCCATAATCTAGGAGTGGTTGCTGATGTCTTACAGGATAAATAAATAAGCCTAGAAGAACTCCAGATTTTTTAAACAACAACAAATGTTTTACATCACAAACTTACTTCCCAGCACGATCTAGGGCAATAGCTGCTGTATCAGGTGTTCCATTCTCCAAGTACATCATGCTGGCTTTCTGAATCAATTCCACAGCATCATGATGCTGCTGCATTTCCTAAAAGAGAAAGGAAGAGGCCCTATTTGATGAAGAAGAACTGAGGTGATAAGATCTTTTCTGTGGTTGATTTGTAGTCGGCCCTCCGTTTTCACAGGGGGTCTGTTCCAGACTCCCCGTGAAAACAAACACTTGCCGATATTCAAGCCCGATAGGTTTGAATGGGGCACGTGTCCCTCCGTGAATATTCAAAACCATGGACCCCAAGTCCATGAGAATGGGGAGGCAACTGTACAGCCAAAGATCCTTACAATCTTTAAATGATAAACATGTATGTATGATTCGTCTAATATGCTAAAATTCTACTTATTTAGTAGATTAATTCATGTTCATTTTCCTTTTTAATTTAGCAAAGTAATTAGCATACATTTATGACCTTTTAAGTATAGATTATTATACCTTTTAAGTACAGATTAGTTTCAAACTGTATCAGTACCAGGAAATCGTGTATCTTGTATCTTTCTTTTCCAAACTATATCATTATCAGGAAATATGTTGCCACTTGGCCTGAAAACATAAAGTTAGCAGGTTCCCCTTCTTCTAACTTTGTTCAGAGTCAAGCTGTTAAGGGTACGGTACTTCAGCTTGACTCTGAGCCTGAATATTACTGATTATAATTATATGACTACAAAAAATATCTTTACTGCTTCATGAATCAGGCTAAATGTAATTCAGTGTTGTTATATGGCTTCAAGAATGAATGGTGACCCTAAAGTGATCCTATCATGGTGTGTGTGTGTGTGTGTGTGTGTGGAGTTTTTTTGGCAAGTTTTGTTTAGAGACAGTTTGCCTTCCTGAGGCTGAGAAACTGTGTGACATGCCCAAAGCCATCAAGTAGGTTTCCATGGCTATGTAAGGATTTGAATCCTAGTCTCCAGTGTCCTATTCCTCACTGCGTAAAATCCAAAGGTATCAACCGCTAACAGAATGCACAGGGTGACTACCCACCCACTATCTGCTTGGCAAGTTCTACTGAGCAAACAATATAACCAATCTGGACAGATACCAGAAAAATGTGTTAACTGTAAGTCTAAATGTGGTGGATTTTAAAATAGCAATTTCACAATTCGATAGAAAAAAAAATAGACATAGCATATCTACAGAACATATTGGCTTATAATTTTTAACATTATATTTAAACATCATACTGTTTTGCCTATTTTTAATCTGCAGCAACTTTCAATTGTTTTAAAACACCTGTGAGTTGTTTTGACCTCCAGGTCTGGGAGAAAGACACAATATAACTCAAATAAATAAATATTAGACTACAAAGTGAAACTTACAAAGTATAAAACCCCAATATTTGATTGTAACCAAATACCTTTATATATAGAATCTGAAACTGAATAGACAAGCACACACCTTTAACATCATACCAGCTTGTTCATAAGCCCTAGAAAAGAAAAGAAAAACCAGGTTACTGCAGAATGTGAGCAAATAAGCATTTCAGAACTCAATAGCCACAAAAAAACAATTATCTGAATTTGTAAGCATCTTGGGAGCTTTTTCTCTGAAAAGCAGAAAAGCAGCTGCACAGATAACACTTTTCTTTTGCTTTATACGGCCTGATTCAAAGAGGGAAATCTCATCTCTGCGCACAGGGAATTCACTTTTACTGACTCATTTTGTAACATTTGAAAGAACTCTCACAAGTAAAGCTGAACTGAAAGATACTCTGAGTTGGGGGGTGTTTAAGCAGGAAAAAAAAAACCACCTTGGTGTTTTCATGGTGATGGGGGCAATTTCTCTTCTTTAGGAAATTGCCTATCTAGGAAGTTTTCCCTGCTTCTACACCAATTTCACTTCTCCCAAGGTATGTTAATATATTACCAAATCCATGACATTACCTCTTTTTCTAAATGGTTGCCAAATGGCTAGATTATTTGTTGCAGAAATATGTTGCCATTTGACTTGAAAATCCTTATCAGTAATGCATACAGGAACAAAAAAGAAGCTCTAATATAGTGTTCCTAAGCCGGGAAAGTTCGTGTTGACAATAAGATGTGTTTTTAAAGTAAATATTGTTGCACTGGGCAAGGCAATCCTAACCTCAAGATGTATGTGCATTTTGGTTCATCTTTTGGTGACTGTTCCCCAAATTTTGGCTTTTTTTGGGGGTAAAAATTCCATTTGTACAAAAAATGCTACACTTTGTGCAACATGTAATTCTTGTGCAAACATTATTTGAAAAGAGGTCTCAAAATACAAAGATATTGTATGTACTAGGCTTTAAACTGACCTTCCATGTAAATCAAGGGTAGGTTTTGGGGCCAAAATTATAGATTTTGATGCAACCTGAGAATAAGTCGAGGGTAAAACCTAGAGGCATAGAGGAGCCAAAGTATGAAGCAAACAATACTGAAGAGCTTACAAAATTCCAGCAGACACTAGAGGGGAGAGGGAGTGCTTTCAGGACAGATTACTCTCTTGCCTTTCATCAGGGGATAGTTCCTTTTTTAAAGAGTTAAAATACAGTAAAATATTAACCCGTGGATAAGCCCACTCAGGTTTTTGGGGTTAATTTTTTGACTAAAATTTCTATACTTATATATGAATATATACAGTAATCAAAAAATGTGGAAAAACTTTTAAAACATTGAGATATGTTAAGGTATCCTTGCTTTTAAGGAAGACAATGCTCATATATATTATTTACAACTCTACGGTGATGTCAAGTTGTTATTTCCCTGAACACGCAGGGGAGTATTTCACCTTTGTCAACAGCTACAACTTACATAAGATACTCTTAAACTTTAAAAATTAAAGTGGCATTCAGACTTACTTTGCAGCATGGAAAAGACTGGATACAAGTTATTTTGAGTCAAAGACACAAACTATAATGTTTTCCTAGGTTCAATTTTGATGTTTTTAAACAGCTCGCTGCACAAGTTTATATTTATACACAGACCCTCCCCCACCAAAAAAAAATCACTAAAAAATCATTCATTAAAACATTTTTGTAATGAGTTCAATAAAGGAAAATAAATAAAAACTAACTGCAGGAGAACATTCCTGAAATATATTTACAGGTGCATTTCTTCTCTACATAGGGGACATCCCAGAATGGGATTAAGAGATCCATTCTGATTGTGGAGTCTGTTTTGCTAGAATCATAAGGATACTCCTCTTTGTGATAAGACAACTTTAGAAAAGTCCAAAGCCTCACTAGACATGCAGAAGTTCATATTTCAGGAAGCTGTTTTTCAGGAGTCAGCCCTCCTTATCCACGGATTCAACCATCCACAGCTTGAAAATATTGAAAAAAATATAAATTCCAAATAGCAAACCTTGATTTTCTTTTTTATATAAGGGGCACCATATCATTATGCCATTGAATTTAATGGGACTTGAGCATCCATGTATTTTGTTACACACGGGGACTCCTGAAACCAAACCTCAGCGGATAACAAGGACCTACTGTAATAGTGTTCTTATGTCATGTGGCAAAGAGAGGAACAGCTTGAAAACTTCCCAACAAATATTTTGAAGATATGCAATGTCACCCATGTAGGAAGCCCCTCTTCTGGTAAGAGAACAACTAATCTACACCAACATGTTGACAGATACTCTGGTCAACTGGTCACATGGTGGCCAACCTTCAGGCAAAGAGACTCTTTTCTTTATATTTAGTTAGCATGGTCCTTAGACAGCAGATATTCAATCTTTTGGGCCAGTACTGGAAGATTTGTCAACATCAGGATAGCCTTCAAGATCCCAAGATCCCCTCTACACCACCACCACAGTGTCCTGCAAAGGGCCTCATAAACATGATAGTTATAGTTATATCATCAGGCTATATGATTTGTTTAAAATCTTGATAGCAATTGCTAAAATTCATTTTACCCAAACATAGAAATGAAGCTGCCATTGAACACGCACAATACTTTAAGGGACAAATGGCCAATATGTATGCACAGTAAGATAGGAGAATCACACTGGCCTTTCCCATTGCTAAGCACACAACTCTTGCCTTCAGGTATGCCAAAGTCACTGCATCCAAGACAGCAATAAAGCCTAAGTGTTGAAACAGAACCTACAAACTCTGCCTGTTTTATATGCTCTTTTTCTAAAGAAAATAGCCTTCCAAAAGATTCTATGCACTTAACTCCTAGTCCAATATTACATTCAATAAACTGTTACCTGACAGGTCCAGTGCAACTACAAGCCAGTACACACAATTACTTGATGAACAGATAAACAGGAACGCACTGAGTACATATTTTTAAACTCAGCCATCACAAAACTTCTCAGACTCCATTTGGAAGCAATACCACTGCTCCTGTACAAATAACTCTTGACTATTAATTCTCTGCTAAACAAGTTCTAAGAGAGAGCAAATACAATTGTTCTATGACTGAACAGGCAAAGGAATAGTATAAATCCAGCTCCAATCACTTTTTAAAACTTAAGAGAGAGGCAACATTAAATGAAAAGATACGCTTTATTGTGTTCATGGGAGATGGCTTCTCTGTAGTATGCTTCTTTTGCTTGATCAAATTGTTTGGCATTTTTAAAAGCAACAGCTGCAAGAAGAAGCAAGAAGAAAATGCATTTACTATTGGACACACAATGAGTATCCTAA
>CM034706.1:69874353-69890692 GCA_020142125.1 Phrynosoma platyrhinos | reverse complement strand
ATGAGAACCCTGAGCTTGTTTCTCTGCAACGAGACTGTTCCATCTGGAGATAATAGGAAACAATGACGCCCGAAGTGTCTTGCTTATGTCCAGTTTATTCCTTTGTTTTGTTTTGGTTGCAGTCACTGCAGAAAACCCTGCTTTACAAAGATAGGAAGTGGGAAATGGCAATAAGGATTTAAGTGCTATGGTGGCAATCTCAGGGTATTCTGCCATGACGTTATTCCAGAACACCGGCAGAGTTGTATTCTCAAACATAGTTTTAAGGCAGTCCCGTCCCTGAGCTTATTATTGGGACTCGCAGGACTCGCAAAAGTCGCAGGACCTGTCGCCGCCGCTGCACAGAAGACGCAGTAGCAGGGCGGCCCGGTACTATTTGTTCTGCGGACCGGTACCGGGACACAGACCAGGGGTTGGGGACCACTGTGTTAGATGATAGATGATGACAGATGATACAATCAGATTTTAGAATAAAAACCTTAATTTTCTGTCTTATAATCCTTACTCACACTTACCTGGAGTAAGTGTGTAGAGATTTTGTAGCACCTTTGAGACTAACTAAAAGAAAGAAGTTGGCAGCATGAGCTTTTGTAGACTTAAGTCTGCTTCCTCAGATGCATTTGAGGAAGCAGACTTAAGTGCATGAAAGCCCATGCTGCCAACTTCTTTCTTTTAGTTAGTCTCAAAGGTGCTACAAGAGCTCTCTACATACTGCTAGTACAGACTAACATTGCTATATCTTTGAATTCTTACTTGGAGTAAGCTATACAGAACACACTGAGACTCATTTTCAAGGAAACAGGTATAGCTTAAATTGCAAGGAATGTACAGTATGACATAAATTGCAAGGCACAGTATGACCACCATATGTTGCTGGATTGCAACTCCCAGCAGTCCAACAACACCTGAAGGGCTGCATTTCACCCATTCCTTGTCTATAAAGACTATATATATCACCCAAACCTGCTAGTCACTAAGTAACAGGTAATGTCATGCAACTTGATTTCCAGAAACATATTGCTTATAGTATTTTCAAAAGTAATTGCCAGCTTTGTTAACATAATGACTGCCTTATTCACTTTAATGAATTCACAAAAGATGTACATCACCAGACATTAATTCTGGATGTTCTGGAATGCTTTGCTGCTGGAAACCCCTTTATAAATAAAATATTTTTAGTAATTCCAAACATGGTCTCAAAAATAGCCCCCATCAATTTCCATTCCATATTTTAATCAGAAATGCAGCATACAGTGCTATATAGTTATCTTCAGTATGCAGTAATGTTTTGTGCCTTCTGTTTCAAAGTTTGAATAACTTTCTAACATCTTAAGACTTGCAATCAGCAAGCAAAGCATCACAGTCTTGCAAAGAGCAATCAAAACTTTCCACATGCTGCAATTTGTTTCATCGTTTAGTTTTGCAATCATAAAAAAACACTCTGGAAGCCAACAGTCTCCAGCCTGGAGCAGTAGAAGCAGACAGAAAACAACTGAAGAGACAGACAGGCATGTGAGTTTACTTCTCAGCTATTTGTAAGTGAAGAATTTAAGTGAAAAACATCAGCATTGTGTAATACTAGTCTTAAAAAATATTGCATTGACTGTCAATATGCTTCTGATCTGAGTTCTGACATTAAAAGCATTAACTAGCTTCCAACTCACTACTTAAGGGATCTCTTGTCTCTATGCATGTCTATCCAAGAATTAAGGTACTGAGTGGGGCCCCTTTTGAATCTTAATAGTTATTTCAGTACATTGTGGGAGGACATGGGGGACAGCCTTCTCTGCTGTGGTACCCCAATTGTAGAATTCCCTTCCCTCAGAGGCCAAGTAAAAACATGCTTAAAGCCTTTGGGCCTAGGTGATTCATTTATTTCAAAATGCTTACATGCATGTTTGTAAATTGTTTTAACTTTCTAAATCTGTTTTAACTTGTTAACATGTTTAATATACTTTTACATGCTCTATTTTAATTATTTTTTCTGTTTTAAATTGTTTTAACCTGTTTGTCTTTATCTGACTTGTATACCATCCTGCGGTCTTGTGACATAGGGTAGGATAAAACTATTTTAACATCAAAAAGTAGTAATGAGAACATAACAGTATGAGTCAGAGGATGTTCAGTAGTTTTTTGTGGGTTTTTCAGGCCGTGAGGCAGTATTCTAGAAGAATAAGAATACATTCTTCTAGAACACGGCCTCACAGCATGAAAAACCCACAAAAACCTATGGATGCCATCCGTGAAAGCCTTTGACTTCATGATGTTCAGTAGGCTGGTCCACAAACTGCTGATACACGGAAATTAATTGAAAGAAGAAATTTCAAATTTCAGGTAGAACGAAATAAACTACTGATATTTTAGAGAACATACCTGCCTTTGAATATTCAGTAGCTGCACTATCATAGTCTGGTTTCCATTTTAATAATCCAGTTTTCAAACTGTAATACAAAATAAGCCAAGCAATTAATAAAAAAATAACAAACTAAACAACTTGGAACAAAAGCTGATTGCTGTCATCCAACACACCTATCAGCCAATTTAATTCTCATTGTTGTTGTGTGCCTTCAAATCATTTCTGACTTATTACGATCCTAAGGTGAAACTGTCATGGGGTTTTTGTTCAGAGGAGGTTTGCCATTGCCCCCCTTGAGGCTGAGAGAATGTGACTTGGCCATGGTCACACAGTGAGTGACACGGCCAAGCAGGGAATTGAATCCTAGTCTCCAAAGTTGTAGTCTAACATTCAAAATGCTATGTCATGCTGGCTCTACTGTGTCAGAAAAGTTATAGTGCACATTTTTGACTCTCTACAACCAGGGGTAGGCAACCTTTCCCCTTTAAGGGGCGAGGGACTTCAGCTCCCAGAAGCCTCAGCCATGTTGGCCAATAGTCCCATGTTGGCCAATAGCTCCTGGGATTCTGGGAGCTGAAGTCCCTCGGCCCTTAAAGGGGAAAGGTTGCCTACCCCTGCTTCTACAACAGAGGAAAAAAGGTGTCTAGTTCAAGCACAGGCTTTAAGAGAATTGGATGTTATCTTCAAGTTGCTGGACAGTGGCAGAACAGATGCTAACATCTGCTTCCAGTTTCAATCCCTGACACCACTATTTGAGATAATATCAAATAGATGAACTTTTCCTGGACAGCTGCTGCCAACACAGGGCCAGATGGTCTGCTAGTATAACTCTGTATAGAGCACGTTGTATACATAAAATAACACAAAACATGCAAACCTATTGTAAACTAATTTGACAGCCACTGAAAGATAAGGGTCTAACGGCCAATACTATTATAGAAAAGTTCCCTTCTGTGCACTTCTACCCTCCAACATTTCACAATGAAAAGTGTGCTCAAGAAACTCCCTCCGCAGCAACTGAACTGAGCTGAGAAAAATGGGATGAAATGGGAGGAGAAGAGAGAAACTGGGACATTTCATAAACAGCTGAAAAAAAGAGATTAATTGGGAGAGTTGCAGAGTATGCAACATACGTGTGGGGCTTTAGCAAGAAGCTCCAAGGGAGATGCCTTTCCAAAAAGGGAAGGAGGGGTATCCCTGTATCAAAAGACAAGAGTGAAGCCAACTAGGCCTAAAAATATTTAGGATGTTGTTGTGTACCTTCAAATAATTTCTAACTTATGCTGACCCTAAGGTGAATCTATCATGAAGTTTTCTTGGCCAGATTTGCTAGATTACCGCACTACACTCTTATAGTGCTGCTATTCCATTTGAACTGCATTCTGGAACCTCGAAGTTAAGGGAGAGGCATTTAGAATATTCATCCAGAGAGCAATAAAGCCTCACTGAACTACAAACCCCAGAATGCAACAAGAGGCAGCCAGAGCAGTAAAAGTGGAATAGCAGGACTATAAGAGTGTGGTGCAGCAATGTGGTTGGTTGTTCAGAGAGAGATTGCCATTGCCTCCCTCTGAGGCTGAGAGAGTGTGAGTTACCCAGGGCCACCCATTCAGTTTTAATGGCCAAGCACGGATCCAAACCCTGGTCTCCAGAGTCCTAGTCCAATGCTCAAACCACTACAGCTATGCTAGCTTGCAGGGTCCTCTGCAATGCAGAAACAATGCAGTCCGACGCAACTTTAACTGCCATGGCTCCATCCCATGGAATTCTGGGAAATGTAGTTTGCTGTGGCACCAGAGTTCTCTGACAGGTAAGTCCAAAGAGTTCACAAAAATACAAGTCCCAGAATTCCACAGGACGGACCGTGCCCGACTGCATTACTTCTGCAGTGTGGAGTCACTGTCTCAGCCTCAGGGGAAGGTAATGGCGAATCTCCTCTGAACAAGTCTTGCCAAGAAAACCCCATAATAGGTTCTCCTTAGGGTCGCCATGAGTCGGAAAGGCCCCCAACAACATCCATCCAGCCTAAGCCTTCTTAGGCCTAGGCAGCTTCCTTCTTGTCTTTTGATGCAGGGACCCTTTTGGAAAGGAGTCTATCTCTCTTGGAGCCTTTTGCTAAAAAGCCCCACATAATAGGTTACCTACATAGGCACCCAACAACAAGAGGCAAGCAGACCTCCGCTCTGGGGCCACAACAAACTCAATTCCCAGAATTCCATAGCACTGAGCCAAGGCAATTAAAAACGACGTCACACCGGGTTATCCCTGCAGTGTGGACTCAGTCCGAGCCTCCCTCGCTCGGCTCCCGAGGGGACTGACAAGGGATCTCCCGCCTCCCTCCGCTACTCACTATTTCTCCGCTTTGGCGATGTGCTCCAAGCCTTCGTTGATCTTTTGGGCCGCCATGTTTCCTGACAAGACTCGCTTTAGGGATGGTCACCCGACTACGGGAAGCAGAGGGGCCCTAAACTGTGCGAAAGGCGGAGCCTGGCTTCCAGCGCATCTCTGCCTGCGCCCCACCCAGAAGAAGTGCGCATGCGCGACTGGGTAGCCGTCGCTGAGTTCAAGGATCCACCAGAGTCTGAGTTCTGGGATACAAAATGGCGGCGGCAGGTTGATTCTAGAGGAGGAGGAAGGAAGCTTCCTCCATTGTCCCCCCCCCCACAAACACTCCCGAAAAATGGATTATTTGCCTGTCAGCGAGATAAATAGAGTTTATATTCAATGTATTTAGAGAAAAGGGGTTGTAAATCCACGGAAACCCGTGTGAGGCTACACCTTTTAAAGGCGACCAGTGACTTTTCGTTGTTTTCCTGTAACAAGGGTCCAAAACACACGGCAGAAATAACCCAGTGTGAGACCGCTTTAACCGTCCTGGCTTAGTGCTAGGGGATCCTGGGAACTGTAGTTTATTGTGACACCAGAGCGCTCTGACAGAGAAGGCTCAATGTCTCAGAAAAAAAACAACAATTCCCATGATTCCCTAGCACTGAGCCAGGGCAATTAAAGTGGACTCAGGGCCTTTGCAGACTGCCAGAAATAGTGCAAATTGAGTCCACTTTAAGGGTTAGGGTTAGTGCTAGGGAATCATGGGAATTGTTTTTTCTGAGACATTGAGCCTTCTCTGTCAGAGAGCTCTGGTGCCACAATAAAATACAGTTCCCATGATTCCCTAGCACTGAGTCAGGGCAGTTAAAGTGGCCTCAATTTGCACTATTTCAAGCAGTCTGCAAAGGCACAAGACAGGGAAGTTAAAGTGGTCTCAAACTGGATTATTTCTGCAGTGTGTTTTGGACCAAGGTGACCCAGACCCATCTTCCTCCTTTTCCAGGACCTATCCAGCATTTCAGCCTTTTGCCCAGGAGGGATTTCCAAATGTCTTCCCTTTGGAGCATGACTAATGCTGAAACTTAAGCACATTCTCTGAAGATGCCAGCCACATTCATCTGAGATGTGGTGCTGGAGAAGAATGCTGAGGATATCATAGACAACCAAAAAGACAAACAAATGGGTCCTAAAAAGATCAGAGCTGAAATCTCCCTGGTAGCCAAGATGAATAAATTGAGGCTGTTGTAATTCGGCCACATCATGAGAAGGAAGGACTCATTACAAAAGATGGTGCTGGAAAAGGTAGAGGTCCGTAGAAAGAGGCGAAGATCGCATGCCAGATAGACAGACACAGTCAAGGAGGCCACAGGCCTGAACCTGTGTGACCTGAACAGAGGGGCTACGAATAGGGGGTGACGGAGATGTCTCATTCACAAGGTCACCATGAATTGAAGTCAGCTCAAAGCCAGTTAACAAAAGCAACATTCAGATACACCTGAATAGGTCTGATAACACAACGCTCACATCTCAACAATGGGGGGTTGCAGACTGCCAGAAATAGTGCAAATTGAGTCCACTTTAAGGGTTAGGGTTAGTGCTAGGGAATCATGGGAATTGTTTTTTTTTCTGAGACATTGAGCCTTCTCTGTCAGAGCTCTGGTGCCACAATAAACTACAGTACCCATGATTCCCTAACCCTAACCCTAAAAGTGGACTCAATTTGCACTATTTCTGGCAGTCTGCAACCCACCAATGTCCAGCATCCTATCCAAATACTAGTTTGAAACAGTATTACAATGGATGCTCTGAGTGGCAGAAAAGAATGCAGGCATTGGCAGGAAAATGTTACTGTAAAAAGCAATTGCACACACCCCAGGTTCCAAATTGGCTTGAGAAACAACAACAGAAAAGACAAATTTATTAAACCAGCAACTGAAATGCAGTAGTTATGTAACTGATAGGGATCGTAGAAACAGATGCAAAAATGATTGCCAAGCACCATAGTAGAAAATAAAAATGACATTTGACATTTCACATCACAATGGAACCTCATTTGCATATAAATCTTGTATGATGCTTCAAATCCTCAGTTACTTTCCCTTTCTCTCATACACCTGTACACACAATTTGAGACAGACTACAGGCAGCAGATGAGGAGTCTCATGTACACACTTTCAGAATGAAACTGGTTTAAGAAAACCACATATGGTAACAATACCGTCAAACACTAGAGGGCTGTATTTGAACATGCATTGGATGTTACAGGTTAGCATTAAAACAGGATGGCCTTACACTTGTCTTCACTTAAACAGTGACTCATTGCATCTTCTTAGTTCTTTAGTTATAATTTTGTGACTAAAAAACACTTATCTCAGACTGCAGGATCAGGCAGTCCCTTTTGGAGCATGTTTACTCAAAATAAAAGTCTTACTGCTTCCCAGAATGTAAATGAGGATAGGATTGCAATCTTAACTGCTATCTACAAAACACTGCAAGCATTAAAGCAATTCTGACAGCTCACCCATCAAAGCAGGATAATATTAGATAATCTCAATACTTGTTAGCTATGAATATTTGATATTAATTAAACAATATTATCCAAATAATAACTATTAATATTAGACTTTGCTTTCACTTATCTTCCCCTCTCCTGACTCTCTGTTAGAGTAGGGGGAGATTTTGGGCCTAAGCAGACTGCCAGAAATAGTGCACATTAAATTGAGGCACTGCCCTGGCTCAGTGCTAGGGAATCATGGGAACTGTAATTTATTGTGGCACCAGAGCTCTCTGACAGAGAAGGCTCAATGTCTCAGAAAAAAATACAATTCCCATGATTCCCTAGCACTGAGCCAGGGCAGTGCCTCAATTTAATGTGCACTATTTCTGGCAGTCTGCTTAGACTTGCCTTTGACACACTTGCATATCCATCATTCTCTTGCCTTTGACACACTTGCATATCCATGTTGGATGTAGTTGTTCAGTAGGGTATACATGTAAAATACAATGTACCTGATACAATTGTATAATGGATTCCTGAATTTCAACCTCTTGTAGTTTCAGCTAATAAGCACTAGATTTTAATACAAATACATTGTTTACATGATCAGTCCATGTATGCATAGATATCCAAAATGGATGAGAGGACAGGAACACATACTGAGGCAAGCAGATGTGTTCTTGCTGCTCCATGACAAGCAAAACACAAAATCACCTTAAACCTCTGATCAGTTGTTGTTGTTGTTAGCTGCCCTTTGAGTCAACCTCAAGTCAAACTCAACTTGTATCAATTTAATTAGAATATCATCTGTTCCTGGTGATTTATTCTTCCCAGTTTCTCTTATTGCAAGTTCTACCTCACATTCTAGAATCTGGGGTTCATCTTTGTCTTATCAGACCTCATTTCTAAATACATATACAAGTCTTTTCACAAAGTAAATTAGTCAATTCATTGCAGTCACTGGGAATTAAGAATTAAGTTAGTTATGCCATGCCTCATAGTATTCACTAGGACCAAAACTTACTTAAACCCACCAGGTTCAGCTCAGTGGATCAATATTTTCCTTTTAATCATGGACAGAAACTATGTGATATAGACATTATAATCTATTGTAGAAAAGTACTTCAAAATATCTGGCTTACTATTTTCTCTGTTGTGCCAGTGACAGAAACTATGAGATATAACAGTTATAATCCAGTGTAAAATATAATTTCAAATTAACTTTGGATGTACCACTTACCCATCATTTAGAGAGCACATCTTGAGCTTTGTGGAATGTTTTCCAAAAACCTTGTCTTACGTTCTCAGCAGCCCTGCAATTCTCCAGTTCTCTTATCCATGCCGTAAAGGGAGTCTGGGCTTTGCAGACTTCCTTTATTATTTTCCACTATAAGCAAGTTGTCAGTCCTGAATGAAAAACTTGGAAAACAATCCAATACACTCTCTCTCTCTCTCTCTCTCTCTCTCTCTCTCTCTCTCTCTCTCTCTGTGTGTGTGTGTGTGTGTGTATGTATGTGTGTAATATCGAAAGATCCCTTGACATCAGTGGACCTTGCTCTTGAGTTAACTATGTACAGTAATGGAGGAACTCTGCCTTGCTGAGGTCCTCACAACTCTGGCTGAAAACTGTTGGAGCCTGCATTCAAACAATGAGATGGCCAGGGGCCAAAGTATAATGGAAGAGAGCCAAAATAGAACAGAGTTATAGGCATAACTTTGGTTGTTGTTGTTTTTTTCCAGTGCACAATGGGGAAGGGGGCAGATAGTTGCATCCATGCATCTTGCTTCCCCATATTGTGGATATCAGTACTACAGTATCAGTAACCAAGGGTGTGCCTGTAAGGAGAGGTGTTTGGGAGAAACAGAGATTACAAAAGTTATTTTGACTTCAGTCTCAGCATCCTCAGTGGCCACTCCATCTGGAGATTCGAGTCCAAAAGATCTGGAAATCAGGGATGGCCTGAGGAGGGCATGGAGGTCAAGACTTAGAGATCTGTAGGCCCACACTTAGCCTATAGTTACAAGTGAAAAATAAGCAACAGACAGGTTTATTGTAGTATGTTCCTGATCATAAATACCACATTAAAATATGAATGAGTATAATATACAGATTTAGCCTGTGTTGTGTGCCTTAAGTCATTTCAACTTATGGCAACCCTAAGACAAACTTATCATGGGGTATTTCTTGCCAAGATTTCTTCAGAGGAGGTTTGCCATTGCCTTCCTCTGAGGCTGAGAGTGTGTGACTTGCCCAAAGTCACCTACTGGATTTCATGGCCAAGTTGGGAATAGAAGCCTGGTCTCCACATTCTTAGTCCAATGCTCAAACTATTACACCACACTGGCCAATTGTTCAAACTATTACACCAACTAAAACTCCTGCTACAATTTAGGAATATAAGAGGGGAAATGTTTGATCAGACTAAAGGCCTATCTAGTCCAACATTTTGTTCTTACAGTGGCCAATCAGTTGGCCATGGGAAGCCCCCCAGTAGGATCTGAATACAAGTGTACCCTACATCTTATGCTCCCCACCAACAGAGGAATGTTGTCTTTGATACCACATCCTGACTAGTAGCTAATGATGATCCCATGCTCCACGAATAGCTTTTGAACAGATAATAATGGAATGTTATTTTACTTAGATTCCCACTGAAATGTTTTATTTTTCCTCACAGGCATTAAATTTTGGGGGCTTTCCTAATTTTTAAAAAACTCTTTCCCAAATAATAATAATAATAATAATAATTTTTTTATTCATGACCCGCCCCCCTGCATCGTAATTGAGGCGGCGTACAACAGTGTTAAAACAAAGAACAGTTAAAACATTCCTAAATTCCCACACCCTAACCCTCCCACTCCCACTCCCACACCCTAACCCTCCCACTGTCCCATATGATGACTGAAGGCCAACTTTCATGTATTGAAGTGGGATAGGGTGTAATTCTTCAAGTTGTTTAATATTTTTTTAATCTTGTTTATGGTTTAACCTGGGATTGTTTCAATACTTTGTATAATGTTTGCTACCCTGAGATCTCATGATAAAAGGATGGGAATGCATGCATGGATGAATGAATACATTGTTGTTGTTGTTGTTGTTAACTGCCCTCAAGTTGGTCTGGACTCATGGCGGCCCTATGGATGAAATATCTCCAAGACCTTCTATCTTCCACTGCTCTGCTTAATTCCTGCAGACCTTTAATACCCATGACCTCCTTAATACAGTCCATCCATGTGGCATGTGGCCTTCTTCTCTTCCTCTCTCCCTCCATCTTGCCGAGCATTATTGTTTTTTTCCAAAGTGTCCTCCCTTCTTATGATGTGTCCAAAGTATGGCAGCCTTAGTTTGGTCATCTTGGCTTCCAGGGAGGTTTCCAGCTTGATCTGCTCTAGGACCCATTTGTTTGTCCTTTTGACTGTCCATGAGATCCTCAGCACGCTTCTCCAGCACCACATTATCTCAAATGCATTGATTTTCTTCCTATCATCTTTTTTAACTGTCCAGCTCTCACATCCATACATGGTAATAGGGAATAAAATGGCTTGTACGATTCTAACTTTTGTACTAAGTTGTATATCTTTGCATTTAAGAAGTTTTTCTAGTTCTTTCATAGCCAGTCTCCCATTCTTAGTCTTCTTCTGATTTCCTGACTGCAGTCCCCATTTCTATCAATGTTTGATCCCAGATATGGAAATTCTTTTACTATTTCTATTTCTTCATTGTCTAGGCTGAACTTGTGAAGGTCCTCGGTGGTCATTATTTTTTTTCCTTTATGTTCAACATTAAGTGCCTTAGCACTTTCTTCTTTGATCTTCCTTAGTAGGTGTTCCAGGTCTGTAAGGTTTTCTGCTAGCATTATGGTGTTATCTGCATACCTTGGATTGCTGTTATTCCCTCCTCTTATTTTCACTCCTCCTTCATCTGTGTCCAAGCCTGCTTTTCTTATAATATGTTCTGCATACAAGTTGAACAGATAAGATGAAAGGATGCAGCCTCGTCTGACTCCTTTGCCAGCTGGGAACCATTCTGTTTCTCTGTGTTCTGTTCTGACAGTAGTCTCTTGTCTTGAGTACAGATTCTTCATCAGGACTATCAGATGTGTTGGCACACCCATGTCTTTAAGGGCATTCCATTGCATTTCATGATGTATGCAGTCAAAGGTTTTGCTATAGTCTATAAAGCACATGCTGGTTTTCTTTTGGAATTCACTGGTGGGCTCTATTAGCCATCGTATGTTTGCAGTGTGGCCCCTCTTGCGTCTTCCTTTCCTGAACCCTGCTTGGACCTCTGGGATAGACACACGTACAATACATTTTGAAGAGCTGCTTGTGCTTTCTGAACCTCAATAAACACAACTGAAGTATTTGTTTTGGTATTTGGCAGTATTGTAGTAAGATCCCCAAGTATATTGGTACTGAAAAGAAGAAAAAAGAACTTGGCTGCATCCACAGAGCAGGAATAATGCAGTTTGACACCACTTTAACTGCCATGGCTCAAGGCTATGGAATTCTGGAATCTGTAGTTTCTTGTGGCACCAGGACACTGTGCAGAGGAGGATAAATCCCTCACAAAAATACAAATCCCAGAATTCCATAGTTTGGAGCCATGGCAGTGGTGTCAAACTGTATTATTCCTGTAGGGTAGATGCAGCCCTAGTTCACTGTTTTGCAGAGTCCATCACTTTTGGGTTACCTACACCCAAAATGAATGACATTAGTTTTGTAAAGCAAACTGAAATAAATGGATGGTTTATATCAGAAACATGATTTAAAGCCAATACAGTTCATTTTTTTTTTAAAAAAGTAATCTCATTATTTATAGCATTAAAATGCCCAAGGATCCTCATTGAACATATGCTTATTCCTTAGGTCACCAAGATATGCAGGATAAATTGATTTGACATTTATTTACTGACTATCTCTGGTATGCTCCACTGGCTTTGCTGATGGTTTATAAATTGCTCTTGGAATACTTGAGGGATTTTCTTTTTTTAGGAGGCAGAGAACCATATTGAAATAGAAGGTAATATATTCATTACTGCAAACCTCAGAGGCTGAACAGATATAGTAACATTTTCATCTAGAGACCTTTGGGAAAGGAAAATGACAAGCAAATCTCTTCATTAGCATTGCTTTTTAATTTATTTTTTTAGAAAATGGGGGCAGGGCCCTGCACAGTTATTCCACTCCTGATCTTTCTTGCACAGCTTCACTTATAGACAGGATTTGGAACAGGAGTTATATTGCCTGAAGACAATATCTAAGGGTTGCAAGTGAAGCTACATCTGCACTGCATAAATAATCTGGTTTGACCGCACTTTAACTGCCACAGCTCAGTGCTATGGGATCCTGGGAATTGTAGTTTTTGTGGCATCAGAGCAGAGCCCAGAATTCCATAGTATTGAGCCACGGCAGTTAAAGTGGGGTCAAACCGGATTGTTTCTGCAGTGCGGATGCAGCCGAAGAGGTAGGGACATTACTGCACTAAGCTTCAATTTGTGTTCAGCACTTCACAGGCATTACATCAAGAATGGGTAAAGGAAGGTCTTGCGTTCGAGGCTTTTGACCTCTCCTGCCCCTTCTCTGCCTCCCAAATGGTAAATGGCCTTTTCTGGAAGCTTCCAGTAGCAGCAAATTCACCTTTCAAATAGGGTTCAAGGCTTTCTTGCACAGTTTAACATTTAAAAAAACCCTGCTTTTCAAGATGAGAAGTGGATTTCTGGCCACTTCCATTTGAGGGGGCATTTTTGGCCCACAGAAAGTCCAGGGAGAGAAAACTGACCCCCAGATTCACTGTAGATAACCACCTGAATTGCTTAAGCATCAATGGGGTGATGGGTAGAATAGAAAGCCATTTTCTCCAGTATTTATTTGTTGTAGAAGCCAACTTATCTGATCATGCTTGGAACTATTACTTTCTATGACTATAAATCCTCACATCCCCTAGTCAGGGTTATGGCAATTACTGTATTTGTTGGGGGGATTCTGGGAGTCACAGTCCAAAAAAGTAACTTGTCCAAGCTCTTTTGTCTGGACCGTTCTGCTAATAGTGCAGTTAGGCAGAGTACAAGTGCCACCTCCAGAACAAGTCCCTATTTCCTAGGCACCTGGTTTTCCCATATTTGAATATTTTAAACCTCAAGTACTCTCCATCCAGAATATGAAGAAATTAACACGTGTTGGTAAATTCTTCAAAAACAAGCTGAATAAATTCTATGCCTTTTCATCAGTCAAGCTGCTATACAAGTAATTATTCTCAGCACGGAAATGACTTTGTTGAATTGCTTGGAAAAAAGATGTGGGAAGCCTAATTCAAGACAAATCGGGTTGCACACAGAGACTTTTTTGGGTTGCACACAAGCCCAGACTTTTCAGAATTAAACTTCAAAGCCCTGGGGCTGGATGAATTAATCTCTAACATTCCCATTATTATTATTATTATTTTAAAAAATAGGTTATTTCCAAGATGAAGATATTTGCAAATTATGGCAAATTCTTATTGAAAATAAAACTCTCAGGTATCCATATACTCCAATACAGTCACCCCTCCGTATCCATAGATTCTATTATTCATGGCTTGAAAATACACACATGCCCCCCAAAAAATCCACAAAGCAAACCTTGATTTTGTTATTTTATATAAATTGCACCATTTTACTATGCCATTGAATATAATGGGACTTGAGCTGCCACATATTTTGGCCCTAGAGCCAAACCACACCAGATACCAGGGGCCCACTCTATAGGCCTTCACAGACTGCCAGAAATAGTGCAAATTGAGTCCACTTTAACTGCCCTGGCTCAGTGCTAGGGAATCATGGGAATTGTATTTTTTTTCCTGAGACATTGAGACTTCTCTATCAGAGAGCTCTGGTGCCACAATAAACTACAGTTCCCATGATTCCCTAACCCTAACCCTAACCCTTAAAGTGGACCCAATTTGCACTATTTCTGGCAGTCTGCAAAGGCCCTATGTATCTTCCTTCCCAGCCTTAAAAAATCCTCGCAACTATATGTGTAAAGGAGAAGTCTATTGCTCAAAATGGAGTAAGGATCATGGAGCTCTCCAGAGACTGTTGGATTGCTGCTTCACTTGCATTTTTCCATTGATTATGCTGTCTAAGACTGGTAAGACTTCCTTGCAGTCCAACAACGTCTGGAGAGCCACGTGATCCTTTGGCCTAAATCCAATTTTAGATCAATGGAACATAAGTGTTGACTAAGAGTTTCTGTTGAATGGATGGATCTATTCTTTTTGGTACTAAAAAATGGATTTAGACATATACTTCATCAGGTGCTACAATTTCCCTGTAACTGACTTTCCCAAGCTTTGGCTTTGTGGATGACAGTTTGAATGCACAATGCAAGCTTTCTGCTTATAATATTGCATTTTATAGGTTCATGTAGTAGAAAATGCAAGAGAAGAGCAGCATATATTATCTTGAATTACCATAAGATAAATGCTTTTGTGGGCAGAAACAAATGAAGCATTTCAGAGAAAAGGAAAAATGTTCTGGATCTGCAATATTGCGGGCAGGAGGGGAAATCATTACACCACCACTACCACTGTTATGTCCACCTGGTTACAATAATGGGAAATGGAAGAGAATGCCAAAATATGACAAGATGTGTTCTCTCTTCCTCATCATGTGCCTAGAAGGAAAAGGATGAAATTGCAGGCTATAAATAATATCTTTTGAAGTAAGTGCAAAGTAGTTAATCCTGTCTCTATTTCATCTTTATCTGACCTTGGGACAGTCTATGCAAACTAAGTAATCTGAGAGGTATAGAAAAGCAAAGTCTTGAAAGCAATGGCATGCATTGCCAAAGAAAGAACATTTGGGGTCTCTTCTTGCAAGCAATGATCAGTGTTTCCTGATGTAGACAGTGATTGATTCTGTGTGCTCTTAATAGAAAATGGCATTTATCCATCTTATTTCAGCGGTTTATGACAAATTCTTTCTTTCTTTTGTCAGAAAACAGACTCATATAATCCAACTTTTTCTCAGAAGAAATTTCCAAAGAATGAGGGGGGGATTTTGTTTTTTGGACTATAACTCCCAAAATCCCTCAGTGATTATGGGATTTTGAGAGTTGTAGTCCAAAAAAATTAAACTTTTCAAGGTATATCAGTGGTGACTCCCATATCAGTGGAACAGTGAATCCACTTCAGGTTTTGGACAGTTTAAGGGACCTATCCAAGGTTCTGAGCCCTCCCATATAGAGTCAGCACCTAGGATATCTGAAAACCTGGAGTGGATTCATCACCCCTTGCCATGGGAGTCACCAGCTGCCCCTGAATTCTGTTTCACTGAAATGAAAAGTCTGTACTTCAGAATTCAAATTGAAAATGTTTCCAGACATACAACTTTCAGAGCTATTAATCAAAGTTTGCAGCAATTTTATTATTTTCTGTTTAACAGAATTTTTGACAGGGAAATTTAGAAGACAAAGAAATTCTGGGAAAACATAGAGAGGCTTGCAGGAGGAAGATGAAGACATCTTTCCCCCACCCCCTTGATAAAATTCAATGAATGTGAAAGGTGAATGTATAAATCCCATATCAATTTTTGGTTTGGTCAAGAGGCAGGGGCCTCCAAGAGTTCTGGCCAGGTTGAGGGAGCTGTAACTGAGAAAATATGTTTGTAGGGGAATTTGAAATGTTGTATGGTCAGTAGAGAACTCCAACCTCTGTAATGACACAACAGCAACAACAATGTATTTTGTTCCATTCTTGCAAGCTTATCACATTCACAATTAAAACGCCTTACCTGAGATGGCTTAAAATTTAAAACAGGCAGCATCCTGATCTTATCACAAGGATTTAGTTGCTGAATTTGCCACCCAGGTCCAGCCTGGGTCCACTCCGCTCACAGGGGTGCTCAGCGCACCTCTTTTCAAAGCCAGGAGTTTTCTGGCTTAAGGAAATGGCCACTGGAGCACCCCTGTGAGTGAGGATGGACTTGGGCTGGACCCGGGCAGCAAATTCAGTGGCTAGATCTTTGTGATAAAATCAGGATGCCTCCTATTTTAAATTTTAAGCCAGCTCAGGTAAGAAGTTTTAATTGTGAATGTGATAAGCTCCTTTGTTTAAATTTGCCTTTGATTTGTCAGATCTTGTGGAAGAGGTCTCTTGTTCTTCCTTTTTTGTTGTCATC
>CM034706.1:69843704-69874253 GCA_020142125.1 Phrynosoma platyrhinos | reverse complement strand
CGGAATGGGACGGGGATGATGCAGGGATGGGGCTGCTTTAGACCCCGTATGATAACGTCCCTTGTCCCTGCGCACATCATTGAACATTTGCATTCAGGGTTCTAACAATTACAGGAGGTCCTTGGTATCTGTTGGAGTTTGGTTCCAGGACCCACCATGGATACCAAAATCCATGGGTGCTCAAGTCCCATTAAATAATGGCATAGTCCCTTATATAAAATAGCAAAATCAAGGTTTCTATTTGGAATTTATATCTTTTTGGAATATTTTCAATCTGTAGATGCTTGAATCCATGGATAAAAAAACTGTTGAAGTGGAGGACTGACTATACTGTCACCTTTTACTTTTGTTTTTCACCTTAATTGCTTGAATAGTTTCATCTTTTGTCCATTGAGGCTTCTTTTTATTTTTGGGTGCAGATAGTGTCTTTTTTGCATTGTTCCCAAACAATGTCCCTGACTTCAGTCCAGAGTTCTCTCAGTTCCTGGTCAATTAGACTTAATAGTGTAAATCTCTTTTTCACATTATTTTAAAATTCTACCAGGATGTTCTTCAGGTTATATTTTGGCATGATATTTAGTGTTCTTCTTTATTTTTACTTTAATTTTTGATATTAGTAGTTCATGGTCTGTGCCATAGTCTGTTTCAGTCATGTTTTTTTGCAGCTTTTCCTAGCCACTAAATCTAGCCCTGAGCATCACCATTTGCCTTTCAAGTATCAAGTTTGTGAGGATAATAATCTCAATAAGAATGGATTAAACATTTTGAGGATAACTGTGGGAACACTGTACAAAAAGACAACCAGCATCTTTTCCATGAGATACTAATTTCCCCTTGAGTTAAACCCAGAAGTAGAAGGACATAATTTACAATAAAATGTAGATGGCATGAAAAGTCTTGTACATCCTTTACACATCCTAGGGAAAGCAGATGGTGTAGACACATCCCTAGCAGGTCCTAACAATAGAAAATCAACAACATGAAAAATTCAGAAGAATCTTGCATATTGGCTAATACAACTGAACATAATGTAGTGCAGCACTGTGTTCTTACTAAAACTGTCTCTTCCTATTATAATGCACCTCAATAAGGCACTTTGTAATAAAGCTGAATAATCTTATTGGCTTGCTTTTGGCCTAGGTTCCAACTACTTGTAACTTATTTGAGAAAATCAAGTACATTAGGAGGCAAAGTATTTTTGCCAAAATTTCCATGGCTTTTTGGTTGTTGCTCTGTTGTGGGAAGATGTCTTGAACAGGGGCATATTCTCCCATTTTGTATACAGCAAGTAAATGAAAACAATATTAGAACATCTCCATGATACTTTTTTTACTTTTATACTTGCATTTCCCTTTGGACATGCTTAAAACAACTGGGCCTGCTTTCTTTCATTAAGATCTGTTGTTTGAGCCAAAAGATCAGGACAGAACCTATTAATTCTCCACAGAATTGCACTGCACTACATAAACAACATTTAGATGAAAAAGGTTCCCCCCTCATATGGTCTTTTCTACTAGAAACATCTAACATGTTGTCAGTAACATAAATTGCAGTTAGTCAGTAACCCCAGTTACAGGCTGGGGATTCTTAGAGTTACAGTCCAGAAAATGACCATGCTCTGTTAACAAGAAATTTGAGGTCCAAAGCACACAGTAGAAATAATCCACTCTGAGACCATTTTAACTGCCCTGGCTCAATGGTAGGGAATTTGAGGAACTGTAGTTCTGTGAGTTTTGTGAGAGGCTGGATGGCCATCTGTCGGGGATGCTTTAATTGGGAGTTCCTGCATGGCAGAGGGTTGGACTGGATGGCCCTTGTGGTCTCTTCCAACTCTATAATTCTATGATTCTATGATTTAGCCTTCTCTGTCAGAGAGCTTTGTGCCCCAATAAACTACACAGGATTACCTAGCACTGAGCCAGACCAGTTAAAGCAGTCTCAAACTGGATTATTTCTGCAGTGTGTTTTGGACCTGAAATACTGGCACTAAATAAACCCAACATTACATATAGAGTAACAGTGATGTCAAACAATATACATTGTTGGAGAGCTATCCTTAAATATATGGATAAATCATTTGAGCCACTGAGATGTTGAAGTTCTCTCTCTTTAATTAATATAATTTTAATTTAAGGACAAGTTGTTATCAGGCCATGGCTGGAAACCTGTTGGTTAGCCCCAACCAGAGCAGAACCATTGAATCAGCTGTTGGATGGTGAGTCAACTAACATAATTGATTCAATGGGTTCACACTAGTGAAGGCTAACAATAGGATTTAAGCCATTATTTCAAATACACTTTATTTAGTTCAACCAGGCTTTCCTTGGTCTTTTCTTTTCAATCATTTACACCTATTATAATTGATCTGTACTCTCCTGTATTTTGATAACTCTCTTCCATGTTTTCACTCAGAGATCAGTTTCTAAGGTAGGAGATTTGCCAGGCTCCAGGCAGCCTGGGAGTCATGCTTTCTTGAGAAAATATGTTGGAAGGATTCCTCAATACTAGTGTTCCTTTCTTATCTAGGGACCACTGTATTTTCTTGCTCTGACCTCTAGATTTTGTATTGGAATGACCCATCACAATCTTTTTTCTTTTCTTTTTAATATTGTGATAATACAGTAGACCCTTGGTGTCCGTTGTGGTTTGGTTTCAGGACCTCCCATGGATACTAAACTCCATGGATGCTCAAGTCCCATTATAGACCAAGGTGTAGTTAAAACAAGAATTAAATTGCTGAAGGTCTGGTAAATGTTTTAGCAGAGTGTGTGTGCGCACACACACATATACAAGTATGTGTTTTATAGCTTTATCATGCTTTCCCTTTTCTTTGGCCTGTAACGCTTCCAGTAAGTCACTACCCAGGTCTGCCCCCTTTTTCTCCAAATAATTAGTGCTGATAAATCCCAGCTCCACTTCACAATTTACTACTGGGTGGGGGAGAAGGGAGAAGAAAAAAGAGAGAAACACAGATTTTTCGGAATGACTTCCATGAAAGCAGAACATGAAAGGGATGCATGTCACCAATGAAAGTTGGCCCCCTAGCATTTTATTCCCTTCTGGCATTAATACAAGTTTCTAAAGAGTTAGATATACTTTATTATATGCTGCATGCAATGATTGGTATATAAAGATCAGACCACATGGTTCAAAACAAAACAAAAATTAAAAAAACATCAAAACTATACATTTGTTTCTCATTTGGTGGTTAGCAGAAAAAATATGTTTCTATTTATGCTTCTCTTTAAGGACCATCATGCTTCAGATTCATGCAGATGAGGGCTCTTCCACTACATTTTTAGAAAAGCAGGAAAATATCAGAAGTAGATTTCCCACACCCTGCCAACCCCAACCACTGTACATCTTAGCATTCCCATTCCTCAAAACAGTAATCAGGAGCAAAACTATTAGTCATGAGAAGGAGGAGTGAAAATAGGAGGAAGGAATATCAACAATCTGAGATATGCTGATGACACCATAATACTAGCAGAAAACCTCACAGACCTCAAACAACTACTAAGGAACATCATAGAAGAAAGCTTACTATTGAACATAAAGAAAACAAAAATAATGACCATAGAGAACCTGCACAAATTCAAACTAGACAATGAGGAAACAGAAATAGTAGAAGAATTTTCATAACTGGGATCAGACATTGATGGGACTGCAGTCAGGAAATCAGAGGAAGATTAAGAATGAAAAGGGCAGCTATGAAAGAAGTAGAAAAAATCCTAAAATGCAAAGATATACAACTTGCCACAAAAGTTAGAATCATACAAGCCATTGTATTCCCTATTACCATGTATTGATGTGAGAGCTGGACAGTTAATCAAGAAGATAGGAAGAAAACCAATTCATTTGAGAATGGAGAAGAGTGCTAAGGATTCCATGGACGGCCAAAAAGACAAACAAATGGGCCCTGGAACAGATCAAGACAGAAATCTCCTTGGAAACCAAATGACAAAACTGAGGCTGTGGTACTTTGAACACATCATGAGAAGCCACGAATCACTGGGAAAAAACAATAATGCTAGGAAAGGTAGAGGGAAGTAGAAAGAGAGGAAGGCCACATGAGAGATGGATGAACTCTATTAAAGAGATCACGAATATGAGTTTGCAGGAACTGGGCAGAGCAGTGGAGGACATGGGGTCTTGGAGATGTCTCATCAGCAGGGTCACCATGGTTCAAGACTCATGCGAGGGCGGTTAATAATAACAATTATAAGAGACACCATTTTACTACACCACTGTATATAATGGAACTTGAGCATCCACTGATTTTGGTATCCACAAGGGGTCCTGGGGCCAAACTGCAGGGGACACCAAAGGCCCACTGTATTTGTAATTATTTAAACAAGACACTTTGGTATTCCTTATATACTGACTTAGCAATCCCAAGAACAAAGCCAAAGAACAAAGTGCCTGCCTGAGTAACACTGGATAAAAAGTATTTTGAGATACTGGATATTTTTGTATGTCTTCAACCCTCCTTAAGGACGGGTGTATACAATATATTATTTTAAGCAAATGAGTGGGGAGGTTTTGTATATGCTGCATATCAGTGAACAACAATATGACTTCTTGGACATCAAGCCAACATGTTTCATAAGGACTACGTATCACAGAGAGACTGAAACATCCCCATAAAGCAGGGATGGGAATAACAAAGCCCTTCAGATGTTGCTGAACTCTCTTTCTACTTTCTAGCATAGGCAATGGAGAGGAACACTGTGACTTGCAGAACAGTAAAATCCCACAACCAGAGTAGATAAATGCAAGCATGCCAATTACTTTTTAATGAATTACTCAGATATAATAAATTTAGTACTAAGCACAACTGAAAAGGGATTACAATCAGGAAAGAGAGAGAAGATAGAGAAAAGCAATGTGGAAACAAGAACTAACATGGTAGAATATCAACTGAGTTTAGAATTCTGCTCAATAATTTGGCTTTCTGGAACTAAATATATCTTTCCTGCTTTTTAATAAGGATGCCAGTCCTGTTTTTTTCTGCTAAACAAAGGAAGTTTAGAAAAACAGAAGCAATTATCTTAAAATATGTATAGTATGTTTGATTTCAAACAGATGGCATCAAGTTTAATTTGAACCAGGGCTCATCAGGCTTCCCACCCTGAGTTCCCACACTGCCTAGTTTGCCAGGATTCATCTGGCTAGCCATACTACTTCAACTTCTTTTGCACCATTAACCATCCTGGTTTTTTGCCAATCTGAACCTAAAGATTCTTAATGAGGGCCTTAACATTCTGCAAGTAGACCTTATTACTCCCATTACTATTAGGCACCTTTGTTTCTGCCTTCAGTTAATGCCAGTATATATACTTTGATGGACATTGTACAGGGATGCATCCATGATCTCCTTGCACAATGCCCCCATCTGTGTGGTACAGTACAGCCTGACCATACCAGGGCACAGTCTCACGATCAATTAGTGGACAATGGGGAATTTGGACAACTAGGGCAAAGGGGCAGCTGTTGCCTGCCTGAACCTCCAGCATTAACTCATGCTATGTAATGCCGGAAGTCTGGGAGGGCAGTGAGTCCTTTTTCCCCAGATGGGCAGTGTCTGGGCATTTCTTTGTCCACTCAGCCACTAATTGGCCATAAGGTTTCTCCCCACTGCTGCCAGGTGAGAAACCCACTGCTGTAAAACCAGTGATACTTTAAACTCCACCAATGTTACTGTTGAATTTGAATCTTCCTGGACTTGTCTACAATACTTATAAAGCCCAAATTCCCTCCAGGCTCACTGCATGCTGTTTACATTAAAGGTAAAGGTTTCCATTTTGACATGATTGTCCAGTCATGTCCAACTGTATGGGGTGCTCATCTCCGTTACTAAGCTGAGGAAGCCAGCATTGCCAAAGACAACTCTGTGGTCATGAGGCCAGCATGACTAAAGGCCTAAGCAGACTGCCAGAAATAGTGCACATTAAATTGAGGCACTGCCCTGGCTCAGTGCTAGGGAGTCATGGGAATTGCATTTTTTTCTGAGACATTGAGCCTTCTCTGTCAGAGAGCTCTGGTGCCACAATAAATTACAGTTCCCATGATTTCCTAGCACTGAGCCAGGGCAGTGCCTCAATTTAATGTGCACTATTTCTGGCAGTCTGCAAAGGCCCTAAATGCCAAGGCTCATGGGACACTGATGCCTACACAGGGCCAAAACTCTGAATCAGGTCTGGGCTGTTTTCACAATGCTTAAACTTGATTTGAGGCTTCCACCCCTTGTCCCACATTAAAAAGATTTATCTTTTGCTTCAGATTTTTCAGAAAAGCCAGAGCAAAACATCATGATGACAGCCAGCTAGCCTTCCTACTCAATCCCTTCTGCAAGATCAGTGCATTTATTCTGATTTTAGAGTGGCTTGTGCCACCCATTGTTTGCCAAAAACCTGTAGCAGGTGTGGGGGATTCGGGACCAGAATAGTCCGGGGAGGGGGAAGATATGATACCTTGTCAGAGGTCTCACCAGATACTTAAGCCATCACCAGGGCTAAGCAAAAAGCAGCTTATTTATATACCGCTTCATATCACGCTATGGGGTGTCTAAGTGGTTTACAGCTGTAAGCTCATTGCCCCCCAACAGTTGGGTACTCATTTTAGCGACCTCGGAAGGATGCAGGCCTGAGTCGAGCCTCAGCCCTGGCTGGTATTGAACTTGCAACCTTGTGGTCTATGAGTGAGTGGCTGCAGTACAGGCATTTAACCACTGTGCCACCAGGGCTGGGCCAAGTTATATATTTCCTGAGTGACATACTGTACAAGGCACCACCAATCTCCCATTCCACATACTGTGGGCCCTTGGTATCCACTGGGGTTTGGTTCCAGGACCCCCATGTAGAAAGCAAAATCCATGGATGCCCAAGTCCCATTAAATACAATGGCGTAATAAAATGGTGTCCCTTATATAAAATGGCAAACTCAAGGTTTTCCTTTTTTGAATTTATAAATATATATTAAATATGTTCAATCCATGGATGGTTCAATCCATGGATAAAGAATCCATGAATATGGAGGTCTGACTACAAAATGATCATTAGCAATGGAGGACAACAAGTCCGTTTATAGGGAATGGACTAGAAAGGAGAGAAAAATGAGGGTATTGTCTCTCTAAACAAGAACCCTCCGCCCCCTTTTGAAATTTTCCACCTAGAACCTTTATACTTGTTGCATTCACATTCCCTTGTCAATTTCTTGCACCAGTTCTTTGTATGCCTAAGCTGTATTTCTCAGTTCTCAACTGAATTTTAAAGTTATTGCAATGCTGGAAATTTGAAGAAGGAAATGAAGGAAAATGTCATGGGGGAGAGAACACTTGGTGAGAGAATTTCTCCTTGATAGCTACACTCCTGGACAGGCCATGTGTCCTACAGCTCAATCCTCCAGCAGACTTGGGACTGTCATTGCATTCCCCTAACATCTGAGGCAGTTGCCTCGTGCAGCCAAATGGTAGGGCTGATCCTTCACAATGGTCTATGAGCACTGAGTGCTGAAACAAAGCCAGTACCTTTTTAATATTTTGTCTTCCCTAAATAGTTCACATTATATTTAACATCATCAGCAATTTTATAATAGCTGAATAAAACAAATTAAGTCTGGGAATTCTGGATTATCTAGAAGTGGAGGTGTTTCCTGGCTGGAGGCGTGCCAAGAATATAAGAATCTAATGCAATTTTAGATCAGATAAGTAAACCACAGGGAATGGAAAGTAACCAATGACCTGATATAGAGTCATGCAGCCATTCAGAATCTTACCCCCTTTTGTGGTTAGAGTTACAACTTATCTATTCTACCTCGTTTTTTATTTCTTTCTGCCTCCTAAAATTAGTCACTTCTTGTAATTCCAAAAGCGAGGAGATGGACTACATTTTTCTCTCTGAAATAGATTTAAGGATCAATCAAGTCATTGATTTGTGCACAAAAAGGGCCTGAGAAGTAATAAAGTTAGACCACACCCCATAGAGATGGAAGCAATAGGCCACAGATGTTTTACATCAAGACACTGGAACAGTTTGGCAATACAAAGCAAAGATCCAAATGATGGTAGGGTGAGCCTATTTCAGAGGTGCAGATTCAGGAGGACAAGTGAGGGCATTGCCTTCCCAAATAAGAATTCTATCCCTTCTGTGAAATTTGAATTCAGTCCTCAAATTGCTAGCATAACAGAGAGTGAGACATTACAATTCATTCATATCTAGAGCTCTTATATTTGCTGTGTTCAAATTCTCTTTGATAGCTTTGCCTGCCTCTTCTCTTTGAATGCTTAAACTGTGTTCCTAAAAGCTCAACTGAAGTTTTAAATTACTACAATCCCAGAAAAGTCTAGGTTCAGACATCCCAAATCTCCAAGACCTCTTAAGGAGTTCCAGCTTGAGATTCAGATGTGTCCCCAGCCTCCTGGAAATTTCCCCCATGTGCTTGGATTACAGATGACCCATACCCCTTATTTACAAGGCTACAAGCACTTCTCAAAGACTTCCTGGAATCCTTTTTTTAGCATGCAGAAAAGCCACACATTTCCCACATGGCTTGCATTTTGGAGAGGAAATAAGAAAGTTTTGTTAGTTTTCACTGCCATGGCAGATTCAATGCAGAGGTGGGCGAGTGGCTTCACTTACTATTTTAAATCAAACTAACACATTATTAATGCACATTGCAATCTATAACAGCCAATGAGTGAGATCCACTGTGCTTGGGTAATGTAAGTCTATACTCATGCAGTTACAGGGTGGTTGACCTATGGCACTCTTTTGCTGAACCTCAGAGTTATGTAACCTCTGTGTCAAAATGTGCTATTTTATTGTTCCACTGTTCAAAGAGGAAGGGACAATGGCTTTTCCTGCAATTCCAATGAATCGGGTGGCATAATGAAGGCAATGACAAATCACCCAGGAATGCATCACCCAGGAATGGACAACCTCATGTAAAATGGTTACACTCCATTTAGGCAACTGTGAACTGAATATTTGTGTTGCACTGTAGTACAAAAGTTCAACCGCTTGTGTAAGGGAACTTACACATGTTTATGACACCAACACTATTTGAACCAATATCACAGTAAGCGCAATGAGTTCTTAAGAGTTTATTTTCTTTTATCTTTGTTATATGCTCATCCTTCTACTTTTGTGGGTTAAGCATTCACTCATTTGATTATTCATGGATTACTGTATTTGCTGCCATCCCCACTGCTGCCCTACACATGGCTGGAAAAATATGTGTGCTCTGTGCATTTGTAAGTCCTCTAGCAAATTTTTTTGGTCAACTTCCATCAGAGGTTGATCATAAAATTATGCTGAGGGACCTAAAAATGTCTAGAGAAGCATTCTTTCCGGTAAAAAATAAATTGTGTCCTATATTCATGGTTTTTCCACTTTTGTGAGGATTCTGCACTCCTAACCCACATGAAAAGTGAAGGCCAACTGTAATTTCAGAGCTTCTGGATAATAAAACTTTAGAGCCACTGGAGTTGAGGGAGGTGATAAGTCTTTGCTGGGGATTTTCTATGAGCTTTCTACCTTTCACTACTGGGGTTGTGTGTGGAAAGGCACCATCATGAAGGCTAGTAAGGAAAAATCTATGTTCTGTATATCACATATGCAAATCAATAAATCTGTAGGTTTTTTCATGTAAACTACTGCCATGCATCTTTCCTATCCCTTACTCTTCTCTTTCTTAGCTTCATTACATTTTCTGCTGCTAACAGTGTTTACGCTAATGCAATTACTTTGACATTTATCTGCTGAACCCAATCGTTTCTTTAAAAATGAATTTTAAAAGTCCAGAGCTTTTGATGATAAAATCAATATCCTGTGACTGTGGTGAAAGGGCTGATAATGGCATTCAGAAAAGGAAAGAGGCTCTTTGATTTCTTCTGTTCATTCTGCATTATTTCAGGTTACTTGACAACCTCCTGTGTATGTAGAACTATGCCAGCAGACAATAAAGTCAAGTTAATATCCTGCTACAGGATATTAGAGAGGCAAACAACTCTGTAAGATTAAAAATGGGATTAGACATGTAGGAGAGTACAAGAATAGCATCTGTAGCTACACCAGGCTGGATAAAAAAGATAAGAGCCAACAAGTCCTTTGCTTCAGGGCATAAAGTGATCCTGGGCTGGATTCAGGAAAGAATTTATCTTGCCATGATAAAATATTATCCAACTGGCCAGGTGCACCACAGATTTGGGCTACAGCATCTATATGAGATCATGGCCAAGCGTTTGCAAACATTCCAGAGGACTGTCATGCCATACTATTTATTTATTCAATCATTTATCCAGCAGTTGTACAGTCACCCCTCGGTTTTCACGGACTTAGAGTCTGTGTCTCTCGCCTGTTCATGGGTGGCAAACGGAGGGGAACAAAATAGGGCACCCACACCACCATTCAAGCCAATGGGGCCTGAATATTGGCAATCTTCCGTTTTAGCGGGGGGAGGGGTCCAGAATGGATCCCCCGCAAAAACGGAGGGGCAACTGTGTATGCAAAATGGTTAATACAATATAGTAAATAATCATAAAATACATGTAAGAAGCCTCCTTTAAAAAAACACACCAATTATCTTAAACAGAGCTTTAAAGGGTATATTTTGGGATAATGGAGTGGGGTCTAGAAGGAGTGAAGGACTTGGCTTGTGCTGTGCCCTCTTAACATTGGTTGTTTGTCATAGATATATATGTTAGTTCATTTCTTTTGCTGTGATCCTGTTTTGCACTCTATGTGTGTGGAAGGGGAAGTTTGCATTGTTTTTTATGTGGGTATGGCATGAGTGTTTTTCCTAGAAGACTGGGATGGTTATGTGCTTGTGTTTTCTCAGGAGTTTTTATGGGATGTGGATGTGTGATATGTGTGGGTGTGTTTCATTTCTCTGTTTCTTTATTTCTTTGATCATCCCTAGTTTCCTGTCTGTACTGTATTTATTTTTTGTGTGTGTGTTTTTGTGGTTTGTGATGGCAAGTATAGCACTATGCATTTATTCTTTTCCTTGTTGTTATGTGTCTTCAAGTCAGCTCCAACTATGGAAACTGTATTGACAAGGTTTATCCAGAAGTGGTTTGCCATTGTCTACCTCTGAGGCTGAGAGAGTGGGACTTGCCCAGGGTGGGTTTCCATGGTTGAGTGGGGATTCAGACCCTGGTCTCCTTCTTCTTGTAGTCCAACACTTAAACCACCACACTAGTTCATTCATTAAAATATATCAATTAAAATATTCTCCACAAGAATGAGGTATTAATTTGTTCGTAGGAGAAGAGGCCTTGAAACAGGACTTTGAAAACATACTAAAATGAAAAGGAAAAACAAAGATGAGATAAGACATGGCAGGAGGAAGAGAGGGAAATAATACTCTCTGAGGGAAAGATCAACACTTGGGGAAATAGTTTTGGGGCTACAACTTCCAGAGCCCCCACAACTAGCATGGCCATAAAATCAGAGCTAGGAAGAATTATTTTAAAAAATAAACTTGTACCAATTGTCATGCTGGCAGGAGGATTATAGGAACTAGTCCAACAAAGTTACTTTTCCAAGGTCTGAGTTTGATTTTGAAAACTAGATGGTTCTTTTGGATTTGTAATAAATTTTTGCTCACCCATAAAGAGAAATGAAACAAGATGGCTTGCATCCTGTTGGTGAATTATGGCTACTATATCTATTTCTCCTAGCTTTGCTGGATGGATTGAGCAGATGGTTGGGATGAGTGTAAATGGAAATGTATCTTAAAGATCATTTACCCAGCAAAATCTTTTTTGTATAGTTCCACTTGAGGGCAGAATTTCACTTTCCTGAAATACATTGCTAGGTCTGTCCAGAATCTCATGCAGGCCTATGTGAAAGCTGATCTGTTTGTTCTAGTCCAACATTTCAGATACAAGGACCATATCACAAAGGCAGGATAGCTATAGATGAAACAGAGGTGGACAAACTTCACCAGACAAATTCAGCAGCTAAATTTGTTCTTCCTAAACTGGAAATTTCCATGTTTGTCTTGTGAATTCTACCTATATTCATCCTGAACTCCAGAGAACTCAAAAGAGTTATCTTAAATACAGTATGTTTAAACCTTGCTTGGCCTGTCTAGACGTCTTTTGATGCCAGAATCCTTAAAATGTTATCACCAGTACAAATTCACTGGCAAGCAGAAACTTAGCTTCAGCAGGAAAGAAGTAGTAACTTGTAACACACTGACACCTATACACACAATCTGATACATAAACTATGAAAAAATGTTTGTTTGTTTTTTGCTTTTTCTGAAATTGTGTGATTTGGATATTGAACTATGGTTCTGGAGATCAGGGTTTGATTCCATGCTTGGCTATGGAACTGCACTGAGTGACCTTGGGCAAGTCACACAAGTCTTGACCCCAGAAAATCCTGTGACAGAAACAACTTGATGCATACAACAACAACATTCTGAATTTATGGTGAATGCTTGCTTTCGCTACTTTTGTTTAAGCTATTTTTCTTTAACAAGCAGCCCGAGAGTCCCACATGTTTGCCAACTATTTGGGCATTCTTTGGCCATTAATAAAAATGTTAAAATGTTTTCATTCCAATGTACCAGTGTGACTGCAATCATTAAGCCATTTCACTGTACAGCTTTACATTTGGGCTTTTTCATGCAACATCGGGGGGTTGCAGACTGCCAGAAATAGTGCAAATTGAGTCCACTTTTAGGGTTAGGGTTAGAGTTAGGGAATCATGGGAACTGTATTTTATTGTGGCACCAGAGCTCTCTGACAGAGAAGGCTCAATGTCTCAGAAAACAAACAATTCCCATGATTCCCTGGCACTAACCCTAACCCTAAAAGTGGACTCAATTTGCACTATTTCTGGCAGGCTGCAACCCCCCATCATGAATTAGCTTGCCACCATACCCTAAATCAAGTTCTCTTGCAAGTTCACACTCATAGTGAAAATATGACAACTAGGCTTAACTGGGGTCCTTTCATACAACACAATTATAGCACTGTGGTTCCTCTTTAATTGCCATGGCTACATTGTATGGGATCCTGGGGTTTGTAGTTTAAGGGCCAGTATTTAAACTTCTCAGCCAGAGCACTCTAGTGTCTTCCCAGCTACAAACATTAGGATTCCACAGGATGCAACTATAAATTAAAAAGAAATCATACTGCTGTAATTGTGTAGTGTGAAAGGGGCCCTGGTCTTTTCGACAAACTGTAAAACACCAATCATTTTTATTAGTGTGCTGAAACTTCTTGTATCTTCCTGTATTTGAAAATATGACAATTTATTTGCATGGGTCTGTTCAGGGAACAAAGTACAATGAATAAGTACCTGGCAGAACATACAGATAACCTGTATTGTGCTCAATACAGACATGAAGGCTTTTCCATCACTCTTCTTATCAGTTCTTGAGTGGACTGATGGAGGCTTGCTCCTGGGATAGTGCTCTCCTGGGTATATTTACTTGGCAAAAGAGCAGGGAAAGCACTGTACAGTTTTTCAGAGAAACTGTTCCTACATAAATGTCCAGGGATAGCATGCAATCTACACAGAACAATTTAATAATAATAATAATAATAATAATAATAATAATAATAATAATAATAAAATTTATTTATATCCCGCCCTTTGGAAATCCAATCAGGGCAGCTCACAACCATAAAAACAATACAATAACCAAACCAAACCCTCCCCCCCCCTTAAAACAGTATTAAATCTGTAAGAATTAAAATCAACTTGTTCTCATTTCCTTATGGGGACCCTAAGAAGGCCTACCACAGGATTTGTTCAGAGTGGATTTGACTTTGCTTGCCTCTGAGGTTGAAAGAGTGTGACTTGCTCAAGGTCACCTAGTGGGTTTCCATGGCTGAGTGCCAGTTGAACCCTGGTCTCCAGAGCTAGAGTCCAACACTGAAACCACTATTCCATACTGGCTCTAAACCCTGCACTGCATGTGCAACAGATATAGTCAGCCTACTAATCAATGTTAATGGAAATAATTTGCATTTGGAGTACTTTGGACCAGGTGAATAATATAGTTCAGGTCTCTGGTATTTGTCAATCAGTGTTTTTCATAAGAACCAAACTTAAGGCTAATGTCTGTGAATAATATGAGAGAAAAACTTACATATTCCTTCAAAGTGCCTAGACCATAGTTGAAAGCTGTTCCTCAGATCTCAGCATCTGCATGAGAGGGCCAAATTATGTTTATTAAATGACTATTACCTTAAAGAATGACAGGCTTAAAAGGGTTAGTATTAATTCCCTTTCATCTTCAAACAACAGATGGTGTTAATCTATATACATGAAACCACTAAATTAAATGAGGCTATGATCCTCAGCATACTTTCCTGTGAAAATACTTCCAAGAAGAGATGCATGCGGATGGTCTGTCAAATAAGTTGTTTCTTGGAACAGGGAGGAAAAAGGGGTAGTAACTGTGGCACTCAATATGGTCAAAATATAAGTTCATATATGATTTCAGCCGTAGTTGATTGTTGGTGGTATAATTAAATCAACCAATATTTGTTAACTGCCATCAAGTTGAGTTTGACTTGTGGCAACCCTATGAATGAGAGACCTCCAATTCACCCTATCATTTACAACTCTGCTCAGGTCTTGCAAACTCAGTGTTGTAGCTTCCTTGATTGATTCTATCCATCTGGAATGTGGTCTTCTCTTATTCTACTGCCTTCTGTTTTACCAAGCATGATTGTCTTTTCTAGTGAGTCATGTCTTCTCATGGTATGTGCAAAATAGGACAATCTCAGTCATCTTGGCTTGTAGGGCAAGCTCAGGCTTGATTTGTTTTAAGACCATTTATTTGTCTTTTTGGCAATCCATGATATCTGCAGGATTATCTTCTAGCATCACATTTCAAATGAGATGATTCTCTTCCTATCAGGTTTTTTCCCCACTGTCCAACTTTCACAACCATACATAGAAACTGGATATAAAATGGTATGGATAATCCCGACATTGGTGTTCTATGATATGTCTTTTCACTTAATCAATATAAGTTTCATTTAAAAATATGGAATTAAAAAAACCCCACTGTATTAGAATTATACTAAAACTAGGTTGATATTTGTGTGAGACAATACATACAAAGCCATATATAGACCTTTGTTGGTTCAAATATTGATCAGAACAGAGACTGCAGCCAAGAAATCAGAAGAAAGATAGGGATGGGCAGCTATGAAAGAACTGGACAAGATCATAACGTGTCAAGACATAGCTTTGAACACTAACATAAGGATCATCCAAGCCATTGTATTCCCCATCACCATGGGCCTCGGCAGACGACTAATAGGGTCATCTTTGAGCCCTGGAAGAGGAAGGGCAGCCGCATGAGCGGCGCCCCTTCCTCCTCCCAAGGTTGCCCTAGGAGCTGCCGGCTGTCCGCACGGCCGGCGCTGCCAGGGCAACCTCCCGCCCCAGCGACCACACGCGCTGCGGCGGAAAAGTCAGGGAAAGTGCACCCTACGTGTTTAGGGCGCACTTTCCCTGTCTTCTGAAAGGAGCGCTATTTTTGCGCTCCTTTCAGGGACGCCGTCAGTGCGCCGTAGTGTGGCTGCCATGGCCCCGCGGCACACCGGCCCAGGGCATCTCGGATGCCCTGGTGTGCTTCCCCCCCATGTACAGATGTGAGAGCTGGAGAAGAGGAAGATCAACTCATTTTAGATGTGGTAGTGGAGAAAAGTACTGAGAATACCATGGATGGCCATGAAGATGAACAAATGGGTTCTAGAACAGATCAAGCCTGAACTCTCTCTTGAAGCCAAGATGATTGAATTGAGGCTGTCATACTTTGGCCACATCATGAGGGAAAATGAACCATTAGAAAAGATAATGATGCTAGGAAAAGTGGAAGGCAATAGAAAGAGAGGAAGAATGCATGCCATATGGTTAAAGAGGGAGGACACACGACTGATGTTGCAAGATCTGAGTAGAAAGGTTGAGGTCTTGGAGATGCTTCATCCATAGGGTTGCCATGAATTGAAGTCAACTCAAGGGCAGTTAACAACAATACATCAGGCATAGGCAATTTGTGGTCTTCCAGGTATTGTTGGACACACCATTGGCTATACTAACTTAAGGTTGATGTGAGTTGCAGTCCAACACCATTTTGGAAAGCCACATGTTGCCCTATCCTGGTGTATACAGATACAGATAGGCACTTTCATATGAAAAAAGTGACACCCCCCCCCAAAAAAAACCCCACCATTAACTATTGTCAAAATGAATTTGCCATTCTCTCTTATCTATTTAAAAGTACTTGCCAGCACATTTTAACTTTTCATTGGTTAGAAGCAATGGTGGGGGAATAACTCTTTGAAGAAAAGCTCACAAGTTCTCAGACACTTCAATCTTCATGATGGCAGTCTGCCAGATACCAAATAAAACACTGTTCTCCACCAGTAAGTCTGACAGGTGGCCTTTGCAAAGTTTACACATTAGTGAGAGCCATTGTTGAGCTTTTTGGCCTTTGTCTTTTAAGTGACCTTTCCTTAGAAACTAGAAAAGAGATGTTTTTATTCATCTCAGCTAATACATTCTTTAGAATATTTTTAGATTTTATAAGTGCTTCTCTTTGCCTACATTGCTATGTTGTGTTTTATATGTGGTCTCAGGTTGCCATCCATATCCATATAATATTCAGTAATACTTCTCAGACATGGGTTTTTATGCTTTAGGAGTATTTAGGAACTGTGTCCTTTGCTCTTACAAGCCATCAGCAGATTTCATTCTCATCCACAAACACAAGGCACATACCACAGGAGAACAGCAGGAAGAGGGAGCAATGAGAGTCAAGTCCATTCCTGCTTGAAACAGAGTTTGTAAACACTGGTTAAGATCCTGCATCACATTGTTATGAATATTCCAAGGAACCAATCACCACATCCCACCTTAAACTTGAAGGAGCCATTCTGAGCAATAGGGGTCTGTGGCATAGGCAAGTGGGGCACTTAAAGATGACACAGCTGGTTCCCTCTATCCCCAAGGCATGCCAAGTAAAGCTCAAAGTGGCTCCCTTGAGTTTAAGATGGGTTCTGGGGGAGGTATTTATGATCATGGCCATAGTACCATGATTGTGAATATGTGCCATATCTGAATATGGAACAGCTACAGATCTGTAACTCTAGGCTATAAATCCATAACTGCAATGCATGATGCCAGTTATTATGTCAGAAACTACCAGCAAGTATGATGATTTTGATTTATATTGGATTGTATTTCAAAAAGTAACTTATCCTAACTCAGCATCTAGTCCAGCACTAGCTAAGGGGGGGGGGGCACACTGGATATGGTATTTCAACATTTTTTATTATTTGAAAAGGAATTCATTCACACACACACTTTTGTGGCTATATCCTGGAAAACATTGTTCTAGGAAGCTTACCAGAAGGGGCAATGCTAGGAGGGTGTTGGGGTGTGGGTCATGCTAGGTGACATCCTAAAGGGGGTGACAGAAATGCTCCCCAAACATCTGTCTTTTGGCAGAAGCAGACTGTGACATTTACCTGCATCCCTTTAAAATGCTAAAGAGATGGGATGAGGCTCAGTGGGGAAGAGAAAGGAGAGGCCCCAAGTTTTAAAAAATAATTTTAAAATTTTAATTCGTGTAGCAATCTCATTCTCTTATTTTGACTATTAGCTCTCTGTACCTGATATGTTTACCATTCCTGTAAGTCTACTTTTAATCCTTCTAAGTACATATTGTGGAAATACAAAGCTAAATCCAAGTATTAACCCCAATTAAAGTTCTGTTAATGTCAATGGGCCTAGACTATCTTGGACTCAAAATTATAGAAATGTGGGAGTGAAAGATTACATTGAACAGGCAGGAGCTATTATTATCCTCTTTCAGTCCTATTAATAGCCCTGTTATTTGAAGGGATGTCATATTGAGGATGGAGCAAGCTTTCTGCTGCTCCAGAGAATAAGACCCAGAACAATGGATGCAAGCTATAGGAAAAGAGATTGCATCTCAACATTAGGAGGAACATCATGACAGTAGGAGCTGTTCAGCCATGGAACACACTCTCTTGGAGTGTGGTGGAATCTCTTCTCTAGAGGTTTTTAAACAGGCCGTATGGCCATCAGTCGGGGGGTGCTTTGTGAGTTCCTGCATGACAGAATGGAGTTGGACCGGATGGCCCTTATGGTCTCTTCCAACTATATGATTCTATGATTCTATGAATTTCAGTGGGACCGTTAATCATGTGCTTAACTCTTTCCCATGGAAATCAATGAGATTTAAAAGTCCTGTTCCTGGGCTGTACCCAGTGAATGTAGAATGAGGCAGAATATAGCATTTCAATCAGCCCTTGGCAAGAAAGACAAGGTTCTGAAAAGCTTCTTCTAAGTGCAAGATCACACTTCTTGGTAAGTAAATGGATGATTAATTTCCCCACTTCCTATTCCTTCTTTCGAATATTTAAAGGGAGCATAAGATATAATTAAAGCTGAACTGTAATAAAAAATATTGAACTCTAGAAGGAAGATAAATCTTTCTGTCCTACTCCTCCCCCTGTCTTACTCCTCCCTCTGTCCCACAGTTACATTTTAGAAAGAATTTTAATTAAAAAAACAAACCAGCAAGACAGACAGGGTCTTTGAAATGATCTTTCATCCCATATCATCCTTACATTACCAACAAGTAAGCCATAGGGCCCCCCACTGATCCTTTTTAGCTAGAAACCCAACAGGAGGCAGCTCTCTCCTCAGTGCAATGATTTCAAGCCGAGTAAGTAAAGAAGAGTAAACAATAAAGCAATACCAAAAGAGAAGCCAGTGGGGGTGATTATACATCCAGAGAGGGGACTGCAAAATAGACAGGGAATTGCACAGAAATGGAAAGATCAGCCAGAGTTCTTGCTTTTGGCAATTTTTATATATTTCGCAAGAGTAAAATAATAATAATTGTTAAAGTTAATAGGTGCGTGCACATCAGAAACCCAGATTCCTAGGAGCCCCCTTGCCTAAGGTCTTTAGAAACTGACTCCAGTATATTTAGTCAAATTGGACTTGTTGGTTCCATTTACCATTGAAAACCCTGAAAAGTCAATGGAAACATCAGTGTTACTCGACAACATGACACCATCCTAAATTAAGTCGGGGAGATTAAAGCAAAAGAGCTCTTGTATCAACCCTGAGTTCTGCCAGCCTATATAGAATATGTGGACTGAGGGGTATACAATGATTGTTCCAGCCTTTTCTTTTTGATTCTCCCCAACTGAAAGCAATTGTTAGTTGGAGAGGATATTACAAAACAGCCCTAAATAGGATTGAGACCTCTCTGGGAAACATGATGAAGCTTATCACACTCTTAAATAAAGCTACTTACCTGATCCAGGTTAAAATTTAAAGCGGGCAGCATCCTGATCTTATCAGAAGGATTTAGCCACCGAAATCACCACCCGGGTGCATCCCGAATCCATCCCCACTCCTAGGAGCACTAGGTACACCTCTTTTTGAAGCTGGGAGAAGCGGGGAGCAAGGATGGACCTGGGCAACAAATTTGGTGGCAAAATCCTTCTGATAAGATCAGGATGCCGCCAGCTTTAAATTTTAACCCAGATCAAGAAAGTTGCTTTATTTAAGAGTGTGATAAGCTTCATAGTCACTTTGAATTAAACAGATCTAAACTGCATATATCTCTGTTACAGGCTGCCTCTGCATTGTAGCAATAATGCAGTTTGACATCTCTTTAACTGTCATGGCTCAGTGTTATGGAATGATGGGATTTATAGTGTTGTAGGGATTATGAGATTATCAGATGCAGTGGCTTAAGTGGTTAAGATATTGATCTGTTGACTGGAAGATTGGCAGGTTGGAAGTTCGAGGCCTGGGTGCTACATGATGGGGTGAGCTCCTGTCACTAGTCCCAGCTTCTGCCAGCCTAGCAGTTTGAAAGCATGTAAACGGAAGTAGATAAATAGGTACCACTTTGGTGGGAAGGCAAACAGTGTTCTGTGCAATCATGCTGGCCACATGATCACAGAGTAGTCTCTGATAATGCAGGATCTTTGACTTAGTAATGGAGATGAGCACCACCCCCTACAGTCAGACATGACTTAATAACCTTGTCAAATGGGAATACCTTTACCTTTAGTCTTGTAGGATATTTAGCTTTCTCTATTAGAGAGCTCTGATGCTTCACCTAACTATAAATCCCAGAAATACCTTATTAAAACTAGGCATTTGCCATGTGAAAAGAGAGGAGGTTCATTTTGTGGTGTAGACCCACACCACCACACCAACCATGGAGATATGAGCACTTATCTCAAGCTGGATGGTTATGTCTTAGAAAATTTTATTAATAGTTATCATTTGAGAACACAAATAAAAGTCATCTATTGATTAATGTAAAAAATTAAAATGAGAAGAAGTAAAAGCATGCTTGGGAGGGCCAGTCTGATCCACACTTCCCTTAAGATGACTATAGTTACCAATGTGACTCTGAATCAAATTGGCATGACAATAAAATGTCATACACTGATAGTGACTTCATAATAATTTAGCAACTCTTATGTCAGACTTAACATTAACGGCAGGTCACGGAATCCATCCTTTAGACTGTAGCATTAAAACTATAATACTTGAGGTTGGACATGTCTGCTTTTTCAGCAAGTTAGTCAATTCTCATGAAACCCAAGAATGTTCATGTTCCATGGAAGCAGACTACTGTGCAGTTTCTTCTTACTTGGCTGCTGTTTGGTAGTTCAGGTCTGTAAAAAGCAAGTAGCTTACCCCGCACACCCATGAGATGTTCTCAAGCAAGTGAAAACTCAAGCCATGTTCACGGGAAAAAGTCATGGCTTGACTCTGTTTTGCATATGCTTGAACACAGAAAAGCAATAACAGAGAGTCTGTTCTGGCATTCTCATCTGGTGGTTGTAGTGACTTCATATATCAATAATGTATTTTCTTTTTTGTATTCATATGCACTTAGTCAGTGCCACTGGCCTGACTCAAATATTTGGCTTGATTTGCTATGGTTTGGCTCCACCTTCAAAGTGTCAATGGTCAGCTCTAGGACCACTCTGTTTTATAAAATTGTTATGGTTTTTTAACTAGACAACTATATCTTAAGATCTATTTAATAGAACTTGGGATCACCATTAAATAAAATGCTGTCTAACCTTTATTTATTTAGTAGGGCCACTTTCTTTTTTCTTTGACAATCAGTCATCCAATATGAAAAGCACATTAGTGAGAGAGGGGGAAACCCCCACTATGGCTTGAAAACATCTCTGTAAGAAAAGATTGTAGAATGTTAGAGTTGGGTCCAAAAGCCAACCAAAAATGCATGACCAATTTTGTCTTATGTTTGCTAATACTGGTTCACTATATTTTCTAATAGTGTTACAACTGAATGTAGCTTACAGGGATAAATGGATGAATAGGAGTTGCAGATTAACAGCCACTGGTTATTTCTAGAATGTATAGATGAGCGACCTGGTCAAAGCTGAAGTGCAGTCATAAATACATCAAATGTTTGAGTTACCATTAATATATTCAAGGACATATTAGTAGCAAAAGTTTTTAATGGGTTGGAATAGTCCTTAGATTGTTATACAAAAGCCTTCAAATACCATGGCTGTTAAGGTAAAGGTAATCCGTCTAAACATGAATGTCTAGTAGTAACTGACTGTAGGGGCGATGCTCATCTCTGTTACTAAGCTGAAGAGCCAGCGTTGTCCGAGGACTACTCTGTCATCATGTGGCCAGCATGACTGCGCCAAATACTGTTAACCTTCCCACTGAAGTGGTATCTATTTATCTACTTGCATTTGCATGCTTTCGAACTGCTAAGTAGACAGAAACTGGGACTAGTGATGGGAGCTCACCCCATCATGCAGCACTCAGGCCTCAAACTGCCGACCTTCCAATCTTCTGACCATCAGAGTTGGTGTCTTAACCACTAAGCCACCACATCCCCTATAGTCCCATACTTAATGTGCCAGTGCCCCCCACCAAAATGAAAGAAGGAGCATACCATAATTCCGACTATGTAAGTGATCCCCTTGAGTTCCAAATTGCATCCCCATGCATTGATTAGAGCATTGGCTTTAATAACTGAAGATAGTATTACAGACTTCAAATACATTTATCATCATCATCATCATCACCATCATCTCACCTATCTCCTCAAGGCTGCTAACAACAAATTTAAAACAATGCAGCTTAGAAATAATACAAGGGCATTAAGAGATATAAATAGAAAGTTTTAAAAACAATTACACAAATTAAATTTAAAATATTATAATGTATTAAAACCTATATGCAAACCTCAAAATCTGAATTGCACATCCAATTTAAGTTAATTAAATTAAAATAATACACCAACACAAAACCTTAAATGACCCAGAGATGTGGACACCAACATCTGCTAAGGATGGATTTCATGCATCAAGCGACATAATTAAATTAATTAAAATAAGATAATACTCCCCCCTCCAAAAAAAATCCAAATAATCCAGAGTTGCAGACTTTGTATGAATCTGAAGTTTCAAGTGTCAGGATTTTATGATTTTGGAATTATGGTCTGAGAGAAAGGCAGGCACATACACAACAAATATCCACTTTTATGTATAAGACTGAGTTAAAGTATAAGTTTCACTTTCTAGATAAAGTCAGGATTTTTTGTCAAAACTTTCTCATTTTTCAGTAAATGGCAAAACTAGAAAATTCACAAAGTGCAAATCCTAGTGTCAGCTCTGATTTTAAATATTGTAATTACCACTTCCAAGGCAGTTGCAGGATATTTACTATCCTTCTTGGGCAAAGGACAACAAATCTGTTTGAAACTATCCATGTACTTATGTCATCTCAAGCCTATGCAAACAGTGTTGAAAGATGGTTGCTCAACAATTAAATTGCTGACTGAGAATGGTTATATTATTTCCTACAACCACAAGCCAGAGTTGTTGCTTTGCATGCAAAAATTTCTGTCCATAAAATGGATGGACAAGTGCTGACAACCAGAAAAACAGAACAATCCATGTTTTAGACCACCAGCATCTGTTTGATAATTGCTGAACTATGGATAGATGTTTAAGCCAGAGGGGAAAGGGTCTCTGCTAACTCCATATTTAAATAAAAGCAAAGAGGATCCTGCATTTCTATGTGCAACCACAAAAGGAATAGAGAAGTGGGTTCAGAAACTATTTCTTGCCAACAGACCCAGCATCACATCTTGAGGGAGGTGGGAAAACACTTTAACAAAACAAAACAAAAAGCTAGCAAAGAAATCTGCCAGAGATTTAAATGAAAAGAACAGTATGTCTTTAAATAAAAGGACATCGAAACTCAGAAAGAATGATTACATTCATCGTGGACCTAGCTATACATGTGGCACAGTGGTTAAATGCCAGTACTACAGCCACTCACTCATAGACCACAAGGTTGCAAGTTCAATACCAGCCAGGGCTCAGGCTAGACTCAGGCCTGCATCCTTCTGAGGTTGCTAAAATGAGTACCCAACTGTTGGGGGGCAATGAGCTTACAGTTGTAAACCGCTTAGACATCCCATAGTGCGATATGAAGTGATATATAAATGAAGCTGCTTTGCTTTGCACATGGCTCCTAACACTGGTATGGTTTTGCTGTAGTGTTATCACTGTTCAGTGTTATGTGAATGGATATTTAGGCTCCTCCTTTACTACTTCTACAGTGTGGCCACAAGCATCATGGCAGAAGGTAGCCCCTATGCATTCCATTGGAGCAGTGGATTCCCTCCAGGTTTTAAACCACTTTGAAGGAGTTGTCCAAGGTACTGAACCCTATCTTCAAAGCAGATTAATCAAAATAGGTTTAGTCCTGCATTTTGCTAGATTCTCAATTTTGCACAGAAAGACGAAGCATGTACAATTTTTATGCATGTAGGTTCAGGCTCATTCAGATGTTTAAATAAATGTGTGGTGTTCAAAAAGTCTGAAAAGGCTCTAATCCCAATGACTCAAAATCAAACCAAAGTTTATTTTTGATTAAAATGATCAACCCAACTGAATGATTAAATTGTTAAAATCCACTCCAGAACCAATCCAAACTTTCTTGGTGTTATGTTTCAGAAGAAGCTCCAGCTTTGCTATCCACTTATGCCTTACTTTAGAATACACAGGAAATACAGTTTCGACCAGATATTGGAAAAGTCATATTTTGGATTATAGCTCCCAGAATGCTCCAGTCAACACAACCATAGATTTAGCAGTTACACTGGTGATCAGTGGAATTGCAATTCAAAAAATTAATATTTCCATACTCTAGGCTGCTGCTGCTGCCCTTCACCTATGTATTTGGGATATCTTGTGGCTTGTTGAGCATGACTACCTAGCAAGACAGTGACACATCATGTACAGAGCTTGGAAACATCAGCATTTCAGTTAATGTGTTGTTGTTTAATCCAAAGACTTGAGAAAAATTTGGTGAAATTTGTTCATTCATTAACTGAATTGTTAAACTAAAAATGTCATCTGAAATGTGTACTACAGGCCAATAACAAATTAAAGCAATAACAAATGCTCCTTCAGAGTAAAATTACTCTGTGATGTTTAACTATTTAAATGACAAAATTTGAAAATAACTGTTGGAAAATTTAATGAATTAGGGTTTCATGAATGAATATGTAATTAATTCTTTCCAAGCTATATTGCTGCTATATTGTTCTCACTGCTATTTTGTTGTTAAAACAAATCTATGACTTCAGGAAGGATGTAGCTAATCACAAACCAATGATGTTATATTGTGTCCAGAAAGTTGGCAGACTGTGCAACTTCAAAGCCTTCACAGAAAACAATTGAATCAGATATTATCTTGATGATTGTGCTTATACAAGCAGCTGTGTGGTTTCAGCTTTATCTTTGAATAAATAATGTATTTAAAGCATATGACTATCCTTGCATATATGCATGAAGCATAAGATTGGGGTCAGGAATCCAGCTGGTTGTAGACAACGCAGGAGAAGACAATAGAGCTTAGAAATGTGACTTACTGTAATACAATTTCTAGAATCATCCAGCCAAAGCCAAGTTCTGGGATTCTTGGAGTTGTGGCCCAAAAGAGTTGTGCATGTGTATATCATACAACCTACTCATTCTTAGCTATAAAGCTATGTTCTTAGACACTTCACTCCATGCATCTGATGAAGTATACACTTGGGTCCAAAACACACTGCAGAAATAATCCAGTTTGAGACTGTTTTAACTGCCCTGGCTCAGTGCTAGAGAATCCTGAGAATTGTAGTTTAATGTGGCATCAGAGCTCTCTGACAGAGAAGGCTAAATGTCTCACAAAACTACAATTCCCTAGCATTGAGCTAGGACAGTTGACGTGGTTTCAACTAGAATATTTCTGCAGTGTGTTTTGGACCTCGGTCTATGAAAGCTTATGCTACCAGCTACTTCTCTCAGTCTCAAAGATGTTACAAGATCCCTTTGCATACTATGCATTCTAGGAATTATAGAAACTTACAGCCAGCATGCTCATTTGACACTAGCTGGGGGGTTCTGGGAGTTGTAGTCCAAAACGTATATTTTCCAAGCTCTGCTTCAAGAACATTTAAGTTCATTTCTGTTAACAATTGTGAATCTCATGATAGGATGTCGCTCTGTTTGAATGCACAAGCGCACTCACCATACACACACAGATACTCTCTCTTCCCCCCCCCCCAAACACACACACACTGAGCTCTGTGTTCTAGCACTACATGCCCAAATGTGCAATGAATAATGAATAAAAGATATGACTGTCTCAAAGTGTTGTTTTCCTACCAACTCTCTTTCTTGGCTAAATCTCTATATTCTGTGTAATCATTTAACCAGCACCCAAATCCCTTTCTTTCAATAAACTCCCATTTGGCTCCGTTTTGAATTATCCATGTGCTAAAAGAGATGTTTCACTATTTTTGGATGAATATCCTGTATGCCAATACTTCAAAATAGTTTTGCATTAAGCATTCCAGCATAATCTGGGCTTTCATATGGCCTTGATAAGTAAAGAATGCTGAAGATGAAAATCATTTTTGGCTAAAGAAAATGAGAAATATTCTCTAACTAATGAAACATGTTGTAAGCAAATAAATAGCAAACTGCTCATGTAATGTTTTTAAGATCTTTATTCTTTTGAGGAAAGCTAAGAGTATATTTTATGGAGGTAAACATGCCTTGCCAAACTGCATCCTGGTTATTTTCAACAACTCTGAGGGACAGAGTTCTCACAATAACAACAAAAGCAATACTCACAAGACCTGGAAAATAACCTATAGATCACTGTATAATTGTGCTTGGGGGTCACAAGAAATTTGTGAACAGCCTACTTCTATAAATATAGAAATGAAGAGGAAATGATGTTGAGAGTATGGGAGAACCTGCATGTTTAGCAACTGAGATGGGGAAAAAACAGAATTTTACTCGTGAGACCCTAGAAGGTCAACGTAGAGCAGGGTAGGCAACTAGAGTGTAAAAAATGTACTTATTTGGATTACTCAAACATCTTTGGTGAACTCTGGAAGTTGTATTCCAAAAAAGTAACTTTTCCAAGGAGTTTATCACATGGGGATTCCTCCATATGTACCTCCATCCCAATAATGATTAAAGCAGCTGCAACCCATAAAAGCATGCAATGCACAGATGATTTTCACATGTAGAACCCAATAACATGTTAGAAACTCATTACTAAAGTGAGAAAGTGGATAGAACATGCATTTGGTTTTCACACAGATGTGTGAAAATGCTGATAATGGCTTGAGAATCACCTTTTTTAATGCGTGCACACAGAAGAAGTAGCTGTGTCACCAAAAATTACCCAGAAAAATAAACAATTTTATTGACACAATTTTCTTTATAAAAATATACTGTACTATCGCTTACTTTCCAAGAAATGGTATCCAACCTAAGTAAAAAGAACAAAACGTTACCCAAAGAAGTAGGAAAGGTTAAAAAAAATACATAAAAGGCTGCGTCCCTCTGGGCAACCGGTGTCCCTGCCTTCCCTCAGCAGCTGTTCCTTTAAGAGCCCCAGCTAATGGGGAAGAGCAAGGGAGAAGAGACATTAGCACAGACTAGGGAAAAGCAAGCTTGTTCTCAGTGTCCCTGCCTTTGCCTCAGAAACTGTACCACAAAGAGCCCTGGTTCATTGCCCCAAAGAACCATGGGAAATCTGGCAACAAGTGCAGAAATGGAGAGAATCCTGCAAATGGTTTTCACAGTAGAGCAATTGCACAAAAAAAGCAAATTTGTGAATGAAAGAGAAATGAATTTATGGTATTTTCCTGAAAATGCCTATTTGCTGGTTCATGTTACTTTCCTGTCAGATTCCAAGCAGTTTGCACACAACGTCGTGTGAAAACCAATTGTGCAATTGCACCTAATACGCTGGATTCTGACCCGTTTAAACTTCCAATTTTCCCCGTGTGATAAACTTCCAAGCTATGTGGCCAACAAATGTCCCATGGCCCATATAACCTACCCTTGTGTTTTCCATATGCCTTGGGAACAAAGACTTATCTGAAACTAGTGACTGAAATTGCTTTGCAGTCACTACCATGATAGCAGTAGCTGAAAAAGCACAAACCTTGTTTTAAAGAAAAAGAAAGAGAAAGTGATGCTTTTGTTGTTGTTACTACAGCTGTTTCTGAAACTGGGCAACACAGTAGTGTTGCACGATAGGCCCAATGTGCCCACATTGATTTAAAGAATTATAGTGTACTAAATTCAAAGCAGCATGAGAAAGGCATGTTTTAAATTTTAGTAGGGAAGTGGGAGATGCCAACATTTTAAAAAGCAACCAAATTGAAACTGTAAATAAGTAGTATGTTGTAACTGCTTTTTTCTTTTTCTTTTTTGTGGGGAGGAGGGGCACAGTAGTTTGATGAAATTTTCCACTGGGAACTGATGGAGAAAGCAGTTCTTTCTGGAGATATATTAGCAGAAAATGGAAACCTAGGATAGCAGCCATTTTGAGATCATTTGTAGTAAAAGTTGGCAAGTTTGGCAAAATCTATTTGATTCACACATCATTCTTCTTCAAAGATCTGAAAGCCAACAAGGTTTGAGCCAAGGTACAAAGTTTGAGGTCTCACACTTACCTTGATGTCCAACTATGATTTACACTCTATCAAACATCCTTGAAACAATTAAAAGTTCTGTTTCATGACACCATCTTGGTTGTCCCCACAACAACTATATTATTGTCTTCCTGCCACCCATGCTTGGCTCATGTGTGTATGTGTGTGTGTGTGTATGTGTCTGCATTTTCCATGTCCATCAGTTACACTCCATATCTTACAAAATTATCTACTGTACCCACAAATTGTTCAAATTCAGTAATTTACATCACTTGATGGACTAAAACCTTTCATATTATTACAAAATGTTGGGCTGTAAGTATATCTTCTTTCTCAGGCTTCATCTGCACTGCAAAAATAATGCAGTTTGACACCACTTTAACTGTCATAGCTCAATGCTATGGGGTGCTGGGGTTCATAGTTTTGTGATATATTTAGCCTTCTCTATCAGAGAGCTCTGGTGCCACAACAAACTGCAAGTCCCAGGATTTTTTGACAGGTGTAAAATCTTTTGCTGGTTTCATGGCAGCCTATTGCATTCATCCCTCGTAATTGCTCTGAAGCAACTCATTTCAAATCTCCAGTGTGTCTAATTCAAAATCACATGTTCCCTTAGCATGACCTACAAGCTTATGCTATTAATTTATTTACTTTCAGATTAATATCTTGTGTAAAATTAGTAAAGAAAAAAGACAGAATGGGAGGGGAGGAAAAGGGAGGAAGAGAGAAAAAAGTGTCTGAGTTAACCACCATTTTTTTCCTATGGGAGGATGTAAAAATCTGAAGGCAGAGATAATATTACCTCCCCAGGGCATCAGACGCTTGGTGGTTTGGAGCACATGCCTTTGATAATCAGCATCAGTATCTCTTTCATGTCACTGAACAGAAAGTAGGGCCTCTTCAAAGACTCTAATTCAGAAAAGGAATTGTTAAACAGGCCTGACTAGGTTGAGCAGTGCTGGAAATTAAGAACCCTGAAGGGCAGGATTAGACAGGAGGTCAGCACTTTAAAGCTGGGCAAAGGAATAAATTAATAGGCATCTGTGTTGCATCCGAGGTTTTAGAAGCTTGTCATAAAATAGTTGTGCATCTCTCTTTTTCATGTATTCACGTGATCTCTCTCACACACACAAACACACACACACAGCACTCTCTCCTCGATCATATGGTTTCATGATTATTAAGAATTCTACCTTCTTGTCAGGAAAACAGCAGTGGATTAGTTGGTGGTCAGAAGCTTATTGCTTTTAGCCTTTGAACTGCTGTTGCAGAGCTTCAGTTACACAACCTTCCTGGTTTTTTTTTAATCCTGCTTCCCCCGCCCCTAATGTTAATCCTCTAAAAGATATTTGTCATTTACGTGAGACACCAAGCCATTCAGCAAAAAACACCTACGAAGTAAAAATCTGGTTTGCAGGATTTACCTCATTCATATATTATTTTGTAAGAGTAGGGAACTTCTGAGTCCTTAGGACTGTACCATTACACTATAGCATGCTTTAAATTAAGCCTTTTAATAATGGGCTACTAGTCTAATTGCATAAAATGTTTTCATTCACAGCAATAGACTTAAATCTGATATGTAAAGCACTGTACTTGTACACTGTTCACTGTACTTCGAGAGGGAGCATGTACTTTGAGGGGGAGCATATCTATCTATGACAATAAAAATAACATAATTCAAGACCAGGAAGGAATAAAAAGATGTTGGATGCAATACACAGCAGAATTATACAAAAGAGATGACAAAATCAAGGACACATGGAATGAAGAGCCATATGAAAATAAACCCCAAAGTCTAAAAAGTGAGATGGAAACTGCAATAACAGAAATAGCAAAGAACAAATCACTAGGAACAGATGGTATTCCAATTGAACTGCTGCAATTCACACTCACAGAGTCAATTCTAGCACTAACCAACATATGTCAACAGATATGGAAAACAAAACAATGGCCAACAGATTGGAAGCAATCAATATACATCCCCAAAAAGGGAGACACAAGAGACTACAGCAACTATGGAACCATAGCACTGCATGCAATGATGACCCATGCAAGCAAAATCATGCTCAAAATTATGCAACATGGACTCCAACCATATGTGGAGAGAGAAATTCCAGAGGTCCAAGCAGGGTTCAGGAAAGGAAGACGCAAGAGGGGCCACATTGCAAACATACGAGGGCTAATGGAGCACACCAGGGAATTCCAAAAGAAAATCAGTGTGTGCTTTATAGACTATAGCAAAGCCTTTAATTGCACAGATCATGAACGGTTATGGAATGGCCTTAAAGACATGGGTGTGCCAACACATCTGATAGTCCTGATGAGGAATCTGTACTCAAGACAAGAGACTACTGTCAGAACAGAACACAGAGAAACAGAATGGTTCCCAATTGGCAAATGAGTCAGATGAGGCTGCATCCTTTCAACCTATCTGTTCAACTTCTTATATGCAGAACATACTATAAGAAAAGCAGGCTTGGACACAGAAGA
>CM034706.1:69827982-69839644 GCA_020142125.1 Phrynosoma platyrhinos | reverse complement strand
TGTCAACTTATGGCAATCCCATGAATTTCATAGAGTTTTCTTGGGCAAGGAATACTCAGAGTTGGTTTTGCCAGTTCCTTGCTCTGAAATATAATGTACAACACCTTTAACTGTTAATGGTAAATTGCAGTCAATTCTTCTTTCTCTTCCAGCCTCCCTTCTGGAGAGGACAAGCAAAACTACAAACTGAAACTGTGGTGCTTTGTTTCCTTAGGTCTCTCTAGCCTTCCCTCGAGGGAAGGCAGGTAACAAAGAGAGAGGCTTTAAATATGAGCAAAGAAAAACAAAAAGTGCAGTGAGAAACAGTAGAAGAAGAGCAGATATATACAAGTTTCATGGGTTTTCCTAAGGTGTCCTATGGCCGAGTTGGGAATTGAACCTTGGTCTCCAGAGTTCTAGTCCAACACTCAAACCACTATTTTATTTTTAGGTATGTGTGTGTGTGCATGCACATTATATGTATAATAATAATAATAATAATAATACATGTAACAAATATATTACAAGTAAAAGGTATTGCCACTTTTTGGAAAAGTGATGGCTAACACAAGTAAATTATCTTTTTTTTTTTAAGTGATAGGCTTAAAATCTCTGGAAAATCTCTGCATTTACCCCAAACTAGTGGTAATCCCCTTGTGTAATGGCAACACTAATATTGGGCAGATTTAGATGCCATCCCCACCTTCCCCCACAGCCTATAAGCATGGGACACCACTGTAGGTACATCAGTACAAGATCAGGGGGACAATTCTTGCAGCCAAATGTCATAATAATAATAATTTTTTTTATTTATTTTTAATTTTTTTTATTTTATTTTTATTTAAAATTCTGAAGTACTTTATAATGTTCCAGCCACATGGAGAAATGTTACTTTTTAAAAGTCAAGACTGCTTTTAAAAAAGAAAGAAAGAAATTGCTTTGTAATTTGGGCAACTTTATTTTAACATGAAGAATCTTTTCTCTCCTTTAAAACTAGAATAGTTGCGCTTTAATCTTTTATCTAAGTTCTGCTATTTTTCATTTTTATCTCTTGCTGGCTTGTCATCAAGATGTTTTTAGCACATCTTGTCCCAGATTAAATCAAAATGTCCCCTTCCCCCAAATATCCATTAAGTGATGTCAACAGTGGTGAGCTGAACTTACACTAATATCAGCCCCACCATCTTTCAAAGATTTTATAGTCACATTTGCAACTTTATCATACATTAAATGTCTAAAAAGTCATGTGCATGCATGTGCATGCGCAGACCAGGCTACAGAGCTGAATGGGACCCAGCTTAATGAGGCAAAAATAAACATTCATCTTCTAGTGTAATGTGGTTGAACTTTAATGGAAAAAGATTCCTATTTTGAGAGAGAACAATGGGCTAGATAACACTTTTCACTGAATTGTTTTGGTATGGTGATAGTGGGAGGATTCAATCCATTGCAAGTCCCAGGTCCAACTCTGGTCGTGCAAAAAGCTTTTGGGTGGATGAGTGTGGTCCCAGCAATTTGTGAGAGGTTTGTTTTCTGTAGTAATGGATAAACTAATGTTAAGAACATCTATATATGCTATCTACAAAATATCTACCTTTAAGTTCTTTTTCTTCCAAATGCTAACTGGGTACTTTTTTAGAATCTCACAACTGCCAAGTCAGAAAAGAACTTGCTCAAAGTCATTATAGAACTTATAATCATTACAGACTTTATAGAATGTAGAAAACATTCAGGGGTAGCCGTGTTGGCCATATAGAAAATCCAATATCAAAAATCCACCAAACAGTGATGCCTTTATTGGGCCAACCAAAATGCACAACATATATGTTGCAAGCTTTTGATGCTCCAGTGGCTTCTTCATCAGGCAAGGTGTTGAAAACTATACAGGATGAAAAAAAGTGAAGATGTTAGTTATCAGCCTGCGTTTTGCTGTTTTTGTTCTTAGTTCAGATGGTATGGAGTGGTATCTCTTGCAGGCTGGCATCTCCTCCATTTGGGAGATTCTCAAAGTCCAGGAAATTTAACATTCATTTGCAACACATAAAGATACTTCCTTTGGAATTCAGTTTGTCTCCATCCTTTGTGAGGTCACAGGCCTGTATGGTTTGTAACACCTTGCCTGATGAAGAAACCAGTGGAGCTTTGAAAGCTTGCAATATGTATGTTGTGCATTTTGGTTGATCCCATAAAGGTACCACTGTTTGGTGGATTTTTGATAATGGGTTTTTGATGGAATTTATATATAGTCATTATATATTATATATTTTATAATATATAATATATAATATTTCTAAGCAAGGTGATCATTATATATTTCTAAGCAAGGTGATTGATAGGGCGGTTGCTTCCCAACTCCAAGATGTCTTGGATGAAACCGATTATCTCGATCCATTTTAAACCAGCTTTAGGATGGGATTTGGAGTTGAGACTGCCATGGTTGCGCTGGCTGACGACCTCCGCTTGGGTATCGACAGGGGTAGTGTGACCCTGTTGGTGCTCTTGGACATCTCAGCCGCCTTTGACACAATAGAACATTCCATCCTCCTGGATCGCCTGAGAGAGTTAGGAATTGGAGGCACTGCTTTGCAGTGGTTCCATTCCTTCCTCTGGGCAGATCCCAGAGGGTGAGGCTCGGGGACAGTTGCTCTTCCAGAATAGAGCTTAATTGTGGCATCCTGTCCCCGATGCTATTTAATATCTATATGAAGCCGCTGGGAGAGATCATTCGGAGGCATACTGTTTATGTCTGACTAAAGATTTTTTAAAATAAATCTTCTTATGTACTCATCCACAGTCTGTGATAGATATCTTTGAAATAGATTTCAAATGTTATAAATTAAATCTGAAATCTCACAACTACATGGGATTTTGCCATGTTTTTAATTACACTTTTTGTATTTTGGTTTCTTTTGCTTCTGAATTACCTGAATTCAAAATTATGAAGGTCATCTGTGTACTATGAAAGTGTTCCCCCACAGTATTTTACTTTATTCATGTCTACTGTGTATCAGGATTGCCAGTACCTTGTAAAAGATGTTATAGCTTCCTTGAGTATTGGTTGTCAAAGAAAAGTATGTACACTCTTTCCTTTCCTTGGCAGAGGGTTGGACTGGATGGCCCTTGTGGTCTCTTCCAACTCTATGATTCTATGATTCTTCCTCCATTAATTTTAGTTGCTACTGCATCACTGACTTTTCCACTGTGTATATTTAAAGCAAATATATGAAGTGACTAGACTGGTATTTTTGAATAATTGATTCTATGTTTGTGAAATCATCCATTACTTTCACTGCTTCTCTTTAGCAATTAATTCTCTGCATGTCCATCCATGAATCATAGTTTCCTGGTGGATAATGTACCCTTCCCCACTAGAAGCATAATCAAAAGTTGGGTGAAGGCAATGAAAGTCTTAGCTGACTCTGAGCAAAGTCTTGAGCCTAATGACTTGACTATTACTTGGTTAGAAATGTGTGACTGACAAGAAACTTATGATTTAATAAATGAGGTGACCTTAACTCACTGGTAGTCTAGCACTTGGCAATGGAAGTTGGATAAAATAGGCTTCCTTCCTGCACAGAGTTGGTGTGCACAATCCATCAAGCACTTTTCCCACACAAGTCCTGGTAACATGAACCGTGTTTCATAGCTCCTATTCTGATTGAGAGTGTTCAGCTGGAAGAGTAGGGATTATCATTACCATAATATAATAAATCATGGAATCTATCTGGTTTCTTCTCTTAAGGTAGGAATCTTCTTCCATTAAATCACATCAGAGTACAGTGGTAGAATAATGGTACTGTCTTTCTAAATCCAGTTGAGTGAGATGAACTTTTGAAGCCATCGTGCCCTGGTTTACACATATATGTGCATTACACTTAATTACTGTCCATTTGATGACTGGCACCTGAAGCTGTGAACTTACTCGGTGAAAAGGAACAATAGAAGAATGTGTCAGATCACAAGGAGATGTGTCAAATCACAAAGAAAACCTCCACGGATAGAGGAGGCTCTCCTCTTCAAAATTACTCTCTACATGATAACAGTTGTAAAAATTCATGCCAAGGAAGCTAGCTTACTTACCCATTTCACATGTTACACTGCATATAAAATGATTATCTTGATAGAGCTATAGTTAGTATTTGGAAAAGCAGGAATTCAGAGGTACTAGATGTTATATGTTGTGGCATGTATAGAAGTCCACAATGTCTGGCATCATCTTTGTGACATTCACAAGCACAAGTTGAATGTACATCTCAATATGTCTTCTTCTTCTTTTTGAGAGGTTGGTATTCTCTTCCTCCCTCCTTAATGACCACCCCCTATCCTAATGTTTGCCACTGGTGCTGATCCTGATCTTTGCTATGTCTCCACGTTCCGACATGCTAAAGATAGATAGATAGATAGATAGATAGATAGATAGATAGATAGATAGATAGATAGATAGATAGATAGATAGATAGATTATTCTTTGCATCTCCAGTTGCTGCAGAAAGAAAATAAGACTAGACAAAAACAATGTGTAAGCACTGGCAGGAAAATCCACAGTGTAATATATAATAGGTAGTTTCTATAACTAGACATTTTTGTCCTTCTACTTAGCAGGAAGTTTTTGTACCAGCTCTTTGACCCACAGAACACAATGGCCCAAATTCCACTTCTTTTCTCTTCCTTCCCTCACAACAGCAGCCCTAGGAATCATGCAAAAAATGATACTAGAGCATCTTCGGTTTCTCCATTGCAAGTTTTTTTTTATTGGGGGGAGGGTGCTGTATTTGTCCTGATTGTGCTGGAGTGTGCATTGGGGATTCAGTGGTGGTTTAGGCTCCATTTAGAAATAGTGACCCAAACTGCATTTGTTAGGATAAAATTATCCACAGCATTACTGGTTACAGCTGAAAAGGCTTGGCCCCAGCATGGGTCCAGATCCAGAATCAGATGACTTTCCTGTGACTAATGGAAACAAATAATCCAGCCCAGTTGCTGGATATACCTTTGTAGGACAGACTTGGGATTCTGCATGGGTGGATGTTCCTGCATGGTTCCTCTGGGGAGCCACATGTCCCTGAGCTGGGAGTAAACCTGCTTGGCCACATCCCCAAGGTTCCATAAATACTTCCAACTGGGTTTAATGGTTTCTAAGCCCCCTCCTACATCTGTCTGGATCTCAGCCCCATGCTAAAAGCCACCCAAAGTTGTGGTGGAAAGTAAAGGTTCTGTGATAATTCACATATGCCTCGAACAAAGCCACAAAATCAGAAACAGGAAAATGGAAGGAGGGTGGTGAGAGGAACACAGCTTTGTGCTGATTGCTGAGAGGAACACAGAAAACTGAACTCTGACCAAGGTGCAGACCGAAAGAAAGCACTGGTTCCATCCATCAACCTTATGGGCAGTTTTTCCTGCCCTTCCCCAGCAACTACAAAGGATTCTGGGAAGAGAATCCCCCATTGCCAGAGAAGATAACACCTGTCTTGTTCTGCCTTATCGTGACATGCAAATGGCACTGCCGGGAAGTCAAGATGCATTTTTCCTCCCAATGGAAGAAGCTTATGACAGTCTTAAATAATATGAGTTACCTGATCTGGGCTAAAATGTAAAGCAGGTGGCATCCTGATCTCATCAGAAGGATTTAGCCACTGAAATTTCCACCCAGGTCTAGCCCAGATCCAGCCCTACTCCCAGGGCTGCTCTGGTGGCCATTTTCTTAAGCTGGAAAACTCCCAGCTTCAAAAAGAGGTATGCTGAGCACCCCTGGGAGCAGGGATGGACCCAGGATGGACCAGGGTGGTCAGTTTGGTGGCTAAATCTTTCTGATAAGATCAAGATGTCACCCACTTTAAATTTTAATCCCGATCAGGAACTCATATTATTTAACAGTGCGATAAGCTTTGAAGTGTAGTGTTGGATTTGCTCCCAAATTTGGATTATATTTCACTTTTATCCCACAGTGCTCTGCTGCATTCCATCCATCCCATGGATAGTAAATGCCTTCTGCATCCAGAAGGGCACATTTGAAGTAAATGCAATATTGATATTTGTTACTTTTTTATTTTACTTGATCAATAAGCAGAAATATACCTTGATAGTTGAGTCAAATGTACAGTCCGTTAACAGTTTTTGCCATTTGTAAAACCGTGAAAATTATATTGTTCCACTTATATATTTGAAGAGATGATTGTGAGACTATTTAAATTTCCAAGAAGTGCTAGAATAGCAGCAATTGATGTTGTTTTTGCATAAGTGGTGAATTTATTAGCATTTCAGAAGTTTTAGTGGAATAATTGCCAAAGTATAACACATTAATTTTGGCCATCATTATGACTAATAATGCATTTTTCTTTTTTTTCTTTCTAGGATCCTGATTAATTGTACTTAGCATCTTTTATAATAGAAGCCCTATTTCAGGACTGTGCTTTTACTTTGTCTTGGTTAAAGTTTTAGAGATTGGGGGCCTGTGATTGTCTCCGACAGATGGCATATAAAACAGCATTTGTATAAAGATTACACTGAGTTTAATATGAACACTGTTTAAAGAAATGATAGTAAATTGGTAATGGTTCCTGTTTAAATCAGCTAATGGTATAGAGGTAGAGAGGAACTATTTAGTACTGCAAATGTGTCTTCCAGAGAAAATGACCAATGTTAGAAAAAAATCAAAGAACTACAATGATAGTTTTCAGCTGTTGTTCAATGAAAAACCAATGTTCCTTTTTTTTCCTAGGAAACTGATACTCTCTCTTTAATGGAAATGTTGGAGGGCAGGGGGAAGTCAGACTGTGAATGTAAAATAAACCTTAGGAGACAGTTTCTGGGAATATTTCTTGCATTAAATGTTTAGCATCCTGTTAGCTACCCACAACCATCACAATTAGGTACTGCCTAAAGTAGCCATGTTTAATAAATAAAGCCACATGAAAGGTCACTCACAGGTCTTGAATATATTTAGTATGGGTTTGCCCCTAGCATGATTCAAATGCAAGATAAATGGGACCAGAGAGAATGCTTACCTCAAATAAACTAACACAAAGCAGTAGCATCACTGGGGGGTGCAAGGGGTACAGACTGCACCAGGTGACATCCCAGAAGGGGGGGTGACACTTGGTCGCCCCTCACCCCCGCAGGGATCTCTGGCCCAGGCAGGCTGCTCGATTGTTGGGCAGAGAGGCGGGCTATAAATAAAAATTATTATTATTATTATTAGTTCAAATAAAATGGCCCTTGTTTAATCTAATGTTTGTGCCTAGTCTTGATATTTCACTGTTGGTCATCAATAGTAACAGACAAGTTTTGAAGTATTCCAAGGTGTTTTTTATTACCATATCAGCTGCAAATTTCATAATTATAAAATGCACACTGGACTTTATTACAACATAAACAACATAAAGTTTTACTAGATTATCTAATAATAATAATAATTTCTTTATTACGACCATTCGGTCAGCACAACTAGATTATCTAGAAAGGACTGAGTATCTGGATATCATTTTAGTTCATATATGCAGCTCTAGGTATGCCATTATTTCCTATAAATATCTTTGAGCTCTTTATTTTCAAGCCATACTCTAGACAAAATTTTCACAGCCTAGGTCAGACATGATTTCCATTCATGTTCTTGAGGCCTGTCAGACTCAAGCTGCTCTACCAATTTATGGCAGTTCAGGAATGCTGAATATTCTGTCCCTCACCTCTTTATTATTGGCATCAAACAGAAGCTTATCCCTTGTCCTGTCTTCCACAGGATGTTATTCCTATTTGTGTTTCATTGCCCACCCCCATGACACTGTATCAGTAGCAGGGAACCTGTTGATTATCAACTTTTGTCATGGGTTATTTGGGACTGATGGCAGCCAGATTACAATATCATCTGTTGAGACACAAATTCATTGTCCCAGGTCTTGGTAGGCAAATCAAGAAAACATCAAACTCAAAGAGGATATTTCTTTGGGTCTGCAACAGGACCTAAAGAGGGTCAAAACTGCTTGTGCAACCCAGTCCTATGCATATCTCCTGAGAAGAAAGTAATACTAAGGTCAAGATCCACTATACTTTTAGCACAGTGTCAACATACACTGGATCCCACATAGGCAGAACCAGTTGTATAGCAGACGCCAAAGTCTTGAGTTCACCTGTTGCACAATAGTCAATTACCACTCCAATTGTAAAGTCAAAAAAATCAAAATGAGGTGTGTGTGTGTGTGTGTGTGTGTGTTTAAGGAATGGTGGACTGCATTTCACAAGCACATGCTGCAGTTGTGCAACTCTGGAAAAGCACAACTACTTGCTCAGCTATTTTTACCATAATTTAATGTCCCAAAAGGATTCCATCCACAGTTAAAGAGTGTTTGCACACAAATAAGTGGGGAAAGCATTGTTACCCAGAGAAAGAACATCGTGCTGCCATTGTTGATGCATACTTGTAAGGCCCCTTCTCAAACTACAGAAAGTAAATGGAGACTAATTTGCAAGGCATCTGCTTTGGCATATGTTTCTGAGGCTGGTTTGTACACCTGAAAGCAATGGCCTCACTTCAAGGCTTCTACTCTGGTGGGGGTCATGTACCACCCCCTGTTATAATTCTGTGCAGTTCCTTTATGCAACTGCTTGACATTCGATGCGCATTTCAATACTGACTAAAAAATTAATGTTTCTTGTGTAGCTGCCAAGAATCAGTGGCCACCTCTGACACCATGTAACATTTTGTTAAGTCAGGAAACAGTGGAGACAAGATGATTGTTAAATAACTGTATATATTAACTCAGATGAAACAGCTAGCCATCTAACACTGAAAACAGGTCTCAGCCATGTCAGGCTGCATTGGGCTCCCTCCCAGTTAGTCAGGCAGACATGTAACTTATGCTTCTTTGTTTTAATAGAGGTCCTCTGGGAATTGGCCCTAAAGAGACACAAACATATATTAGATATATGACCCAGCTTTGTGGGTCCATTGCATAATCAAGGAACAGGTTGTTACAAAATGCCAGTCATGCATCTGAACCCCACATGGGTTACATTTCTGGAATCTGAAAAATGTTTCAACATGATTAAAATTACTTGCAGATACATATAATGTGATTAGGGAACCTATTCAGCAGTTTGTGTCATTTCTCAAAAAAAAATTTTTTTTTTGGTAAAATTGTAAGTTCTACCATAATGCACAGGACTCAACCTAAGGTCAGATACTTTTAAGCAGAGCCACTGACTTGTGGGGAAATAAGGAAGCAATGGACTGAAGAACATTGTTTATACTTTTTTTTCAGAGCTTCATAAAACTACTTTTTTTAGGCTGCTATTCTCAGAATTGGTCTAGATAGCATGGCAAACGTCCATGGTGGCTGGAGGATTCTAGGCGTTATACTCCTCAAAAACAATTTTCCAAGCTCAGTGGTGTTGCTATATCTCATAATAACTTCTAACATAAGTCAATTGCCCTCTTTTGTTAAAAATAAATAAATATAAAGATGTGTATCTTTGAGAGAAGGCATAGTGGTTTGAGTGTTCAACTACAGTTCTGGAGACCATGAAATCCACTAGGTGATCTTGGGCAAGTCACATGCTCTCAGCCTCAGGATTGGGCACTAGGAAACCTCCTCTGAATAAATCTTGCCAAGAATGATAGATTTGCCTTAGGATCCACATAAGTCAGAAACGACTTGAAGGCAAACAACAACAACATCTTTGGTAGGCACAACTGGTAAGTAGACCCATTAACAACGCAATGACATGTATGTCTACCCAAACATAAGTCCCTCTGAAAGTAGTAAACCAATAGAGCTTTAATTGTTTATTACAAAAAGCAGTTTGCAGAACAAATAGTCCTTGAGCAATAGTCTAATTCAGCCTGTGGCCCTCCAGATATTTTGGGACTCTAGTCCCCATTACTCCTAACCAGCATGGACAGTGGTGAAGCATGAAGGGAAAAGTAGTTTACCAACACTAGGGCTGTTGTCACACTGCAGAATTAATGTAGTTTGGACCACTTTAACTGTCATGGCTCTGTTCTGTGGAATCCTGGGATTTGTAGTTTGTTGTGTACCTGAGCTCTATGACAGAGAAGGCTAAATATCTCGCAAAACTACAAAATCCAGAATTCCTTAGCATTGAGTCATGGCAGTTAAACTGACATCAAACTACCTTATCCCTGCAGTGTAGATGCAACCTAAGGGAGCCAAGTGGAAATGTCCATACCTGGATCTCATCATTGTATTTAATTTGAACAGGTGAAGAGGAACCAACCTCTCCTTCTCTAAAAGGTAACCTGTTGTTGTTTTTCAAATGATTTTGGTGGAAGAAGATTATTTAAAGAAGAAAAGAAAAGGAGGGCAGGGTGTGGGGGGAGAAGAATCTAGCAGCATCTTTAAGTAGTTTATTTTAGCATGAGATGTCAATCCATTTCTTCAGATGCACTAATGGAAAAATATTAAAGCCACAGGAATTTAAGCACAGTTAAGCACTTGTGGGGGTGGGATCAGAGAGGAATGTAATAGGATAAGGAGAGATGCAAATTGTGACCATGGCATAAACCTTCAAAGACCTGTAGGAGATGATACAGGTCTTTCAAGTAGTTTTTCTGTTCGTATTGATATGTGAAAGCAATACAGCTGCTAACCAAAAATCAGTTTTCTTGAAATCAAAAACTTATCTGAGAAATTTCTTTCCTTTGTTAGAGGTACACTTGTGTGTATGGAGTATGCCAAGAAACTATTATTCCTGTTCATACCTCTGCTAATGGATTGGAACTTGTGAATGTACATGCATTGTGAAATCAGCTGTTTCTCTTTTGAATTCAGTGGTTTGTCTTTTTAATCTTGCTTTGAAATTTTTCGTGATCAAGAGCTGCATGCACAAATCAGAATTTGTAAGAAGAAGTAGATGTGATTAGACCTCTCCCTATCCCAACACACCTGCCTTAGATTAGCCTAGAAATTATCCCAAATCAGAATGTTATGTATGAGGATGCTTGCGTCAGACACATTTTAGAGTTTTAGAAGAATAAATACAGTTCAGTTATTCATAATGATAACTGAATAGCTTTATTCATTTATCATTATGAATAGTTGAACTGTGTTAATTCTTCTAAAACTCTAAAATGTATCCGATGCAAACCCCTGCACACAGAAAAATCAGTACAAACTGCACTTTTTAGTCTTTTGTTAAAAAAAATCAAGTTGAGGAGAAGGTCAGCTTTTATAAGAGGCCACATGAAACAGACACTGCAATCAGACACAATCTTCCTTTTGTGTTTTGCATTCATAAAGCTCCATGTGGAGGCTCTGAAAGGGTGCCAAGGGAGAAAATGTTAGTCCTAACTGTGTTTCAGAGTTGACCATTTATAATGCTAAATCTGCACTTATTTGGTAGATTATATAGATACTGCTGCTTTCTATAACTGAACTGCAGTTTCCCTTTTAAAAGAAAGAGAGAGAGAACATTCCCACATGTTAAATGATTTGGATCAGCATTTAATATCTTGGTTCTCTTTAAAACATCCTCAGGTTACTCAGGTTGCTCTTTGAATTATGGCCAGATTGGAAAGCTTTTCCACAACCCACTTATTTATTATTGTTGACAGAAATAATAAATGGATGTCAACTAATATAAACAGAAAAGTAAGTGCAGGATGCTAACTTACAATAAAATTCCTGATCTGGTTTCTCAAAAGTGACTGGACATACGTAGAATATTG
>CM034706.1:69815440-69826186 GCA_020142125.1 Phrynosoma platyrhinos | reverse complement strand
GCATTCATTGTTTTTCTCGTCTTTCTCTTGTGTCAACACCGGAAGAGTTGAACTGAGTTTGTGGATGTTCTAGGACAGGAGGGGAGGAGGTTGTCTTAGCCAATCAGAACACGAGGACAGATTGAGACCAGTAGGATTATTGCACACACATCATCTGGAACGATCTGAAAGCGTTCTTCTGGCTGAGGATGCATTTTTACAGTTCTCCTCCTGGAATGGGCTAGGGACTGTCAGAGCACAGAATGAGAACTCAATGAGGATCATATCATGCAATAAAATACATTCTGTTCTGTTCTCATCATGTACTCATTACGTTACGAGAACACAGTGCGATAAGCTTATAAAGGTGAGTCAAGGGCAGGTGACAGGCTCATGGCCTGCAATCCCCTGCCCTTCTCTCCTCCCCTTCCCTCCTTTAATGAGGCTACAGCAGCCCTTAACTTGGCTGGGAAGCCAATGCACCCACTGTGTGTATAATAAGGTTTTGGTGCTAATAGGCACGCTAATGCCAGAATGGATCTAAAGATGCATACGGTCAGACGGCAATCTCAATTGCATTCCATTTTTACAAGAAGTGCAATTGTAGGGGTTGACAGGTTACATGGAATAAGGCCCCTAAATTCTCGGGGCTGCCTCTGACATGATGGTGCCTCAGACTCCTCTCTGAGTCTGATCTCCTGGATCAACCTGGATGCAGTCTTGTCTCTACTGTTACCACTCTGAACCCTTACATGTCTTATTTGTTGCAAAGCAGGTTTGTTCTAACCATCACCAAAACTAATGCACCATATGAAGGTGACAACAAGCCAGTCTGCATCCTTCTATTCAAAGGGCATCATGTAGATTTCTATTACTATAGCTTAGATGGTTTAGGATTAATTACATTAAAGCTCAGATCCTGCATCATCAATGTAGCTACAACAATGGGCCTCTGTTATCGTAATTACATTTGGTGATGCCACTCCACATACACACAAAATTCTACTTTTGCAGCCTGGCAGTACCCCAACTAAAGCATTTCCTAGGTGATATAGACTGGAGTGCTGGGAAATGATGTTTTCAATGCTCTCCAAATCATTGGGTGCTTTGAGAACAGGCAGTTGGAGAAACTCTTCAAACTTTCTGCTCCAAAGGTGGTGATGATGATGATGATGATGATTGATGAAGATATTTATTTCTCTCTCCATAGATCAAGGTGGGGAACAATTAACAGACAAACAAAAAGTAGGTTTGGGGAGGTCATGTTCAGTTACTCACAACCATAAAAGTGCATCCCAGAAATGATGAGACTGTAAATCCACCTGCTGCACAGGATACCAGCCATGAGACAATAGTAATGAAGATTGTTAAGACTGATATATAAATTATGTGTTTTTAAACTGTAAATGAGGTAAAAGTTTAACTAATGAGTCAGTCTAACTGAAATTACATTTAATGATTTGATTATTCAACCAAATGGGCAATAAAACAATAACCTTTGCATTGCTTCACAATATAAGTTAAAAGTACAATATAAAAAGAATATGTGTAGTTTGTGAATTTGTGAATTTATGACAGACCAAAATTCCACACTGACAGACTGGAAGATGATCAAGGGAAGTAATTCTTAAAAATGTATCACACTGACAAAGCAAATCAGAAATCTTTAATGGAGGTGGAAGTGAGGATATGTTTCATTAGCTAAAACACAGATTCTCACAAGCAGATTACTACATGATTTTTTTAAAAAAAATAACAACAAAGACAAACAGGATTAAGCTAAAGATATTCAACAAGATAAGTAGTTGGCAAATTAAAAAAGAAAGATTCAGAGACACCAGACTCAGATGACAATCAAGAACTGACCAAACCCGCACCACCACTTTTTCAAATATCTGCTACTAATAGTTAAATGCACCAAACTAATGAAGAGATGGAGGCGATAATTCTTCATATACTTTCAAAGCCATCACACAATTGCTTCTCATAAACACTGTGACAGGACACTGTGCTACAACCCACATACTAAGGTTGTTTGTGAGCAAAGCCCAGACCCTGCTCCCCTTCACATCACACCACCTGAGCATTTTCTTTCTATGGTCATCAGAAACACACTCTGCCTTTCCCTTCCTTATTTTGTACATTCAGATCTATGAGTTGGTGTGGATCACTTTGGACAGTGCTATTCTGCTCCAGAACTGAGTTGTACCAATGTCATCCAACTCAGAGCTGGTGATTTGGTTTCACAGCCCTAACAGATATGTGTCTTTCAGATGTTGTCAGATTTCAACTCCAGTCCTTACACTATAACCAAAAGAGTTGCAGTCTGGAGAGCAACACATTCCCGAAGGCTCTTTCCTGTAACTCCACCAGACATACCTGTAAGTGATGGTATAGAGGGAAGGGCCTCCCCTGAAAATTTTCAGCCATGTGTAGGATCATATATGTTGTTTCTTTTTCTAGTTTAATGTCTAATTCACTGCATAAGGTCATAGCATTTAGCATTTACATTTCTATACAGCTTAATAGTGAATTCAGCACTAAGCAGTTTACAATCTATAAGCAAATTGCCCCCAACAAGCTGGGGACTCATTTTACCGACCTACGAAAGGATGGAAGGCTGACTCAACTTTGGAGCCCTGGGATCAAACTCACAACCTTGTGACTGCAGTACCAGCATTTAACCAATGCGCCACCAGGGTTCCTGGCCATGTTACTTGTCTGTGCAATTAAAACATATAAAAAGGCACTAATTTGGGATTAGCAAATTCTCTTACCTGACTAGCAAAAGCTGAAGTCAACTTAAAAGTTAAACCTTAGATCCCAAGAAAATGATCTTATGAATCCAAGGCCAAATTCAGCATAATGCAAAAATATTGCCAACAAAAACACTGAGGTGCAAACCAAAATATATAAAAGATGTTATTTTCACTAGTATGCATCTCACATGGAAGTCCTTAATGTGGTTATGATGGACAGAGTGCAGGCATTATTGAGAGTTAAGTACAAATGTACAGATACAAATGTGTCTGTTCTCTGCCTGCAAAGAGGCTTGTGACCCCACTGGAATGGAGACATATTGGATTGCAAATGAAGGGTGCCTGTTGAGATGGAAATGGACCTTAAATTTCCTGGACTTGGAAAATCTCCCTGTGTTCAGAAGGAGGAGGAGCCTGCCTGCAAAAGATATCCTCCCCACCATATACTATCTTAACTAAAGACTGAAATAACATGTAGGCGTCTAACCAACACCTCCAATTGTTTTTCTCCTGTTTGGTTTGTAATATCTTGCCTGATGCAGAAGCCCATGGCGCTTCGAAAGCTTGCAACAAGTATATTGTGCATTTTGGTTGGCCAATAAAGGTATCACTGATGAATTTTTGTTTGAATTTGCTAAATGGCCAACACAGCCACCCCTGCATGCACAGATACAAATGTGTGAAACATACACTTTATTTGACCATATGTGCATTCAAGGAGTTTGTTTCTTGTGACTGATTGCTCTGTAGATTCCTCAACTGTTTGTGGGACTGGTATTGATGAGTGGTTCATGCTAGTATTCAGTAAATAAGTTCTCTTTATGGGCATTGGCTTTATGAGCACTGGCAATCTAAATCTGGAAGCATACTTTTAAAATATGCTTCCAGTCAAAGATTGTTGTTGTGGTGGTGGTGGTTGTGTGCCTTTAAGTCATTTCCAACTTATGACAACCCTAAGACAAACCTATAATGGGGTTTTCTTGGCAAGTTTCTTCAGAGGGGGTTTGCCATTGCATCCTCTAAGGCTGAGAGAGTGTGATTTGTCCAAGTTCACCTAATGGGTTTACATGGCCAAGCCGGGATTTGAACCCTGGCCTCCAAAATCATAATCCAACACTCAAACCACTACACCACACTGGCTCCAGCCAGTCAAAAATATTGGAGTCTACTGAAGTTTTGCATAGTGAATCCTAAGTATCATTTGTGTATCATTTTTAAAAAAGGGAATATAAGACTCCGAAGAAATATATTAGAAAACCACCGCACAGTTTAATCTCCACCAAATACAAGCTGAGATATGCTTGGCATCCTTTGTTATGAGAATTTTTGGCATGCAGCACTAACGAATGTTGCATATGCCTAAGGCATGGGCTTAACCAACTGGTCCTTATCCTGATCTGACCCAAAGAACTGGGTGTGGCAATAATTCTTCCTTTTTAAAAAAATTTCTTTTCAGCATGAGTAATGTGCATACACATATTTATGATACTCATCTGCTTTTTTTATAAGTACAGTTAAAAAAAAGTATAAGATTTCTAAAGTAAATAGGGAACTCGAGACTGCCAAGTACAGGTACATTTTCATGACATATTTCCACCAAAATCATTTTAAAAGAAGTAAAAAAGATTACGAGAGAGAAAAAGAGAGGAAGAAGGAAATATTTTAAGGTGATATTCAGTAGCTAATTAAAATTGGGCCAATAGCATGCCAAATTATAAAGGTCCTTTCCATGGCAAGTAAAGGTTTAATTGGAGTATCTTGGTTTCATTTTCCTTGTTAAATTCTAGGAAATTGATCATTTATTTCATTTTTTCTATTACACCCTGGGAAATACATGATCTATTTGTCTTTCTTTCTTTTTTTGTTAGTTACAAATGCAATCCTTGAACAAAAGATCTTGCAGAAATGCAAAGCAGGAAATCTGAATCTAATTTTATTTATTTATTTATGGGATTTATATCCTGCCTTTCTCCCAAAATGGATTCAACTTCATTTCACTGGCCACAGTATAAAGTCTCAATTTAACTAATCACACTTCAGTTTTGAAATTAATACATTTATTTAAATACTTCCTTTAGAAACTAATAAGGGAAGTATTTAAAGGTGTATAGTTATACAATTACAGGTACCTAAGTGCCCAACAACACAATCCCTATACTTTTACTCAGAGGTAAGTCCTATAACACTTAATGGTGCTTGTACCAGGTAAGTAGGTATAAGATTGTAGCATTTAAAAGTAATTTTAAACTAGTGGTTACCCACTTGGTGACCTTGGGCACTCTCTCAGCCTCAGAGGCTAGCAATGGCACACACACACCCTTCTGAAGAAAATTGTCAAGAAAACTCCATGATAGGATCACCTTAGGGTACCATAAGTTGCAATGAATTGAAGGCATGCAACAACAAACCAACTTGAGTCCATTAGATGTTGTTGGACTACAACTGATGCTTAGCAATGACAGTGACCCTTGCACTGGCCATTGTTGTTGTTGTATGTCTTCATGACATTTCCAACTTATGGAGATCCTAAGGCAAACTTATCACAAGGTCTGGAGCTGAGAGTGTGTGTTTTGCCCAAGGTCATCCAGTGGGTTTCTAAGGCTAAACACAGAATCAAACCATGATCTCTAAAGTCATAGTCCAACATTCAAACACAACACCACTCTGCCTCCATACTAACTGGGAATGCTGGAATTTACTGTTCGGAAAAAAAAATCCAGGGATCAAAGTTGGGCAACCACTACTCAAAATCAGATTTGTTTACAGAAGGTGGATGATGCTGGCTAAAAAAATGCATTGTATATGAGCGATAAATACTTTGTAGTTTTTTGAAACAGTCCACCTTTCTTTTATGTTCATTCGGCAGCCTTATTATGTCATAGATACTGCTATATTTAAATAATTCCTCCATCCTTATTTTATGTTTAATATATATTCCTTAATGATTTTGTCACCTGCTGATGGATGTCTCAAATCTCAGTCCTCCCCCATACATACAAATGTCCTGTTTGTTAAGTAGTGTTAACTGTGGTCTCTTTCACTCTACACAATTATAGCACTATGATACCACTTGAACTTCTGTGGCAACATCATATAAATTCCTGGGGTTTGCAGTTTAGAGAGGAGTATTCAGGATTCTCAGCCAGAGAGTTCTAGTGATTCCCCAAATTACAAACCCCAGGATTCCATAGGATGGTACCATGGCCATTACAGTAGGATCATAGTGCTATCATTGTACAGTATAGTGTGAAAAGACCCCTGGTTTCTGAAGTCTGCCTATGCTATTTCATCTTTTACCACCAGATTATGTTGCTGGCCAAGGGAGCTTTTCTAACTATCTGAAAACAGAGTCCAGTTTGGGACTTGTAACCAAGGGCTGAATATCCTGTTCTTTCTTGGTCAGTCTATTCTATGAGAAGGTATGAATAAGTACTTTTAAAGATCCTTGATTCTCAAAATTAGTTTTTATTTGACTGGATTAAATTATGAACCAGGATCTGTCTCTCTTTCTTTCTCCCTCTCTGAGTGTGTAAAGTGCTAATCTCACATTTGAAATGAATATTATAAAACAAAAGAATTGTAATCCATGTCTCAGAGATAGTGATATTGTAGAAGGCCACAAAATGATTGTGGTTCTCTGGGGAATGATTAATGATTTATCACATTCCACAGATTTAATGAAACATCATGTGTTTGTGGTGTGTATGTGTGTGTGTGTGTGTGTGTGTCAGTGCAACTCTGTGCCCATCTAATGAAAAAGTCCAATCAAACTGAGTCTGGTGCATCTACACTGTAGAAACAATGCAGCTTGACTCCATTTTAAGTGCTGTAGCTCCATGTTATGGAATCCTGGGACTTGTAGTTGTACAAGGTCTTTAGCCTTCTCTGCCCGTGAGTACTGGTGCCTCACAAAACTAAAAATCACAGGATTATGTAGGATGGAGCCATGGCAATTAAAGTGGTATTAAGCTTCATTATTTCTACAGTGCAAATACAGCCTTGACCTGAGATAAATATGTATAGGATTGCAGCCTGCAGTTTCTTCTGCACTTTGGAACAAGCAAGCCAGATGGTATTAAACATTCTGTCCATTTATGGGCTGAGTCAGGGTTCTATGTTCCACAGGCAGAAGGATCCTGTGCTTGAAAACTGCCTTCTCCCCACATTTTAGGGATGCCTTCCCCTACCCCTATTATAGCTCCCCTGACATTCTGCATAGCATTTCAGGATTCTGGAGAAGAATGAAGCTGGACTGCAGATGCTTGGCTGGCCATACAAAGGAAATGGGAATACCATTTTCTGGATCCAATCCAATGAATACATTATTAGTTGGTAGCTATTATGAACCATTTACAAGAACACACAAAAATCACTGATCACTTTGGAATCCTTTGACAAAACTGACTTGCAGCAGTTTCTCATGATAGGGCTCATGCTAAGAACCAGACCTAATGGTATTGTGAACAAGTAGACAGCTACAAAATTTTACATCAAATTATAATACAGTTGGCCCTCTACATCTGCAGTTTTGACTTTTGCAGATTTGATTAATATGTTCTCTCTAGGAATCTCTGGGTCCTTCAGTAAAACTCTGCTGGAAGTTGATCACAGAGTTGCTCTGGAGGACTTAGAGACTACTACAGAAATTTAGAGAAAGCTCTTCTCTAGCCATTTGTAGGTCCTCCTATAGTCAACTTCCGGCCAGTGTTGACCACAGGGTTGTGCTGGAGGACCTAGAGATTCCTAGAGAGTTGTGTTCTCTCCAGTTAAAGAAAACAGTGGGTTTTTTATTTGCAGGTTTTCCTCATTCACAGGGCTCTTGTGTCCCTAAGACAAGCCAATGTGAAGGGCCCAATTGTAAATAGAAGTGTGGCACTGCTGTACCAGCTAGTGCAGTATTTTATTCCTACCGCATTAGTCCCCTGCATCTTTAGGGCAAATGGCAGTGGCTCCTGGTGAGTTCAACAGCAGTGGGGCAATGAATTCATTCTGGGCTTTGGACTGGCCTTCAATGGAGCTATCCAAGGTGCTGAATTCCATGCCCCAAATGGGTTCTGGGCCTTGGAATGCACCTCCAAAGTTCAGACAAACCCCTGGAGCACATTAATGGACTCATAATCATCAGTCACCACTGGCACAGAATGGTGACACCTTCATAAGCGTTTTCCACTTCAACCACTTTTAACCCCTGAGTTAATTTACATTCACAACCCTACATTTCTTGTCACTGTATGCACTTACCAGGTATGCAGTCCAATGACTCATGGAAGTTAGTAGCCATCCATAAATGGCTGAGGGCCTGTACCAGATTAATTTTTAACTGTGGGCAAAACAGTTTTAAAGGGAAGGGTATATTCCCTACAACTGACCTGTTTCTCCCTCTAAGTTGATTTCCTAGAAGATGCATGCCTTAGCAATTTGACTTCAAAATTAAGGCCACGTTTACTTTCCAATGACCAATCACAAAAAAACCACTAAATGCAATCTTCATAGGTAAGGAATATCAAGTGCTATGGCAAACATATCTTTCATCACTTGGGAGAGCAAACCCATCTTTTAAAAAAGTACTAAACATATTTGACTCTCAACACACTTCCTTTAGCATCACCACTTCTCAGATATTCTTTTTCCTCCTTAGTGGTCTTTCCCCTTCCAAGATGACACTGGCTTTTCCTTCTCTGAGGCATCAGCTTTAAATTCCTTTGGCCCTGCCCTAGTCTGTGGTTTGTGCCATTTTCTCAGCCATGGGTTCTGCACTCCTCTCATCATCTGAAGCTGGCAATGACATTCAAATGATCAATGGATCCAGGCCATGGGGTGGGGGGATAGTACTTCTAATTTTAAAATCTCTCCATATTAATGTTTTGCATTTGGGAGATAGGATAGTTTTTTGAGAAACTCATTTATTATCTCATGGAAGCTGATGACATATTTTCTTTTCCAAAAAGCAACTGCTGGCAGGCAACAAGGACGCTGGAATGAGTTTGCACTGTGTTTACCCTCTGTTTCCTGAAAGGTACGGAGCAATCAGATGAATCGATATTTATAAAAATAAACAAAACAAGATCCCAAGGCTTTTAAAGTTCCTTGAGCTTTTTTCTTGGTAAAGGAGCATGGAAGGAGCTCCTTTATTCTCCCTTTTATAATATAATTTAACATGGCAGATCCTTTACCCAGTATTGAGGCTACAGCTGGGAATGGCCATGTCCTGTTCTCTGGACTATTTAATGCAAGCCAATAATCTCTGCCGATCAGCCATCTGTCACCTTTGTAGAAATTAGTTTCAGACATCCTATGTAAATACACAGAGGAGTTTCAACTGTCTCATGTTTCCCTGTAACATCTTTGAATTAAGGTGGATTAAATCATAGGCTGCATCTGCACTGCAAAAATAATGGTGCCACAGCAAACTACAAATCCCAGAATCCCATACCATTGACCCATGGCAGTTAAAGTGGTGTCAAACTGGATTATTTCTGCAGTATGGATGCAACCATAGTCTATTAATTGATGATATATTCTATCATCCTCTAAGGGAGGCTTGGGCTTCCCTTGGGCTTCAGGCCTGCAAGACCTATTTTGTATTTTACTTGAACCCTGAGATCTACTATCTGCTGCTCAGGAAATCAGGTATATGATAAGAACTAAGGAACAGAAACAGTGTGCCTCTGAGTTTGTCTTCAGTTCAAGAATTTGTGATCAGAATGATGCTCAGAAGTCTGTTGGGACTAAAATCCTGCTTCCCTGGTTTCTTCACAAACAGGAGGAAAGATTTTCAGTTGTTAATGTTCAGTAATTGCCAGCTGGAAATTTCAGTCTATTACATAGCATCCAGAGGTCAACTAGATCTGTTAGATCTGCCTAATGTCCACTTTGGTTCTAAGCAAAATGAACCAGTATATAATTTCCCAAGCCAAAACCTAATGCCCAGAAATACCAATATCTCAGCAGAAGCTCAGAAAGCTTCCTGGTTTTGCTGCCTTCCAGGAATTGTTAAATCAGGGCCATTGCTAGTACTAAACACTGTTGGTGGGCAATATTTGCTCTGTAGGTCACAAGAGTCAAGTTGGGGTTTTATTGTTGGTTTCATGTTAAATTATATTATAAAAGGAAGAATAAAGGTTCCCCTTCCATGCTCTTTTACCAAGAAAAAAACCCAAGGAACTTAAAGCATGGTTTCAGTGGTAGAAAACAGTAGCACTCCATACAAGAACTAAAACATCAGCAATTCTTGTCTATGGCATTTGGCTAATTTTCCTTCAGTGCATCCAGGGATACCAGTTAGTTATGATCTTGCTTTAACCTTTATGCTCCCAATGAGATGGATCCAGATTATGTCCAAATGTGTATGAGATACATATATAACAGTTTGACACCAATTTAACTGCTATGACTCTGTCCTGTGGTCCATGGAATCCCGGGATTTGTAGGGTAATAAAGTACCACGGATGCAGTGATTCATGTTGTTAAGGCACTGACTCTGTTGATTGCAAGATCAGCAGTTTGGCAGATCAATGCCTGGGTGCTGCATGATGGGCTGAGCTCCTGTCACTAGTCCCAGCTTCTGCCAACCTAGCAGTTTGAAAGCATGCAAATGTAAGTAGATAAATAGGTCCCGCTTTGGCGGGAAGGTAAACAGTGTTCTGTGCAATCGTGCTGGCCACATGATCACAGACAATGCTGGCTCTTCGGCTTATTAACAGAGAAGAGCACTGCTCCCCTATGGTCGGACATGACTTGACAACCTTGTCAACGGGGAATACCTTTACCTTTACCTTTAAAATACTTAGATGTCTCTGCTAGATGCTCTAGTGCACCTCTCTAACTACCACATGAAATTCTACATATCTTATAAAACTACACAGTTCAGAATTCTGTAGGATGCTATCATTACCGCTAAAGTGATATCAGACTGTTATAACTGCACTGTGGATATACTCTGTATCACTTAGTTCTCAAAGAAATCAGTGGGATTTAAGTTATTCATCACTTGCTTTTCACGTTGATT
>CM034706.1:69793219-69815032 GCA_020142125.1 Phrynosoma platyrhinos | reverse complement strand
AACAGTATTATCAAGCAACAGAAATGAGCAAGACTAGGGAGCATGGTGGATGATCCAACATGGCTGATGTCTAATAATGAGAGGAGCCTGGCCTCAATGACATTTTGAATAATTGAAGCACTTTTCAGCAACAGAACCTAAAACTTTTACCTGCCAAGAGATCTCCAATGCAAGGGACAAAACTCTTGGTGAATCAAAAGATTGCAGAATTCTGCATTCCAGCAAAAGATCCTCAGATGAGACAGATTCATCAGAGGAATCAAAGATGATGTGTGGCCCTAACAGAATGAGTAAAGGAGGGAAGAACAGACATCCCATGCCTGCAGATCTCTCTTTCCAGACTTATTGGAGAAACTGAGAGAGAATTTTGTGAAAGACCTCTAAAAGGATTGGGCTGCTGCCCTTGAAATAGTAGGTGCCAAGCTATCAGCCCTAACAAGATGGACTGAAGACATAGAAGAGGCTGCTCTTCAGAGAATCTCATTCAACTCCAGCAGGATCTAAATATTAGAAAATTCTCTTGACCACCTTCAAACAAAAAATTAAGGATTTGGAAAACAGAGACCGCCACCTCAACATCTACTTGAGAGATATGGCGGAGCATGAAGGATTAGTTAATCTTCTATCACTCATGATTACGTGGATTAATGACATTTGCCCTAATTTAAGCCTTAAAAACTCAGACATAGAATGGATTCATAGATCACGTGCCCAGAGTTCGATAACATCCATGCATCCTTGGGATATACTGATACGATTTGCACATTACCCCACAAAATCTCTAGTTCTGAGCAACCTCTCATCTATTAAAGACTTATCATACAATGGCCACAAAGTCCAGGTATACAAGGATCTCTCAACTGAGACGCTGAAGTGAAGATGTGACCTCAAACCACTCACCTCCCTTCTACAAGAAGCTGGGATAAAATACAAATGGAGCTTCCCATTTAAGTTAATTGTCACCCACAAGAACAGCAACATGATCTCATCAACTAAAAGCCAATTGATTGAGATCTGTGAAGGTCTAATAATAATAATAATAATGAGCAACTGGTGGAAGAGGATTTGGGACACATGGTTGTCAGAAAAACTCTCCTACACCTTCAGGTTTTGCAATGGACAAAAGAAGGCACACATATTTTTTGAGGATTGGTCTGTTCTTATTGAATATATTAATAGCAACATGAACATTATTGGACCTCCAAGCCATCAAACTAGCTTTTGGACAGACACTCTGGGCTCAGTTCCACCAGCTGCCATTGAATGAGCTGACACTCTGGACTCTGAGTGTTACTGCTATTCCAGGATAAATCCTGTAAAACTCTTTTTGTTGGCCCCCAAGGCTCATAGAATGTATTTTGTGTTGATTATATTGTTTGCAAAGCTATTAATAAAATCTTACATTTATTGGTTTCCCATGTAGCTCTAGAAGCATTAATCAGATAACCTCTTAGCTACATACCACAAATATAGTACTTAAACCCATATGAACTCCCTCTAGAGGCAAGAAAATTATAACTGTGCTTCTAAATCTTGAAAGCAGTTTGCACATTAATATAGGACATTGATACATATTATTTAGGAATAGTTCAAATTTTATATTATGGAGAGTTCAGCAAGGCTATGGTAGAAATAGTAGTTAATCAGGAAGCTGTAGTAAGATAAAAAGGTAAAATTACCTTTAGTGTCTCAGAAATTCCATTGTGAGATAGGAAAAAAGAGAGGCAAAATGAGTTGACATGTACTTGGTTATTAGAACCCCTAAAGGCTGTCTGTTATGTATAGGAGTAAGCATACAACCATGATTGGAATGGATCCCCAGAGTTTCTTTCTTCCCACCTAAAGGAAATAAAGGGACTAATTTATTTTTGAAGGTGAGGGAGGTAGTAAGAAGCAAAGTATATAGATTCAAGAAAACATGTAGAAAAATAGTGCAGGGACTACTGAGATCCCCATTGACACCTCTGTCATTGACCATGACATACAAGCACTGATGCCTCTTTGCTTCCAACATTTTAAAACTACAAATTCAAGAGGTGCTGAGCAACACACTGCAAATAAATCTGTGCATGTGTTCTAGGAAACTGGTCTTTTTTAGGCTGAAAAGTCCAGAACAATTTTATATTAAGCTAAAAGCAAGGCCACACAGGTAAGGAAACTCTGTCCATCTTTGGAGAATGTGACATTCCTCTACTCTGTCCATCAAGATTTGGAGAATGTGACATTCCTCTACTCAAGCAAAGGAATGAAAAAGCAGTTTTTAGAACCAGACTGCAATTTGAAGACAGTGTTAAGAGTTGGACTTAGCTAAAGAACTGATGGGAATAGGTAGAGAGGACTACAAAGCCATTTCTCCATGAATATGACACAGAATCAACTGGTGTATTACCTGTTGCAGGAACCTATTTTTTTCTATTCTGTTCTGATTGTATATTTGTTACTAAAATACATACTATGCAGCTCTAGTACTCTTGCATCAAAAGAAAACTAAACATGGTCACTGACCCTGGAACTGCCTAATGTGCAAAATGTGTGGCACACATTGAGTAGGTATTAAGGTTACACAAACCAATCCAAACCCTTTGTATTTTGAGATGGCTCACTAGGACTAAGGTATAGTTTAATCTCATTGTAGCCAACACAAACATTTCTATCCCCCGAGAATCCGAATTTCATCAGTGGAACAATGTAACATGACAAACCATGCATTTCTGGAAGTTTGTTTCTTGCCTAGGGTGCTTTGCCAGGCACAAAGCCAAAAAAGACATCACTTATCCTAGGTTTGCACTAATGTACCCAAAGGAGGCCTGGAGAGTTCACTGACAGACACTTAAAACAAAAACACAAAATTAAGATGAAAAGGATTGGGGGGGAGGGTTGGTCTGCAGAAATACTTTGTGGCATTGTTTGCACTCACTGAATGACATTTGTACTGGTAGCGCTAATATATCTTGCCATTATTTATAATAAACTATTTAAAATGGCAAGGCAATGGCACAACCTGGTTAAGGAATTAGGCTTTGCCTTTGAATATAAGCATATGTTTCTACAGCAGCCAAACCCCTGTGACCACCAAGATAGATTCAACTGAGAAACTGTTGAAAAATCTTAAAGCATGGAAGCAGAATTCAACTACAGGATATGTTTAGCATGTTTCTAGAAGCAGTGCTTATTCAAGTAGTGAAAGATCTTTGTCTGTCATGGCAGGTGATTTTCCTCAATTACGAATCTTTCATTTGATGTGTTTTGTTTTGTGATTGATCATTGGGTAATTGTCAGAAATCTCTGTTTCCCATGCTGGCCTGTCAGGAGTACAATAGTACAGCTAGCTCAAATTTGACACAGAAGCCTAAGTCTCAACAAGTTATATTTTTTGCATGGATCTACCATCTGTCACATGAAAGGCAGGTTGATAGACAGGGCCAATGAAATAAAACTTTGACCTTCATCATGATGACAGAACTATTACTCAAAGAGTATGCTTCAGAATTCCTCCCAAAGTTTCAAGAATTTTATGATGCATTTTTAGGACTATGTTATGCGGTGTGTTAATCATGAGACATATAGCTAAAATATATTTTCTTTTGTTATTATTTGGAAGCAAGCATGTGAGGACTGTAATCCATATTAGGCCCACTATGTACATGTAGAGGAAGGGTGGTGTTTGCATGTTGGATGAAGGGCCTCTACAGACGGGCAGCCATGGGCCGCCCCGAGAAGCCGCAGATTGGGACCGAGATTGCCCCATACCTCGGCCCCGATCCATCCTTATGGTGCCTCTGAAAAGGAGCCAAAAGGGGCACCGGAAGAAGCACCGGGCGCCTCTTCCACACTCCTTCCAGCTCAGCATGTCTGGATGCTGAGCCGGAAGGACATCATTGAAGCGCCCACAGTGTACAACGGCGGGTGCTCTGATGACGTCCTCAGGATGGGGTTGGGGCACCTGGCATCCGGCTGCCTCTCCCCTCCCTCTGGCCAAGTAATAATCTCTCAGCCACAGAAGAATGGCAGAATGAATTCTTCAGAAGAAAACTCCATTATAGAGTTGCCATGTCAAAGCTGAATTGAAGGCACATGACAACAAAAGGAAGGTTAAGTCTTCTCTCCCAATCATCTTGAGCAGGAGAGCTGAGTGGGGGGTTTTAACCCTGTTGCAGGATTTTTAACAAGCTAGGGGGGTACTCTATTGATATCAACAGAGATTCCTCTCCCATTTCTTTTTTGCTCCCATGCTGAATTGAGGCTTAGGCCCATGTTATCTGATAGGGTGTATTCTCCCATATGGATGTGCCCATATTTTGAAATCTTATGGAGAGGACCTTCTCTCTGTCCTACAACCCCTGCAAGTGCATCTGGTGGGAGCATAGGAAGGGCCTCCTCAGTGGTGGCCTCCAGGCTCTAGAACTGACTTCCTATACCCACCTTGCTATATCTTCATAGCCAAGTGAAGCCCTTTTGGTTTTGGCAAGCTTTTGAGGGCTGACCTCTCACGGGAAAGGGCCTTTAATGTGCCGTATGTGTTTAGATCTGTTCTATTTAATGGTTATATTTTCAACTGGTTTTAATTTAATTATTAGTTTAATTACTGTTTAAGCTCTTTATGAGTGTTTTTTTACCAAGCTGGGAAAAGGGTGGACAACAATAATAGCAACAATTTTAAAAGCTGATTCAATTCTAAACTCTTCTCTATTTTGAAGCTTTATCCAAATGGATAAAGCCCCAAATTGGATCAGGCCCAACACATTTACTTCAAAGTTTAAAAGAAAAGGTCTTTTAGCTACATTTCATAATGCAGAGTGCAATGTGACTCCCAATTTATATCGAATATTAGTTATGTTGGAAGCACAAGTATACAGAGATACATATACTCACTTCTCAGTTGGTTTTACATATTCACGGAGGGGCGATCTCCATTGAAATCAATGGGGCACGCCCGCAGGGGCACGCCCCATTGAAGCCTATGGGGCTTGAATATTTGCTAATCTCCATTTTCGCAGGGTGGTGGTTCTGGAACGGATCCCCATAAAAATGGAGGGCCAACTATATATCCATCTGCCAATGTAACAGAAAACTCTTCAAAGGCATTAGGTAGCTATTTAGCCTGCTGTAATCAAATAAAATCTGTGATATATGTTACCTCTTTGCTCCGTCCAAATAACTGTCTGGAAGCAGAGAAGCAACAAGGTGAAGCAAAGATGTGCTTCATCTTTTCCCTGCATGCTACTTTTCTGTTACAAATAAAACAAAACTGTGGTTGTTAGGAGTTTTGATTTTGATTTTATTTTTTGCATTGATTACAGTTGTTCAATACATGACATTCAACTAGGCTCCAAAATGTACATGGCTGTAGATTGTATATGCAATGTAAGTACGATAATGGATTGTTATCCCATTCTTTTATATATAATTGTCCAGACAGCTGAGAGTTCACATATATTTATCTGTTGTTTAAAGTTCATCTAGTATGAGTTCCTTCCTTTCTGCTTTTCGAGGCATTTCAACGGTAATTTAATGTCATGTCCTTTGTTTCTGGGAACTCAAAGCAAATGTTGACATAGCTATATTCAAAATACAATTCTGAAGCTTCAAAGCATGTTTAGCAAAGATATATCTGATGTCACTAAATGCTACAGAAAGGAACTATCTAGCACTTTTTATTGGCTCTGGAGGAACTATATTGATAGACATGAAATAGCAAGATAACATTGCTATCACTTGTCTGTAGGCACTTCTTAAATAAGGAAGAAGAAAAGAACGTACGTTAAACTAAACATGGGGTGGCTTTTGGCATTCATTATAATGAGACTTTCTACATAAAAGAACACAGTCACTCACAAACAGTTTAGACACTACAAGGCAGATTGCTTTTTAGATGGAAAGAAGAAACTAATTCTCTCCCACAGTGTTATCAAGAAATCAGCAAGTAAGGTTATTTACTTAAAGTTGACAATACACAAAGGATGTTTTATGTTTTCAAACCATGCACCTTTGATGACAGATGAGTGCTTTTTCCCCAGCATGTTGTAAGAGGGGGAAAGATCAGCTCCCTTCTTGCCCTGCAAGCAAAGAGAAACTTGCCTGACAACTCATGTTAATCATAAGACCATGTTATTGAAAGTATTTTATAACAACAAAAGATAGGATTTTATTCTATGAAGGTTCTTTCCCTTCAGCTATTAGGCAAAGCTGCCCAATTTGGCTTCTAATAACATTTTTAAAATGCAGTACGGTACCTAAAATTATCTCCAGCTTTGTTAATATAAAAACTGCCTAGTATCTCCTTACTTTTTAATACATATGTATCAAGGAACCTGTATGTTTCACAGAAGAAGACATTTATAAGTAACAGCTGAAGTGTATATATTCAAAACTGAGCTATTAAACATTTATTGGTTTTCATAAAATCATAGAGATGGAAGAGACTATAAGGATCATTCAGTCCAACTCCCTGGCATGCAGGAATATACCATCAGTGCACTCCCAACAGATGGTCATCCAGCCTTTGTTTAGAAACTTCCAAAGGCGAAGACTCCACCACTCTCCAAGGTGGCATATTCCACTGTCGAATAGGTCTTACTGTCAAGACATTCAACCTGTTGTTTAGGTGGAATCTCTCTTTTGAGGTGGTTGTTGTTCTACCCAGAAGCCTCAGGTATTTATATCACAGCACCCGAAAGAACTTGATTTGAATGTCTGACTGTGCGTATTTTAGCACTGAGGTCAGAATATTTTGGTGACTTATTTCAACATAACAGTCCATTGTAGCAATGTTTTGAGAGTTGTGGACAGTGATGGCAGTGGCAGCAGAATGAGTATTGCCAGAGGAAGCTGCTTTGCTGGTTCCTGAGCATCTGAGAAGTTGGCAAGGCAGTTTTCTCTTCTGAAAGTGATGACTTCTTATGCCATTCCTCCTCCTCTATTGCCATAGCACCTGCAGGCACTTTACCGCCGCCTCTCTGATACCACCACTTACAACAGAGTCACTCCTGATTTACCATCAACTTTTTTATTTTATTTTTGGTAACATCTTAATGAAGTTTCACAGTCAATAGCTTTCTAATGACCTACTTAACTAGGAAGCAGACTGCAGTGGTTTGAGGGTTGTACTACCACTCTGGAGACCAGGATTTGAACTCGCACTTGGTCATGGAAACCCACTTGGCATCCTTGGTCAAATCACATGCTTTCAGCCTCAAAGACAGCCCCCCTTCCGAAAAACAAATCTTGCCAAGAAAACCCCATGATAGCATTAAGGTCACCACAAATCGGAAATAACTTGAAGGCACACAGCAACATACAAAGCAAAGTTAATAGGTATAGCATTACATAAAACAATGAAAAGAAATAGGTAAGCCACAAGCACAGCCTTATTTTTTTACAGAAAAATAATACCAGTGTTTTTAAGGTTCATTGTGCTCTGTGACTGTAATCGCATGACCAAGTTTACATGACTTTTCATTGAAATTTGTTAAGAGACCTGATGAAGTCTCAATTAAATGCAGCTGTACATGGAAAAAATCTAGAAAAGCCACACCTAACAATTGATGCTGAAGACAAATGCAGCACAATACAGACATGGAGTACACAATTATTCATGTGTGGCGGTTTCCATAATAATTAAAAGAGGCTGAAACTTCAGACCTTTCCCATGCTCCTTCAGACTTGATTGTTTAAGTCCAAACTATGTTTTGAAACAATTCTTCACAAACAGTGCAATTACAAACACATGTCCTGGGCCAGGCCAAGGGGGAGGACGGGATGACATTCATTGAGTAACAAGCATTATTGCTAATGAAAGAATCTGCATCTCCTCTTTTGTACAAATATATATTTTTGAACTGCAGAAGCCAATTCTCTCATAAAAGGAGCTAATGAAATCCATTAGGCTCTGCAACAGCAAGGAACATTAAGCAACCAAAAGACAGGCTGTTGTGTGGGAACAAGTTTTACAAATAGATACACAAGAGCATGCCAGCACAGAGAAGGAGCAATGCCATGGGAAGACAGGACCAATTAAAGTGTGGCTGTTCAGGAAACATTGGCTGGTATTCTGTTGGTGACTTACATCAATGTAAGTGGTCTTGTGTGTGTGGGAAAGAGAATCAAGCAGATACACAAGGTCTGTATTCACCAAATGACTGTCATGATGTTATCGCATAATAGTGCCCATTGCACAACAGTATCTAACGGAGTAATTTATGCACATCACATCCTAAGCCATATTGGTGCCTGTTGTGTATTGAGGCTCCTTGGCTAATGCCCTGTTACGCATCTGTACAATTCACTAAACAGTTTTGTTGGGCTTCTGCTATTTAGTTACAGACACATCAAGTTGTTGTTGTTGTTACAGGTTAAGTCTCCCTTATCTGAAATGCTTGGCACCAGAAGTGCTTTGGATTTGGGGTTGTTGTTTTTTTTCAGATTTTGGAATATTTATATATACATTATGATATATCCTGGACATCTGACCCAAGTCTAAACCTGAAATTCAATGTTTCATATACACCTTATACACATAGATTAAAGGTAATTTTATTCACAATGTTTTTAATAATTTTGTGCATGAAGAAAGTTTGTTTATATTGAACCATCAGAAAGCAAAGATGTCACTATCTCAGCCACCCAGGTAGACAATGTTGGATTTTGGAATATTCTGGATTTTGGAATTCCAGTTAAGACAGACTCAACCTGCATTATTATGTTTATGCTTATGTTTATATTTATCTGTTGTTGTTAATTGCTGTTTTAAATTGGTTTTCATATATTGTTAACTTTATGATACCAAATTTGGTATTTGGTATATCTTTTACCTATGCTTTTAATTGTTGTAAACCACCTTGAGTCCCAGATATGGAAAAAGAAGAGAAATAAATTGATGGGGGAGGAGGGGAGGGGAGGAGAGGGGAGGGGAGGGGAAGGGGAATATTGAACATTTGTTTGTAAACCACTGTATACATGATTCACACCAGAATCTTCTTATTGCACTATGCTGGTGTAACCATGCCAGAGCAGATGGTGGAGGGAAGAGGAAAAGGTTGTAGGTGCAGCAGCTGTGAAGGAAGCACGGCCCTGGAGAAATGTGCTGCTCAGAGCCAGCATATTTGGTCTGCCATCCCTGTCACCACTCTGCAACTTTTGTTGTTGTTGTTGTTGTTGTTGTTGTTGTTGTTATTGTTATTTTAAAAAGCAAGTGTGAGCCTAGTGCACCAACAACATTCTGGCCTAAATGTACAGTAAGAAATCTTTTTCTTATTTTTACTTTCTCCGGAGTGCCTTAGAAAATTGATAATAGTAATTAATAGAGCTCACGGTCATTTCAAATTTTAATCTATAAAACTGATCACTCACCAAGAATGGCCACAACCTCAGAAGATGATCAAAGGTATTCCAAACTTCTTTGTCTGAAAGAAGTCATATCAGCTTCTTGAGACAAAGACAGATACAAGGGTAGACCCAGGCTGCAAACATGATCCTTCAGAGGGAGTGCAACCTCATCCAGAACAGATAGTTTACCTATTTCCCAAACATGGGAACCACATTGTTACAAATCCTCCATCTTGTCAGGATTCAGCTTCATTTTCTTGACCATCAGCCAGTCTACCATTGCATGCTGGCATGGGTCCAGAACTTGTACAGCCACACTTGATTCAAATGTGTCAAAGAAGTAGAGTTGGGTGTCATCTGCAAACTGATGATACTTTGCTCAAGATCTCCTGATGATTAATTCCAGTAGCTTCATACAGCTATTAAATACCACTATTGATAGGAAGATACCTGCAGCACCCCATAAAACAGTTGCCAAGGGGTTGAGAAGCAATCTCCCAGTACTACTCTCTGAAATCTGGAAATATGGTGCACCCAATTTCCATTCCTCTAAGCCAGAAGGATATAATGATTGATGCCATCAAAAACTACTGATTAAACAAGAGCAACAAGGTTGTGCCCTCTCACACTCTCTCTCTGCCATTCTTCAGTGATATCAAGGTCAATTCAGTCCAAAAACCCAGATTAAAATGAGTCCAGGTAATCATTATTACCCAGCAGGTCCTGCTGTGCTTATTAAAGATGCAGAAATATTTCAAGGGGGGAAATGGCAACACTACTTGTACAGGAGACTTCTTGTGGCCACTGTAGTCTGTACACAGACAGCCCAGTCTTCCAGGATTAATGTCCTTGCCTTGTGATGATAGTTGGTAATGAAATATATACAAATCGGAGATTTGAGTTTCAAATCATAAATCTTCAAAGCAAGTAATCCAGGCAAGGAGAGTCTGCATCCCTCCTTTAAGATGATTTTTGGCTGCTCAGTGACTGTTTACATTCCATTCTCTCGGCCTGTATTTACTTTCCCATATTTTCAGTTCTTTACTATGCATCTGGGCTGAGAGCACTGACAGTTCCACACACCCCCACACACCCATTTTTTAAAAATTGAGAAGATAAGAGGCAAGTACTTGTGGTTTCTAGTGCTCAAAAAAGCAGGCTAGTGTATGAGAAACCTAAAGTTTAATCATACTTGCTTGCCATGTTGTTGCTTACATTCCTTGAGAAAGAAAGAAAGAAAGAAAGAAAGAAAGAAAGAAAGAAAGAAAGAAAGAAAGAAAGAAAGAAAGAAAGAAGTTTACAAATTATCTAAAATTCCAGGACAATGATTACCTGATCAGGAGTGGTAATGTATATTAAGAACCTAGATACATATTCACTGTGCCTCTTGAAGTTCCCTTGAACCAGGCGTATTTGAACATTTCAGCATTGAGCATAGGACCCCCCACAGAGCAACCTCATTTCCCCACCTATATATTCAGCTCCTTCACAGGTGCGAAATGTGAAGAAGGCTGCAGAGATCAGGGACTGTGGCTTTCTGAAAGTTGTTAGATTTCAACTCTCTTCAATGAACAATGGCCGGTAGTGGAGGTTCATGCAAGTTGTAGCCCAAGAGGTTTTCCAGCCCTGCTATAGTGAATAAAAGTAAGAGTTACAAAATAGTGTACCACTCTTAAAGTAACAAATAAGACCTGTGAAATATGTGTAATATAATGGCCACTGTATGTACTAAGGCTGGGGAATGTGTGGCCTTCTAAGATGTTGCTGGACTATAAAACTCATCTACCTTAGCCATGATAACCAATGGAACTAGGGGAAATGCTACATCATCTCTATCTCTGGTATATATGACCTTACTATACATAAGTGGGTAGAATTCAGAGGCTATAGCCATGTTAGTATGGAATATCAGTATGAAATGGGATCTTGTATCACCTTTGAGACTAACTGTGTGAAAGAAGTTGCAACATAAGGTTTCGTAGACTTGGTCTACTTTCTCACGTGCATCTGAGGAAGTAGACCAGGTCTGCAAAGGCTTATGCTACAACTTCTTTCACACAGTTAGTCTCAAAGGTGCTCAAAGATCCCCTTGTATACTTACTACATCTAAGTAAAACCATGGGCACTGTGAGAACTATCATATTAGTTTATTGAATCTGATAAAAGGAATTATTTGGGAAAGGAGTAACAGTGAAGCTAGTTTATTGTTCCCTAAGTACTGGCATGTTCAGTGTAATAAATCCATTATATCAGCCTTCTTCCCCCGGGGGGACTATTCCACTATCTCCATCCAGCATGGTTGATACTGCCTAGGCTTGGCAGCAAATGTAGTCCAACACATCAGGAGGGCACTAAGTTGGGAAGGCTGCACTATATTGTTATTACAGCTTGTAGATGTACTGGGAAAATCCTTCAGCTTTGGTTGGTTTTACCTCGTCCTCTGATTCATTAGTTGTTTACTGCAGGTCGTTAACAGCCCCAAGGATTGCCTTTAATCCCCAGCCAGAGTGTTTAAATACAATACATCAGCAACAGGTAATTATTCACTTTGAAGTCTTTTGCTGTTTCTCCCTGTACCCCCCACTATGAGATGAAACCCAGGACTTTAAAGCACTGTAACAGATTATTTCCATCAAGGCATAAAAATTAATAATGCAAATGTCAAGAAGTTAATTAACTTCCCTTAAACACAAAGGATGGCAAATCCTTTCTCTTTATTTTTATTTTCACTGCAACCTTTTCTGATGTTGTTTGTAGTGACAGTTTTAACAGATTTTTCTCAAGATGCATCTGTGGAAATTCAGGGATACCTTATGGCGTCCATCCCAGGCTTAACTGAGCTATCATTGTCTTTGATCACCTCCCACCTTCTTGTTCTGCCACCCAGAACCTTGATGTCTTTTTTTCGGTTCACATGAACTAAACAGTCTAAAATAATCAGTACGTACTTTTTTAACAAATGAATAAAAACACATTATGAGGTTAACCATAAAAGAAGACTTTTAATATGTGAAAAATTTTTCATTCTGTTACAAATGTAACAGATTCAATAGTCCTTAAAATAAATAATCACAAAAAGGGAAAAAATGCTTAAAATAGAGTTAGGGATCCTGTGGCATTCAAATGTTTTAAAACTCCAACTCCCATCAGTCCCAGGCATCTTGGCCAGTGATCAGGGGTGTGGGAATCCTAGTCCAACAACTGGAAAATCATAGATTCTCTAACCATAATATAAAAGATAAAGGATACATTTAGTTAATCAGAAATGGAAATTACGGTACATTTTTCCAAATTACATTTATGGGTAATGCTATGCAAACAATTGGTTTAGAATCAACAGCTTTTATAGTCCAAGGAGTAAAAAGATCATTTATTTAGCACACAAATATGGAATAGAGTAGACCATCAACCAAAAGAGATGATCAAGATTTGTCTTCAGTACAATATTTAAAAATTACAGATAATGTTAACTTTCTTCAACTCAGCACATATTTCAGAAATAAAAACTGTATTTCAAAATACTGTTTAGATCAGGGATAAAAATGTGTTATCCTCCAAATGTTGATTCTAGTTCCCCGCACCATTGGCTATGCTAGTTATAAGTGTTGGTAGTTATACTACAACAACATCTGGAGGACTACAAATTCCCCTGGTGCAGATATCAGATTCCCCCCCCCCCAGAACTGGGGTTCCTTTGAAGACTGTAGAAATTAGCTTTATCACTACAACTAAAATGAAACTTTACCATTAGAATGAAAACCTCCATAAAATGGTGCACCAGCTGGAATCCAAATATCTACTTTTGGTCTGTCTAAGGGATTGGACAAATACTGTGAATCTTGATTTTCCTTTCAACAGTAAACACCATCTGTTTGTTTTAAGGAATATTTTAAAATGTTTGAGCTGTTGGTGTGAAATGCTTTTTAATTATCTTTTACCGTTATTGTGATACATGTTTATATATTGTGTAATTTTTATGAAGCTTGGGAGACTTCAGTAGAACAGTGGCAAATAAATATGATCAACTGTTGTTGTTTTTTAAGATCATCTCAGTTTCAAGTATTTCATATGTCATTGGGAGATATTTCCCATATAAAACTAGTCCCATGATTGTTTAGATCTTAGCCATTATCAACTGGAACTGCCCATTGTTTTATCTCTGACAAAACAAGACACATTTGGCCTGGAATTATCCATGTCCAAATATAAAATAAATATACTTATAAGAATAAATTAATTACTTTAAGTGCTTTAGTTGCTGGGTCTTAAACCCACACATTCTCAGCCAGAGAGCTCTAGTGCCTCCCTAAACTGCAATAGCCTAGGACTCCATAGGATGTTGCCATGGTAATCAAAGTTGTATCATAATGCTATAACTGTATAGTTTGAAAGGGACTTAAATGAATTGGCTTATGCACCAACTCTGTGTTGCCAGATGCATCTAATTTTTCAGAGGTAATTCCTACATTTTCGTTTTTTGTGATTTTGTATTTGTGGCAGCAGGCATGCTCAGACATTTCCAGGAATGACCAGAGAGCTGGCACTAACTGGAAGATACTGGCACTAATTTCCCAACCAAGCATGTTAAGTTCACCACAACCTCATTCAAGCTTTGGTACTTCCTCTTTGTCTTCTCATAGTGCAGAACAGCAGGACACACCTTTGTATTAAACGTTGTGCATATCGCCATCTGTAGAAGGGAATACCAGCTCCACATAGGCAGTGAAAGAGTATTGTCTGAGGTATGGAAGACTGATCCTTTCGAATTTGCTACCTCCTCACCCACAGCCCAGCAATGAGCTAGACTTCTCACTTCTGAAATGAAGAACAAGGATGGCATTCCCTCTGTGCCACATGGTGATCTATAGACAAGACATGCATGCAAGTATTTATAGCTGTACAAAGCACTACTCTAATTACCCACAAAAGTAAGAAAGGGATTTTTTAAAAAAAAATAATAAGAAAATGCCACAGACTTCACCTTTCATAGTGTACACAAGTTTTATAGCAGAGATGGAAAAAGTGCATATGTGGCACCCCAGTGATGTTGGGGGGGGGGCTTGGCCTCTGACACTTCCAGAATCCCCAGAGAAGAGCAGGAATGGCTGCTCTTGGAAGCCTTCATGTGCAACAGTTTACCTTTCAAATAGGTTGCAAACACGTCCCTGTTCTCTTTAACATCATCAGGTAGGCATTTTTGAGCATTGGAAGTGCAATTCCAAAAACTTTGATTTTTCTTTTAAAATTATTTTTCAGTAGCCCATTAGGTCCTTAGAGGTTTCTGTGCATAAAAGTAATCCCTGGATGTGCTGCAGTTGCTCAACCCTGCTGTAGGGTAAAATTCCATATAATTTCTCAATAAAGTGTCATTAATCCCATTCATCCACCAAGGGAGAAACATTTCTGTGACCTAGTGCTCATTTTTTAAAATGGGGAGGGGGGAACCTTATGTACGCAAACCTGTTTTTATCCTGTACAAAATTCACCTCCCCCTCCTTTTGTAGGATGACAGTGGGGAGTTCTTTGGGAAGTCTATATTATTCTAGCTGAAGTTATACTTAAGTGCAGGGGTAGGCAACCTTTCCCCTTTCAGGGCCGAGGGACTTCAGCTCCCAGAAGCCTCAGCCATGTTGGCCAATAGCTCCTGGGATTCTGGGAGCTGAAGTCCCTCAGCCCTTAAAGGAGAAAGCCTATCCCTGCTTAAGTGTTTGATCAGGCAAAGCATGTCAACAGGAGTCAAATTGGGTAGCTTTATCTTTAGCTGGAATGAATAAACCCTCAGTCCCAGTTTAAAATGTTGACATCAAATATTACATCCAGTACAATTTCTCTTCTTCAGTTGAAAGATGTTACTGCAGAGTGGCTAAATTTGGTATTCCAGAACAGATTATGTTTATAATATTTATAGTAAGTAACATGGTTTTTCTCCCCACTCTCTTTGACATCAAGTATATTTTGAAAATAAAATTGGCTTATTCAGTGACTTCCTAATGTTAAGGTGGAATCCCTTTTCTTGTAGTTTGAATCCATTGTTCCGGGTCAGAAAACAAGCTTGTTCCAGCCACAAGCCTTATGAGATAAACACAATGTGTGTGGATCTCCAAAATAGAATCAGAAAAAACAAACATTTTGGACTGTCTGGTCCTTTTAATCAATCTTGATGCATCCACAGTAATCCTAGTTATAGCATGCAGCTTCCTGAACCCAAAGATGTGCAAGAAGGAAGGAAGGAGGGTGTCTTGTCTTCACTGAGAACCTGGGATAACTCTATCCTGACATGCTCTAAATACTTTCACAGAACATTAGGAAAAAAGTACAGCGGACCCTTAGTATCTGCAGGGGTTTGATTCCAGGAACTCCTGTGGCTACAATAATCAATGGATGCTCAAATCCCATTAAAAACAATGGATAGTAAAATGGTATCCTGTACATAAAATGGCATATATATATATTTCAAGCCAAGGATGCTTGAATCCATGGATAAGGAATCCATAGATATGGAAGGCCGACTGTAATAACGTATTTTAACTAGTTCCAATGAAAGCCTACAAGACATAGATGTTAGAAGCATAACTTGGAAAAGTTCTCTTTAAGATTACAAATTCCAGAATCCTAGGTGTTTTTTTGTTGGTGTTGTTTTGAGTGCTAAAGAAAAGCAACTTTTTCATGCTTTGTTCAGAATGTTAGACTGGAACTTAGGGAACCAAGGATCAAGTCCCAGCCTCAGACATGAAACTCATTTCCAAGACCTTGGCTGAATCACTCCCTCATGGAAAATGCAGATAACCATGAACATGTTGGAAGAAAGGCAGGATATAAATATAATTAACAATAAAGAAATAATTCAATACTCCATGGTCACTGACCTATAAACTGAGACTACAGTCCTACAAACTTTTTTTGCTGTTAACTGCCCTCCTATTGATCTCGACCCATGGCAACCCTGTGGGTGAGATATCTCCAAGACTCCCTGCCCTACAAACTTACCTAGGAGTAAATCTTTGTAACCTCAGTGGGACTCACAAAGTTACACAGGGATGTGCTGAGTGTATACAACATATTACTGCTGCTCTTTTTAATTTTATTTCTGTCATAGCAAAAAGTGAGATTCCAGCAGTGAGAATCCTCACCAGTGAAAAGAACCTAGGGTGCATCTACACTGTAGAAATACTGCAGTTTGACACCACTTTAACTGCCATGGAATTGTAGGATTTAAGAGTTTTGTGAGGCACCAGTACTCTTTGACAGAGAAAGTTAAATATCTTGTAAAACTACAAATCCCAAGTTCCATACGATGGAACTACAGCACTTAAGTGGTGTTGAACTGCATTATTTCTACAGTGTAGATGCACCCTATGAAAAGCCTCAGGTTCAGGGAGTGGAGGTTTAACAAAGAGATTTAAAAGCAGAGATGGAAGAAAGAGGTGAAAGGGAAAGACAAAAGTCAAGAAGGAGAAGGAGAACATTGAACATGTCCTCTTACTGGAAGGAGCTGCATACACATCATTTACAAATGGGGGCATTTTGTAACTGGGAGCATTTAACTGGAAGCCTTATCCTTTGCAAACCATTATTTTTAAAATTCAAAGCCTTCATATGCTACTACAAAGACACTGGCTTCTGCCCTCTACCTCTGCAAGTACTTTAGATTGAAGAAACCTGTTGGCTTAAGTTCTAAAAAACCCAGATAAAAGCCTTGATTTTTTTAAATTAAATTTTTACTGCTATCTACATTTGATATCTCAGCCAAATTGTATCCGCTGTAACAGCAACAAAAAAAGTCACATCAAAAGGGAGCTCCAGCTCATAACCTGTAATTACTGAATTTATGGCTCAGTGACACATGCTATAAGATGCACCTGCTTCCCAGTGGTCTCTGGTAGACTACCTCAGGCTAAAACAAAGGTACTTTTCTGAAGTGGGATGAACCAACCCTTTGAAATCTGACCTTTCATTCCACACAAGTGGGGGTTGGGGGTAGTAATCAATCATAATTTTTTTCTTGTGATGAGCGAGAAAGAGCTTGTGAAAATCAGGTTTTGGTAGCAAGCGCAGGGCTTGAAGTACTGAATGTCTTTAAAAGCTCCTGCTTTCACATTTTAAAAACAATTTTAACTTAAATCATGTCATTTGATACCTCTATAATGCTTAGTTAATGCTGCAGTTCTGTAGCCACTTCCTTGGGTATGTGCTTGCTTCTTATATGCCATCAAATGAACTTTAACTTATGGTGACCCTATGAATGAGAGACCTCCAAGATCCCCTGTCAGCAACTGCCCTGCTCAGGGGCATGGCTTCATTGATAGAATCAACCCATCTATATTTCAGTCTCCCTCTTTTCCTACTGCCATCCACTTCACCAATCATTATCATCTTTTCCAATTAATCATATTGTGTCATGATATGCCCAAAGTATGATAGCCTCAATTTAGTCATCTTTGCTTTAGGGAGACCCCTTGAATTGCTCTAAGAACTATTCATTTGTCTTTTTAGCAGTCCATGGTATCTGTAGAACTCTCTTCCATCACCACATAACAAATGAATAGTTTATTTTCTTCCTTTCAGCTTTCTTCATTGTCCAGCTTTCACAATCATACACAGAAATTGGAAATACAGTGGCCTGGATGATCCTGACTTTGGCATTTAATGATATATCTTTACACTTAAGTATTTTAGCTAGATGAGATTAGGATCTAGCTCTTGTCCCTGGGTGTAAAACCAATTAAAGTGAAAGATAGGTGTTTTGGAGAAGACACATATAGGAGTATGCTGTAAAAGAGTCTGCTGTTGTCTTTTTGTACTTGGAATTTTACCCAAGCATCAATGGTATATTCTATTCTATTTTTAAAGTGCTGTCATATTAGAATTTATGTGCATTTCTTGATTTTTTAAAAAATACAAGAAAATGTAAATTTTGGAGGACTACAGCTAACTATTGAAAAGCATATGCCAAATATTTTTTTTAACATGACAGCCTTTGTCTTTTTTGTCAGTGGGGTGGTAAAGCCACTGTGGACTTTAGTTCAAAATATAATAGAGTCATCCAAAGTGCTTAAAAATATCACCAGAATAAGGAGAGATTGAGCACTTTGGACAGCTGATTTAAATGTTGACCTCAAACCTGGAGTGGGCCAACACCCCACTGACATGGGAACCACAAACCACCAAAGAGTGCAGTAACTTGACACTAAAACTTTCCCCTTAGATCCCTGTTCAACTATCAAGGGTTTTTCTTTTATTTTTAATCTGAATAATACACTGCCTTAAAAATAAAACAATAATCTATAAGAACGCAATAGTAATGGCTACTTTGGATAAAGCTGCTTTTTAATTTCTTTTCTTTTTAAATCATACTCGATCTCATATCAGTAGGATTGGTACCACAATTGGAAAAAGTGTCTCTAGACATCTGGAGATCCTCCAGCATAATCTCTATGATCATCTTCTGCCAGAAAATAGTATTCACTGTTAACCATGGTAACCATGGGAATGGATCCCCCATGTATACAGGGGTTGGAATGTACTTTTTAATTTAGATTGTAAATATATTTCCAAACAAAAATACTGCCTCCCTCCTGCCAAAGTCAGTTAAATTAATACAGGCAACAATACAGTCTTACACATTTTGAACATAGTCTTACACATCTTTCACCTAGTATGTTTACATCAGGTCCAGACACAGCTCATGGGTCTTCTTTGCAGTTATAAATTTTTGTGCCATAAATTACTGTTCAAGAACTCCGAATGATTTATTGGTGGTTCATGTGTTGAAGTCAGCTCTGTATTGTAGAAGAAAAAGGATGACCAGATTTCTATGGCCCCATCTTACTTTGTTTCCTCCCTGGCCAGTCATAGGAGTTTATCACACAGGGGAAATCCCATGCGGAAACAGGGCTTTAAATTAAACAAAACCGGCAAAAGCGGGTGTTTTTTCAGACGATGTCGCTGTTGTAAAAAGAAGCAGTTTTTATCTAATTTCTGTTTGGATTAACCTCCTTTTAACAGCGCTTTCACTTTTCACACACGGCAGAATGGGAGAAATCCCATTCATTGAAAGCTTCCGCTTTTGTGGGTTTTTTTTTACTTTAAAGCCCGTTTCTGCCTGGGGCTCCCCGTGTGATAAACTCTATAGATAGTAAGTTAGTTTTTCAGATAGGGCAGTAGATCGAACACTGTCCAGTGAACCCCTTAAGGAGAGACCTTGCAAGGTTTTCCAAAATTTTGCAATTACATTCAGGCAGCACTTTTCCCAGTTAAGATTTCTGAAATATGGCCCCACAGATTAGCAACTACTCTTACAAATGTTCATACATTAACAAGATCAGCTATTTATGAAGGGGCTTTTTTAAGTCATAAAACCCTTTTTATGACTTACCAGTCATAATACCAGTACGTATACATTCTTCCAAAGTTTCATGCATCCTATATAGAGCATCAGTGCAGGATTTACTTGTAGAAATGTTGCTGCTCAACATTTCTTGTAGGCAAACTCAAAAATCTAAATAAAAACACAAAATAGATATTAACAAATGATACAAAGACCACTATGAGGAATTTATGTTTCCATTCCCTCTAAATCCATACAAATAAAGTTCTATTCCCTAATTCAAAATAACAAGGATGTAATTCTTATTCATGGCAAAAATATTTAGTCTCTTGCACATCTCTGTTTTCCTTTTGGGACTAAGCCAGCAATTATAGCTGCTTCTTTAGTGTACCCATATCGACTGGGCCAAACTCGTAGAGATCACAATAATATACTGAGATACCCCACTGAAAATCTCCCACTGCAACTTATGAGCACTTTTTTTTTTGTTAATTTGAGCACTATTTACACAAGAAGCCTCTGCAGAAAACTAATTTCTTCCACATTTGTTAAGCAAAATATAAATATAAAGCAAGCACAGAACAGTTTTTTTATCACAAAGAGGGAAGCAATCCATATGGTACTTATATTTTTCAAAACAAATAGCAGCAGCAATATTAATTTACACAGTTATCTTAACTTGCGCAAAAATAGTTTGCAGAAATGTTTATACAAAAATTTGTTTTGCAAATGCAAGTACTTCTGTGAAAACATGAAGAAACATCTCTCCCATAAAGAAGGAAAATCATGGAGATCTTTCATTCTTCCTTGCAAGTATGAGTTAAGTGTGAATTGGCATCCATAATCATAAATGTCAACAGAACCCATGTCCATACAAGACTATGTAAGATGTGTGTCACTCCTAGGATTCATCCACTAACATGTTGAATTCCCAGTCAGCCTGAGAGTTGTAATCTGAAACGTTAAAGAGTTGCAGTAAAAAAATAATAATGGTAATTCTTCCAGACTGAGTTCAGAGAAGCGTCTGCAAGGATGCAAGTTTTTCTTGTCCTCTCCATAAGTAGAACCTAAACAGAAATTCCTTGTATGAATAGGACTTAAGTGACAGACTGAGAGGGCTGGCCTGAGTCAACAGCTTAGCCATCTGCAAGTTCTGTGCATCATTTACCTTGAAATAAAAGCTGTTGCTGTTAGAAGGACCATTTGGCATATGTGCTTGATTTCTTATCACTTCACACTCTTAACAACAAAGACAAAGAAATATTGGCAGGAACCATTGCTCTTCTAGGATGATGCACAATCTTTTTTAAGCAGGATAGCCAAGTATTAAGTATTTGCAGTGATAGTGTGGGCAGAACAATCTGTTACTGATCCACCAATAATTGCCTTTCTGTCTAAAGAGCATTCATTCTCTTTCTCTTTCTTTCTCTCATTTAATGGAGTGATTTAAATGTTCTAATAAAATGAAGCAATGAAATGTTTCCAGATGTCCACAGCACAAGCAGGAAAAAAGTCCTCTAATTCTAGTCTTCTACTAAGCCAGCATCCTTTTCTTGTTAAATCATTTGTTCATTTCAAATTATAGAGAAGAAAGGCTGAAAACCCTCACCAGCTTTTGACAAATCCTTTTAAACCACATCATCTTTTTCAACGAAGACAACAACAACAACAGAAAAAGAATCTGCTGATCAAGTTATTTTAACTGTGGGCAAATCCAAACCGGGTGGAAATTACCATATCTGTGTCTGATAGTGTACCGATGTTCCTGCATTTAAAATCTCTATTCACATGATGCCAGCTAATATCCAAAGTCATTGCTAACCACTCCCTTGGTCATGAGACCTCACCAGCATATTTTCCTTTTTGGAATAAAAACAATGTTATAAATGTTTTCCAACTGCAGATGCTTCTTTTGGGCCTGTGTTTTGCTGTCTTGTGGTTTTTGTTACTTTTGTTCCCATCCCACATTGGTGACCATCCAGCCTCATTAGCAAAGTCCTATCTCCCCTTACTTCCAAGCTACATTTTCTGGCTGACTTGGTTGTGGGATATGGGGGGGTGCATACATACACATAGCCATCCATATTCATTCTCTCCACCTTTCTGCTCCTCTCCATTCTCTCCTAGACATTCCCCCAACCTGGAATGATGTATGTTTGCCT
>CM034706.1:69778381-69793119 GCA_020142125.1 Phrynosoma platyrhinos | reverse complement strand
CGCTGAAATGACGCTGCTTTAGGGCCAGTGTGATAACGTCCTGAGTGGCTGGTCAGAAGTTAGTGTCAGAATACACAAGGAAGACAGTGCAGCAGAATGCTCATGACCCTGTGGTGGATGACATAGGTAGGCACTTCTGAAAATCCAGGGGTCATCTTTCTCTCCCTCCTGAACCTTTGAAGACTGCACTCACCCATCGCTGAAATGAAAATGAAAAAATAAAAAGGAATGGCTGGTCTCCTGGTTTCTGTAAAAAATCAATTTTTATTGAAAAATGTCCATCCAAAAGTTGAAAATGTAAGTTTTGAACTCTGGGATAATTTGAAAGCCATCTTGCCACCCTTGCATTTGATTATAAATGCATTTAATAAAAATGATGATAATAACAATGCATTTAATAAAAATGATGATAATAACAATCACAATAATGTAGGTAAATGTGTTACATTAGGTCTCTTCTTATATTTATGTAGGTAAATATGTTACATTAGGTCTCTTCTTATATTTAAAACTATTGCACCTGTATGCTATTTTCCTAGCTAGTATACATGTCAAGATGTTAATATACTGAAGCACCTTGCTGGGTCTTTCAAAGGAAGAGGAAAGATCAAATTGATGCAAACAATTTGGCAAAGGACTGAGGGGGAAAAAAAATCTGTATTTCTGAATTGCAGTGCATCACAATTACAATGGAAATACATTCAAATACATAGATCTATCATTTGTCATTGCTTTATTCTTTAGAAAAGAGATTCAAATAAATTGCAGACAGGTGAAGTCACCACACTGCTTGACTTCAGACTGTGCAAATACTTCCTACAGCTTTTTAAAGAGAGAAGGAGTAAAGGAGGTTTCCAAAACCTTATAAATAATTCAGTTGACATATCCCTTTCACATAGTGCAAAGACCAGGTTACAGAGAGTAAAGATTAACTAGATATTAACCAAGGCTTCTCTGATGGAGATAAAAGTAAAACTCTGTGTCCAAGATTAGACTTATTAGAAATGAATGTCTATATTGACCTTTGAATTTTTTCAGATCAGAAAGGTATCCCTTTTCTGAACAAACTCATTCAAAGCTGTAATAGACGGACAAAAGATGCCCTATAGTTTAGAATGACTAACTTAAACTAAGTAATTTGTTCAAGGGCTACTTTGTTGACATTGACTGTTCTGCAAATGCACACTCATATTTATTTTTGTAACAATAAAATTCTCTTCCAGACTGTATTAATTTAGACTGTTAAGTGACAACAAAAACTAACTTCAAAGGATAGTGCTGGGGCTTGGTGGTGTCCAGTTAAAAAAAGAGCTTCTCATTGTTTCATTTATTTGTTTCAAATTTGTCCAGGCTATGTTGTTGGCACCTCTAAGGCCTTATCTTACAGGTATAAGAAACTTTTATGAGAAATCTCTTCAGAGAAATATCCCAAGGTACCATTGAAGAACAAAGAACTTTAAGTTAAAATTACTCCTTAAGAAGATTTCAAACCAAATTTGTCCAGTTCATGATAAACTGTAGCCTCACCATTCTTGCCTTTCTCTGTTTTGAAAGCACTTGCTCCCTTTTTTAACCTACAGTGGGTTTTGGGGCTGCAATTTGTCATCAATTTGACTTTGACTTAAGATGACCCTATGAATGAAATACCTCCAGGACCTCCATTGTCAAATGTTCTGCAAAGGTCTTGCAAGTTCAGGGCTGTGGATTCTAAGTGGACTATGACTATGGGGGGTTGCAGACTGTCAAAAATAGTGTGAATTCAGTCCACTTTTAGGGTTAGGGTTAAGGTTAGGGAATCATGGGAACTGAATTTTATTGTGGCACTAGAGTTCTCTGACAAAGAAGGTTCAATGTCTCAGAAAAATAACAATTCCCATGATTCCCTAGCACTAACCCTAACCCTAAAAGTGGACTGAAGATATACTACTGAAGATAGAAATACTCAGACTGAATTCATGCTGGCCACATGATCACAGCTCTTCGGCTTAGTAACAGAGATGAGCACCGCCCCTATGGTCGGACACAACTTGACAACCTTGTCAATGGGGAATACCTTTACCTTTATGTATGCAAAGGATTGCACTGAGACATTGTTATATCATTTCCTTTTTTTATATGTATTTGTGATAAATGTGTAATGGACAGAAGAGTTTCCTCTCCCCCACATTCCTGTACCTTTCTAACATCATGGTGGATAAATTTAGTATGTGATTCTGCAGCTGGCTCCTTTAGAAAACCACTTTCAATAAAATGCTTACATTTCTAAGGCCTTATCTACACTGCAGAAATAAAGCAGTTTGACACTACTTTAACTGTCATGGCTCAATGATATGAAATTCTGGGAACTGCAGTTTTGTGAGACATTTAGCCTTCTCTGACACAGAGCTCTGGTGCAGGGGTAGGCAACCTAAGGCCCGGGGGGCCGGATGCGTCCCCCCGAGGCCTTTGGATCGGCCCCAGGCCACTCCTGCCACCACCACCCCCGCCGCCGCCGGCTATGATGGTATTGATTATTGTTGTTCTTGGGGTTTTCTTGGCAAAATCTCCACAAGGGTTTTGCCATGACTTTTCTGAGGCTGAGAGAGTGTGCATGCATATTTTATTTATTTATTTATTTATTTATTTATTTATTTATTTTTGGTGCTTCGGCCCCCCAATTGTCTGAGGGACAGCAACCCGGCCCCTGGCTCAAAAAAGGTTACCTACCCCTGCTCTGGTGCCACAACAAACTACAATTCCCAGAATTCCATAGCATTGAGCCATGTCAGTTAAAGTAGTATCAACTGGATTATTCCTGCAGTGCAGATGCAGCCTAGGATTCCAAATTTTAGCATGCTTGTAGTGGAATTTTTCAAATTTCTCTTGTCCCCAGACTCATTGTATATGAAAGCCAATAAATTCTGTTAAAAATAAGCTTTGATGTGTTATGTTCTCTTTTAAATGTGAAGCAAATGTTTGATTTGTCATATTTAGTATCCAATTCATGTTTAGAAAAGAGGTATTTCATAGCAGTGAGGCTGTGGAGATGGTGAATCCACTCAGGGCATTAGTCGAGACTTTAAAGGAGCTATCCAAGATTCTGAAGCCTATCTCCAAAATCAGTTGAGCACCTTGGATAACCCCAGTGTAATTCATATTAAAACCTAGAGTGGATACAACACCTCACTGTTATGGAGACAACCACCGTTATACAATGCAGAAATCATTTTCACAGGTAAGAGAAGAGAAAAGGCTAAACATAGGAAAAGGCTGAGGGGGGGAATAGAAGGTAGGGCATAGAAACCCAAGTTTAAAACTACTTAATGACAATAATTACATTATTTATTTTAGTAAATCAGAGTGCAAAAAGAGTACAAAGAAAGAATCGTACAGAATAAACTTCACACTGAAGCAATTTTAATATTCATGAAAGAAAAACAAACATATTAATCTCAAACATGATACTTCATCCTGCATCTAATCAAAACTGGAGTTACCTGCGAGAATATTGAACACGATGAAAGAAGTTCCTGGCATTAATTATTTGGATAGGTGTGTGCTTAGAAATGACTCAGACTGGAATTCATGACTGGAGTTACAAATCTGTAACCTAGAGTTACATAGCTGTAACCGATTCATATTACAATCCCTACATATATACAACTGTGGCAATAATGTAGAGAATACCTGGGAATCATAAAAGTCCTCCAATCCTGATTTACCAACCAGCAGCTGCTGTGAGCTGCTGTTCTTCTGTTGGCTGGGACATAGCAGACTGACATTTCTGCCCCTGTCCTGCCAGCCATCTTGGTTTGAGGAGGCATTGTGACAGGGATCTGGTTTCTGATTGTTGGCTGGAGATAGCTGGCAGGAGGGAGTGGAAACAGTCTGCTGCATACCGATCGAAAGGAGGACAGACTTTCATCACTCACAGGGCTGCTGCCCAGTAGGGCATGATGGGGGGTTTGGACCAAGAGACAAGTCAAGAGTCTCCATGTAGCTACATTTAAATATGACAGCATAATGTAGTGGTTAGAGTGTTGGACTATGACTCTGGAGACCAAGATTCAAGTCGAGTTCAGCCATGTAAACTCACTGGGTGATCTTGAGCAAGTCATATTCTCTCAGACTGAGAGGATGGCAATGGCAAACCCAAACCTCCTCAGATGAAACTTTCCAAGAAAACCTCTTGATAGCTTTGCCTTAGGGTCACCATAATGACTTAAAGGCACACAACAACAACAACAACAACAACAACAACAACAACAACTAAGTAGCTGGTCTAAAATGTGAGGAATAAAGTAAATGAACTGATCAAGCCCTGGTGCCAAAATATAGCAATGACAGTTACCTTCTGGTACTGGACAAAATTGGGAAAGTGTGGTCTACAGCAATGCTTTGGGGCTGTGGTTGAAATTTTCTAACTGACAATTCCATTCCCACTTTGGTCCTATTTGCCTTCCCCACAAGAGGATGGTAAGGGAGCGCATGAAGCAAGACACACAGAGCTGTGTTTGGAGAGTAGGTTCATTGGTGATAAGAGATTTGGTGAATATTCCTTATATTCCCAGTGTCAACTAAGTGACACTGTAGTCAAACACAGGAAACCACATCTTGGCAGAGTAAGGGACAAATGATGTCCTGTACTAGACCATGCAAATCAGTTTTGCCTAGAACAGCCTGTTCATTAGTGTCATATAAACATCACACACACGGAAGAGCCAAGTAAGGACTGTGACTTTTTTAAAAAGCACATGGTATTTTTAAAAGGCACATGGTGTACACAAACTGTTTAATATTATTATCCATTGTAATGTAGATCCTTTGGTTCTATTACAGTTAGCCCTCCATATCCATGGATTTTTTTCAAGCTGTGGATTCAAGCAATCCACAGCTTGAAAATATTTTTAAAACATATAAATTCCAAAAAGCAAAGCTTGATTTTGCTGTTATAAAGGGACACCATTTTACTATGCCATTGTATTCAATGGGACTTGAACATCCACAGATTTTGGTATCCATGGGGGGTCTGGAACCAAATCCCAGCGAATACCAATGGCCTACTCTATTAGTTTTCTACAATGACTTTTGGGAACTTTTATTGATAAATGGATATCATGGCTACTATAGGGCATGATTCGATATCTGATTTGTGAGTAAACATTTGAAACATGTGAGGTGCAATGATGCAGAATCCTCCCCCCATGCCTCTTGTGTTCAAATCACCCTGTCTACTGTGATTTTATCCCCTTGAATCTTTGTTTATATGTCCAGAAAGAAAATTAACTCTGCTTCACTGGCAGCTCCCAGGTTGTCGGGGGATGGTGGTAGATAGATTTAAAGGAACTACCTAAGGTGCCAAATGTAGTTTGGAGATGGACATCAACAACATGGATAGCTCCTTCAATGTGTGACCTAAATTCTGGCGTGGAGTTACTGCCCTGCTGACATGAGAGCCACTAGCTGCCACTGCTCAGCTTACCATTTCATATAGATTTACATAAGGAGGCAAAGCTGGGCTAGCTGCGACGTGATTTCACATTAAGGAACTTCTGAAAGCATATTGGGAAGACGAGGGGATTGATGTTTGAATAAATTTGACATATGCCTAGAATTTTAAATGGCTATTTAGAGATCTCAGTATAAGTTTTCACAACATTATCATACATTCTGTGCCATGGTTAAGAAGACACAGAAAATGATAACATGACATATGGCAAACCCCTGTGGGCTTAAAGATGGAAATCTTCTCCAGTAACAATCGGTAGTTCATTCATAGAGAGCCAGCGTGGTGTTGTGGCTTGAGCATTGAATTACGATGAACAAATCTTGCCAAGAAAACTCTGTGCTAGATTCACCTAAAAGTTGCCATAAGTAGGAGATAACTTCAAGGCATACAATAACAAGAAGAAGAAGTTCATGCATGTACACAGTTCAGCCAGCTTGGGGCCAAGCATGTTTCTTGCTGTGAATAGCAAGAGAAAAATTTTCAGAAAGCAATCACAGATAGCAAAGGTGTGGTTATTTTGCCAAGAAGTGACTTCACATCCAAAGAAATGCAGACATTTGTAATGCAAATACAGACACTGAAACAAATAAGTCTTTGAAATGAATAGCAACTTTGAAAGCCTAGCAAAAGCCAAGTTCAAAGCTTAAAAATGGGATTGTCTTATCCTTCACTATGTACTGCCAGCCAACAGAAAAGAAACAACATTTAACAGAATGAAATAAACCTTTGCCTATGAAAATATGGCCCATATGCCAGCCACATTTTCTTTCCTGTCTTGACTTTGAAATGGTGATCTATAGAGTTTTCTTTAACCCTCCCAGTATTATGCTATGTTGAAGTTATGTCTGTATAGTGTACTTGCCACTTGCCTGTTTCATATGAAGAGAATAAAAGTAGGTTTAAAACAGGAGTGGGCAACTGCATTGGGGCCATGGGCCCACTTTCTCTCCTGGGCAGTATTGTGGGCTGCATGGGCACTTTTTTTCTGGAACCAGATGTGACATGATGTCAGTTCTGGTTCATGTTTTGGCTTATTTTTGCCTTTGGAGAAGGTTAAAATAAAAAAAATTGGTAGTTTTCCATGGGCTGGTTTGATTTGGGAACAAAATATTACTCTAAAATTAAAATGGTGTAATCATGTGGGCCACAAAAATAGGGTTGGGCCACCATGTGAGCCATCAGCCACAGTCTCCTCATCCTGGCTTAAAGTCACAATCCAGAAAACTTTAAGCATGTGTCACCTCCACTGATGTCAACAGAACCTAAGAATTGCCATTGCATTGACAACAGGGTCATTTCAGCTGTTTACTGGATCATTCCCTGCACACCTTCAGTGATGTATTTTGTTGCCAAAACATTGTTTGCAATAAAAACATTAAAATATTGAGTTACTTGCTATTTGTAACTGGTAGATTTCTGACCAATGGAATAATATTTATGGCTTCCCACAAACTATGACAGAATCCTGGTTAAGTTTGTCGATGTGCATTGTTGCTACTGCTATTTTATTTTTTTAGTCTGTTTTCCAACACAAAGTTTGAATGGCCTTCTGAGATTAAAGAGCAGTGGAATTTTATCTATCTATCTATCTATCTATCTATCTATCTATCTATCTATCTATCTATTTGTTTATGAAATAGATGATGGAGAAATCCTAAGCAAAACTGGTTTCCTAGAGCTGGCAGTTGAGATAATTGAAAGACTGCAAATGAAGTTAAATTCTGCAGTAAAATAAACAAGAGTTACTTTAAAGACAATTTCAAAACATTTTCCCCAGTCCTCTAGGTCTCCATTTCTGATTCTCTTAGAATGCAGATTTCAGTAAGGATCTATTGAAAGAGAATGGAAGATGCCAGCACACATTTTCTGCCTTGAATACAGCTAAACGTGATAAATATAGCATCAGAATATAGCCAAATGTATTCAGAGAGTATGAAAATGCACATATAGCTCAAAATCAACAAACATTCATCTGTAGTACCCTTGGTCCTCCTTATCCACAGATTTTTTTATCCATGGATTCAAGCATCCACAGCTTGAAAACATTCACAAAAATATATACATTCCAATAAGCAAACTTGATTTTACCATTTTATATAAGAGGCACATTTTACTATGCCATTGTGTATAATGGGACATGGGCATCCACAGATTTTGTTATCCACAGGGGATCCTGGAACCAAACCCCAGTGGATACCAAAGAAAGCAATGAATGAAAATACTGAAACCCTGAAAGAAACTGCAAGTGAAAAAGGTAAATATTTATTTTGCTACAAAGTTTATGTTTCCTGAATGTAATATTATATCCCATTGGGCTGTGACACCTTTGCCTTTATGCAAAAGAAACCACTGTATGCTTTCTAATCTCATCTCAGGTTTAACTATTGGACGAGTCTGGACCAACACACAGGAGATTATCGCACTACCTTTAGAACGCCTTAAAAAGAGACTCACCTTGCCTGAATTAAAGAAAAATTTGGGCTGCAATCAGATGTTATTACATGGATTTCCCTGAAAAACTGCCATCAGAATGCAGCCTGAATTCAGCCCGGCTAACTTAGGGCCTTTACAGACTGCCAGAAATAATGCAGCTTGAGGCCGCTTTAACTGTCCTGACTCAGTGCTAAGGAATCATGGTAATTGTATTTTTTTTTCTGGGACATTGAGCCTTCTCTGTCAGAGAGCACTGGTGCCACAATAAACTACAGTTCCCATGATTCCTTAGCACTGAGCCAGGACATTTAAAGTGGCCTCAAGCTGCATTATTTCTGTCAGCCTGTAAAGGCCCTTAATTCACTTTGGCAGCCATTTTTCTAAGGGGAGATGAATTCAGGACCTTGGAGCTTATCACATTAATTTTAAAACCGGCTTACCTGATTCAGATTAAATTTTAAAGCGGATGGCATCCTGATATTATCAGAAGGATGTAGCCACGAAATCGCTGCCCTGGTCCATTCTGGATCCATCCTCACTACCAAGGCTGCTCCGGCATCCATTTTCTTAAGCTGGAAAACTCCCTGCTTTGAAAAGAGGGGCGCTGAGCAGCCCTGGGAGCAGGGATGGACTAGGCAGTGATTCCAGCTGCTAAATCCTTCTGATAACATCAGGATGCTGCCCATTTTAAATTTTAAGCCAGCTCAAGTAAGCCGGTTTTATTACCTTTGCAATCCAGTATATCTCTATCCTTTGTGAGGCCACAGACCCCTTTGTTAGGCAGGGAACACTGATTTTCTCAAGAAGCTTTCATGCTTTTGCATCAGAAAAACTTCTTGGTGGTGTTGAGGTAAAACATGCCAGTGCAGTCCCAATTTAACAAAATGTTTTATCTTTGTTGGAGGTAGAAACCTCAAATAGTAAAGCAAAGCAAAGCATTTTTATTTATATACCGCTTCATACCACGCTATGCAGTGTCTAAGCGGTTTACAACTGTAAGCTCATTGCCCCCCAACAGTTGGGTACTCATTTTAGCAACCTTGGAAGGATGCAGGCCTGAGTCAAGCTTGAGCCCTGGCTGGTACTGAACTCTCAACCTTGTGGTTTATGAGTGAGTGGCTGCAGTACAGGCATTTAACCACTGCGCCACCAAGGCTCCCAGTCCATTATCTCTCTTTAGGATTCCACTGTTGCAGCTATAACGCAGTATCTTCAAATCCAGAAAACATATCCAGGAGTAGCCATGTTGGCCACATAGCAAAAACCAATAACAATAACAAAGTCCAACTGAAGTCCAATATTAGAGGTATTTTCACTTGCTCATCTTCTAATGTGATATATGCTATGCTGTGCCAACAATATCCTTTAGCACTCTACGTTGGGAAAATGGGGCAGTCTCTGAACCAGACCATAAATTGACATGACTGAGAAATTAGGAATGGGAATATACAAAAACCAGTTGTAGAACACTTAAGTCTTCATGTGCATTCCATCTTGGACCTCAGAACAGAGTTCCTTGAACAACAACAACAAAACAAAAAAAATACAGAGGAAGATTGGAAAGAAAAACAGCAGAATTGGAATATATCCACAAACTCCAGTCCATCAACAGTGGGTTAAAAGAGACAATGGTTTTGTGGCACACTACCCACATTATAATGCTCTCTTGGCCAGTTCATCACATCTCCCTTCTGGTTCCCAGCCAGCATCACATTACATTCCAGTAACTCCCACCACCATTCATATGGTTATCTACTCATCTTGGCTTTAGGCAACATCCTTCCTCCTCCTTTTGTCCCTCAATGACTAATTAAAACAGAACTTGTCACATTATCACCATACCCACATTTTTTTCATCTCTACTGCTATTCACACACCTGATTATAAAGGTCTGTTCTAGGCACTTCATGCATCTGAGGGAGTAGACTCAAGTCAAACAAGGTTTATGCTTCTAACCTCTTTCTTTCTCTGTCTCAAAGGTGCTACAAGATCCCTTTGCATACAGTTAGTTAAGTACGGTTCTTGCAAAAATATCTTACAGTTTCAGGTATATATGTATTGTTTGAAATATTTCTAATGTTCTCTGACTCAGCAAATGGCAGCACAGGGTACAATAAAACAATGGAAAGCAATCTAAAATAATGTAACTCATAATCCAACCAAGCCATGATCTCAGTAGGCTCCAAATGCTTGGCTGAAAAGCCAGGCTTTAGTTTGGCACTGAAATAAGAGCAATGTTGGTACTAGTCAGGCTTCCAAGGAAAGGGCAGTCCACTCTGGAGCAGTATATTTTTAGTTCAGTGGACTTCTCATTTCTGAAGCATGTGTGTTTCCATAAAGAATTAAATGCCAAACAGAATAGAACCATCTCAATTTCTCTAACCCTGCCACAACTAAGATATGTCCCTCTAGTATGGGTATACAGGATATAACTAATCTGGAAAAGTTGTGAATGTATGATATAAAAATCAACACCACTGTAGATAATATTAAAAGAAAGCTCAAAAATTAATCTCTTTAGCATAGTGAGTTCTCCTATAGAGTACTCTATTTTATCTAATTCAGGAAACATGCCAACATACTGAAAATGATTCAGTGGGAAGTGCAAAGCTAATGACCAGGACCCAGAAGAGGACTCCTGGTGGCAGAATGGAAAGTTCCTGCCGTGTATCTACAACCTCTGGAGTGTCTACAAGCCCTGGAGTCAGTGATGGTAAATGTGAAAGATAGTACTCAATCGCTCACACCAAGTAATAATTTTGTAAAGCAGAAACTGAACAATTAGTCCCAAGCCCACTTATGCTCAATTGTGGATCTGCTGTAAGTAAGTAAGTACATTTATTCGGTCATTGACCAGCAATCAAAATTATAAAAACAGTATAAAATACAAAACAGTGTAGACAATTACAATAATACACATTAAAAATCATACAAATAAATCATAAATAAATCATAAAATTAGAATAAGATAAAAATAAAATAAAATTGCAGGCATGTCCGAGCCCATAAGTTATCTCTACTTGGGTCCATTACTTCCCCTTCAGCCTTTGTCAATTTGACTTGTTATTCTCCACTAGTCATAAGAAGGAATATACTATTAGTATGGCTAAATTAATGCTAAATTAGTGTCACAAATAGGGTCATATGCGGCCAACATTGTCAGGGCTGAGTCTACAGCCTTGGATCTGCTGTGAATACTTTACAAATGGCATATCCACTTTTAATGGCTAACACTGAACTTTTGAAAACTTTTGCACACCCACAAATCCATCTCAGATTTTTAAAAAATAATGAAATTGCATGACCACCTTAAAAACAACTCTTGTCTTGTTTTCTTCCCCCCCCCCCCCCCCCCCCATAGCATCAGTTAATCTAAAACTCTAAAACAGGGGTAGGCAACCTTTCCCCTTTAAGGGCTGAGGGACTTCAGCTCCCAGAAGCCTCAGCCATGTTGGCCAATAGTCCCATGTTGGCCAGTAGCTCCTGGGATTCTGGGAGCTGAAGTCCCTTGGCCCTTAAAGGGGAAAGGTTGCCTAGCCCTGCTCTAAAATCATGACATAAGTCAAGGGACCTGCTCTACTTTATTTCTTATAGTTGGTAAAACAAAAATGAAATCATGTCAGATAGTTTACTTCACTAGCTGTCACCATAAAGGAGGGGAGGGGAGGAGGCAGAAATCCTGCTTTTGTGCCCTGTGACTAAAGGAATTACTAGTTTCAGCCTGAAATGATACCACCATTTTTGCACCATTTTCCAGAGATCTTTACAGCAAGTAGTTCATTCTTAATACATGAAAAACACCTCTTGTAAGGGTAAAAAATAATCTGCTGTGGAACTACTGTATTACAAGGTTAAAACCTGTTTCATCCTGCAGGCCAAATTCAATTTCAGTGGCACCAAAAGGAAAAAGGGTACAAAAATACCAGCCTATGTTTAGCTTTCAGCAACCACCCATTGAAACTCATCGTGTAAACAGCCATGTCAAAGAGAAGAATACAGGGATGACTGAAGATGCATCCAGCTGTTTTCTTGTAGCTGGATGCACTGCAAGAATGTAATCAACAGAGCTTGCAAGGACTTCCAGAGGTCTCTTCATATGTCTGTTGCAGCATATCTGCCTACAGAAAAATAACTGAGTCATCCTCATTTATCCCCCTGCTCTCTGAAAACATGAAAATGGCCACATGAGGAGGGGGGCTGCACTGGGTTTTTGGAGGGTACTATCAGGATATGTAGATATGTAGAGAGCCAGACTGGTGCAGTGGTTTAAGTGACCAGGATTCAAATCCTGGCTTGGCCATGTAAACCCACTAGGTGACCTTGGACAAATCATACTCTCTCAGCTTCAGAGGATGGCAATGGAAAAACCCCTCTGTGAAGAAAACCCAATTCACTTTAGGGTCACCATAAGTCAGAAATGACTTGCAGGCACACAACAACAGATGTATCTACATGATACATGTACGCAGGATCACAGCCAATATATCTATATTAGACAAGGGCAGCAATCCCATTCAAATAGAGTTGAGATTAAATCCTATGAAATGTAATGACCCAGCATGACATACTGATTTGAGCCTTGGACTATGACTCTGGAGTCCAGGGTTCAAATCCCCACTTGGTAATGGAAAATCACTGGGTGACCTTGGGAAAATCATACTCTGTCATTTGAGTTTGAGTTGAAGGCAAGGGAAAAATCCCTCTGAACAAATCTTGCAAAGAACACCCTGTGATAGTGTTGCCTTAGGGTCACCATAAATTGGAAATAATTTGAAGGCACACAACAACAAATGTAATGAAACTTACTTCTTGAGAACACACTACACCTTCTGAGAACATATGATAAAATAGGCTAAGAACTTTAGCTATAATATACAGATGCATCAGGGGGAGAATATGTGGTCAAGGAGATTGAAATTTACATTATGTTGTGATCTTAAAGAGAATTTAAAAAGATATATTGGTAGTATATGACACCAGATAAATTGTCTAAAATATATAACGGTGTTTCTAGTGCATGTTGGAAATGTGAACAACATCAAGGGACATTGTATCATATGTGGGGAACATGTCTAAAAAGCTTTAAAACAATTCAAATGCAGATGCAGATGCAGATGATTTTGAAGACTAATATTCAATTAAAACCAGAACTTTTCCTTTTGGGACTGTTGGATACACAGCTGGAGAATATCCACAGAAGATACTTCAATATGTGCAAGGATGGAAGAATTCAGTATTACCTAATATGGAGGAGTAGTTGTTGAAATTAACAGATTTAGTAGAAATTGGTAAATTTGACTTGTCTGATTAAAAAATGGTTATTAGTGACATTTCTCAAAGACTGAAAAACCCTTAAGAAAAGAAAATTATTTGTTAAGTTTTGGCTTTGATTATTAGAAGGAATAGGGTAGTGAGAGAAAGGAATTTGTTGTATTTGTAACTACTGTAAAGAAGATCAGAAGTTACCTTTTTTCTTCCTTCTCTTTCTTTCTTTCTTGTTTTTACATGTTTCTTTTTATTTCTAAATTTTTTTGTAATTCTTAATGTAGCTTAAGTTTTTGAATAAAAAGGTTCTTGAATAAACTATACATTGTATATATGGCTGAAGTAGAAATTGGTTAAACATAACATCAATAAATCTATGGTGCTCAGTGTTTACTAAGAAATTGCTGCACCCACTAGATGGAATATGTCCAAAGAAGAAATCCAAAAATTCTTAGTTTTATGACATGGGATTGTGGGAATATATATCAGGATGACTTCAGGCTGTGTTGTCAGTTCTTCAAATGAATGAGAAGAACGTGAAAGATTTGGGTCCAGTTTGGTGAGCTCTATGGCTGTTGAATGGTTAGCTGGTCAGTTTGATACTGACATCCTCATTGGTGTTTGTCTTGCATGTCCACATGCAGTATCTCACAGTAATTAATGGCAGATCTCCCATTTTTAAAATGGGCATGAACTGAAGCCTGGCTGTAGCCTTGCTAACAGTTGAGCCCTCACCCATCACCCCCAATTAATCATGAAAAAGTGGCAAACCTATCTGGTTCTCTTTCTTTATGCAATAAAACTGAATATTTTCCCAACCTCAAATCTGGTATTTGTTAATAATTTATGTGGCATGCAGAATCACCTCACTGAGAGAATAATAATTGTTCCTGCATAAACAAGGAGATTCTTAGAAAACCCTAAGGCTACTAGCAGAGGAGGTGTTGGCAGCTGAAGTAAAATAATGTTTATTATGATGCAATTGACTATAAAAGAAAATGAATGTCGACTATCTAAGTCTGAAACATTACAGCCCATGCAAGCTTATATAACATTTATGTAAACATTTATTGTGATGACTATGTAGTATAAAAATTAATTTGTTTGTATAAGGATATTAGAAAGATTTATTATTTATTTACCTTTTGTATATAAGATACTCAAGGGGATGTCTAAGTTTATTTAATAAGAGAAAATAGAGAAATGTGTGGGACCCACATTGGCTACACTATTTAGCCAATTTATTTACTATTAAGTCAGAGTAGTTACCAAAAGCAGTTAATTAAAGTAAATATCAACAATAAAACAGTCAAGACCACCAGAAGCTGAAAGACCCTGCACCAGCTTCATTGAGAAGGAGTTCAATCCAAGATCAAACCCAGAGAGATGACAACGCTGAAGATTGCTGAAACCTAAACTGTAAAGTACCTTTTATTTTAAGCCTGTTAGAGCTGGGGAGGAGAAACCTTTTTCTTTTGTTCTTCAAAATAAGTTTCCCCCTTTTGACTTTGCATTCAGCATTGGAGCTTTTTTGGGTAAAGGAGTTTGATCT
>CM034706.1:69732740-69748212 GCA_020142125.1 Phrynosoma platyrhinos | reverse complement strand
TTTCCACTTTATTATCGCTTTCTGGCCCACATGTGATAACATCCTTAATTTGTTTGTTTCATAAACATTATCTGGACAAACCAGGGGGTGATTGAAAAGGGGGGAAATAAACCTAAGAGGCGGGGGACTGTCATGCCCAGAAACTTCAGCCATGAATAGCTAGAGATTTATAGACCTGGAAAAGGGGGAAGATCGATGGGGTTGTATAGAGATATAGAAGGGTGAAGCAAAATTGGGAGGAAACTCACATCTGAATGATAGGGAGGACAGATGGGCAAAAAGGGAAGCTACTTTATGAGTTTGTTTACTTCCTAGAATCAAGCTTTGATGGCAGGCAAATTAACACCTTCCTTTTCAGGGACAGATACAGGTGATAGCAAAACTGGGGAAGCAAGGAAACTTAAAAGAATCTCTTGATGTGGCCAAGAACACCTGGCTGGCGAGCTGGGAAACAGAGGGGGTTAGGTGGGTAGGGATTTAAAGGGCAGAATCATCTGGGGAAGATTTAGATTTGACACCAACTGTTTGTGTACTGAACCTCTGTTTAGGATTCCAAAATAAATCGTCACTTAATTCTTGCTACGATGTTTTCTTGGCTATTCTGATGTTGGGCCAACAATCTTCACAATAGGGAGAAGGACCAGAATTCTTATTTGAGCAGAAATGACTTTATTTGGTCTTACACACACACACACACACACACACATAGCCCACTTTACCTGAGGGTAGGTGGTGCTAACCTGAAATGGACAGTAAAGGGGTTGCTTTACTAACTTGTTTTTCTAAGAAAGAAAGAAACAAACCAAATTCACTGCATTCCATTGTGGGGAATTATTATAAGTTTTCCTTAATAGTTTAATGTTGATAAATTGATATTTTTTTCCATGATTTAGCTTGATTTTCTTAGTGTCACCACTAATGTTTCACAGCTTGGGAGGTAAATCCTCATTCTCAAACACAAGTGCAAGTAATTACGATAGGTTTTTTCTTCACTGCAAGAGGGGTAAAAGACTGCACAGTATTCTCTCTATATTCAAGCACCCTGCAGTGTTTTAAAGGACTTTTCTGCACAGAAAGACAACTAGTGGTTTTGTGTGCAAAACCTGCACATGTGTTTCTATGCAGAATCCTTCAGAACATTTGGGAAACCCAAATATTGGGAGAAAACTGTGCAAAAGTATCATTGCTCTATTACTTTTCCCATTCGAGTTTCCTGAGTGGATGGAAGCTTTTATGTCAACTGGAAAGTGAAGAACAAAGAATATTCTTTCCATCCCTATTGCTAATTTAACTTGGGCAATGTGAAAAGCATGAAAGCATAATTCTCTGCTCTGCTCAAGAGACTCTAAACTGGGCCAGCCCTGACTTTAAAGCATCAGGGGTGCTTCAACAGCTACTCTTCTTATATTATGAAAGTAACATCTGGGTCATGCAGGCACCTCTTCTTCACAATGCCAAAATAAATTTCAAGTTCCCAATCTTTCTCTGTGAGAAACCTCTAAACAGCTCAGTCACTCAACTGAATTAGGACTTAATTATATATGCTCCTGCAACCTAATCCAAACTTGTTTTAATATGTAAGCCATCTTGAATCTGAATTTGGGGAAGGGCATGTCATAAATAAAGAGGAGGAAGAGGCAGAGGCAGCAAGGGTATCAAGGGATACCCTTGAAAATGGAATGGTATTAGCATAGCAAGGAACTGAACCAGGTGCCCCAAGATTTATAGCTTTACCAGAAAGATATACCACTCCAGAGAAGCGGTGAGAAGCTTTTGGCCTGGTAGATGTTTGGGGCAATTATATCTACAATTCCATACTGTTGACAGGGCTAAGTGGAGGTAATGAGACTTGTAGATCTGAAGGACCAGGTTTCCCCATTCTTGCTCAGGAATTAATGTTGGTAGGAGTCCTGAGTCATTGGTAAAGCCATTTTTGCTACTTCTTCAGAAAAAGAATGAGCTGCTGCTGAAAAATAAACATTACTTCTTTCTTTCACATTGCACACATATGGAATTTTTATACACTTTGGCCTTGTTTCCACTATGATTTAAAGCTAATTGCAGATCGGGTTATATGACCATCATTCCCACTTGAAACCAGTTCCGGTCCTATTGAGTTCAGTTTCAATCACGATGAAGCAAAAAAACTGCTGTTTCCTGACACTAGTTCTTTGATGGTTCTTTTAATTAATAATAATAATAATAATAATAATAATAATAAACTTTATATCCCGCCCCTCTGCAAATACAATCTTTTGAAAAGAATCAATTCCGAAACATGGGAACTATGGATCTGAATCGGATCATACTGGAGGGGAGGGACTAATGGCAGAGGGGTGTTTACCATCCCAACTCAGTTTCTGAGAGATCCGCCATCCCCCCCCAGCACTGCCTTTGTGCTTGTGTGACTTATGGATGCATGATATTGTGTCACCTATGGGCTTGTGCGACCTGTGGGCAAATTACCAAATATACTATCTGTTGTTTTTGCACCTTGGTGGCACACCGGGTGACTGGTCCAATGGCAGCTCAGTGAGACAAGTAGTTTTAATACCAATGGATCAAATCTTCTATCAGTTTTTTAAAAAATAGTTCAAAGCCAGGCTGCTCAAAGGGGAAATGGTGTACTTTTGAGCAGCCAAAGTCACCCTGCTCTGGTCCCATCCTCACCATGTTGCCACTTGTGTCACCAATGATGCTTAAATGATTGCCATGAATTTTGAACCGGTGCAAACTAGTGGGAATGACAATTATGCCAAAAAAGAAGCGATTAAAGGGAATAATGAAAAGATCCACTTTCATAGTGGGAACAACAGACCTTTTGGAATCGATTCACCAACACAGAGTCAAGGCAAATCGCAAACCGATTTAAATGTAAGTGGGAATGAAGCCTTTAACTGCCATTACTGCATCTAATTGAATCCTAGGGATTAGTAGTTTGGTGAAGCACTAGAGTTCTCTGACACAGAATTCTAAGTATCTTATAAAACTACAAATCCCACAATTCCATGGGATGGAGGCATGGCAGTTACATTGATATTAAAGAGTTCTAATTATGCAGTCTGAAAGAGACCTATGTCTGGAACAGGGGTGCAGCCCTTTACAGTCTTGTGTGATTCCTGGGCACCGCTGCAAACCTGCCAACCTTTGCAAGACCATGAACCTCCCCTACCCACAATTATTTTGGCCAAATATGTTTTTGTGAAAAATCACTCTGGGGCAAATGGTTTTTGTTTTTTAAAAGAAATTTTGGGGACTCACCCCCAAAGCAGAAGAAAACAGCCTGCAAAATTGCCCAGAAGTGACTTTCAATTCCTAGAATGAACTATGAAAATGACTCTGCCAAGGATCAGGTGGACTCAAAATGATCTTCTGACTATTGGAGCATGCCCACCTCTAGTGTAAAAGGATTCCATGGGCTTTGACCCATTTGTGTATGGAAACCTGGAAACCTTAGCTAATGGGGCATAAGATATAATATCTGTTATTCTCATAATCAATGGTTGCCCAAGATATAGCACATAAGCTTGGTCCCACCCTTCATTCAGTTTTGGCTGACATTTCCACATTATTTAACAACTTCATTAGTCTCTAAATGTTTAATCATCTGCCACTGCTTTGTTGACCAAAAACATGGGTGTGTGGGAATCTCTCCAGAGCAAAAGCTTCTTGATCTCCATATGTAGGCTCTGCAGGCATTTTAGCCACACCTAATAAAAAAAAAGCTTCCTTTTTTAGGGCCAAGAAGAGGTTTTGATACAACAGTGCATGGAAATCAGATCTAATAAATACAATGAAAGATTATGGAAGGTTGAAAGACATTTATCTGAATCATAATGAAAACTGAGAAACTGCTGTGTTTACTCCAGGTATGGAGAGAGCAACACACACACACACATCCCACTTTCTCAGCCCTATACATGTTCTTCCAGCAGCAAGTCCCATTACGTTCAACAGGATTTACTTCCAAGCAGGTGTTTAAAGGAATGCAGCCTACGTTTATTTGACAACATGATGAATATAAACATATCTCAAATCCACCAAGTAAATTCCACCTTCTTCCTGGTTTTGCATAAAATGCCTACTCTCACTTCACAGGACTAAACCTTGATGAACTTGTGCATGTAACTAATATACTGCACACACATATCATGTCAATAAATATTTGGTGAAGCACTAAACCTTATTAAAACAAAAATATCGAAGATACATGAATGTGTTCTGTAGTAACAATCAGCAGCCTAATTCCCAAAGGCATAAGAACAGTTTACTGTTCATTTTTTGTATTACTGTAAACTATAAAGTATTGTGTTTTTTGTAAATTATAGAGATAGATAGGTGAGGCAAGAAACTGACTTCCCAAGTGGGGGGACTCATTCAATAGATACAGGGTGATGACAGAAAAAGCCCAGCCAAACTGCAAGCCTTCCTTATTGTGTGAGCTATTTTGTCTGGAAGATGTTTATGTCCATTCACTCTTGTGCACTGACTGATTTCAGACATTCATTTGGGTAAACTACCAACCCATTTTACAGAATTCAACTATGTCCAAACATAATGATGCACTTGTGCTTACACCTAATATAACCTTTTAAAGTATCAAACTAATATTTTATAAGTAATATACTGAATTCATGTGCCACATAAATGTGTATTTGGTGATGTATTAATCAATATTATTACATGTTTCAGTGAAAGTGATGTGTAATATTAATATTTTACCTTAGTTATTATTTATTTACTTTTCAGTTCTGTTCAGTTCATGGGAAGAAAAGACAGTCTGTGTAAATTTTCTTGGTGGTTTCCCATTCAGAAACTGTCCAGAAACAGACCTGCTTAGCTTTCAAAATGCTACTGGAGAATGAAGCCAGGAAATATAGTGAGAGTGTCAGCTAAAGCAGCATCTTTCCTCACATTGTACAATCAAAGCCATTAAAGAAAGTATTTTCATTGGCTAGGGATTCTTGGATTTGAAATACAAAAAGTAATCTTTGCATGCTCTGTTCCACCATCCCACACATCTAGTCTTGCATTGCTCAAGTATATTATATATGGCTTGTTAATGATCAAATTAAATAATCACACACTTAGGGGACAATAGCAATAATTAAAAATGAATGTGCAGAAGAGAAAGAGAGAGCTAACCATTTGTCAGGAAAGTGTTGAAAAAAATCTTTTAAAGATAGACTAGCTACTCAAATACAACAAAAGCATTTCTCTAAGCTGAGAGCAATTTCCTCCTAAAATTTCAAAATAGTCCACCAGAGCCAGTGGTCCTCCATGCCTGAAAAATGTTTGTTTTGCTTCTGCGTATTTTCACTTGTAATTCTCAAAATAATGGCATTTGTGTGCATGTGCACGTTGTTCATTCTTTCTTTGCATGGCACATGTATGAATCTTAAGAAGAAACATACTTTGTATGAAGATCACAATTTATTTTCTTTTTACTTGAATAACAAAATTTACTCACTGAACTGTAATTTACTGCAAGCTTCCTTGCTGTTTTTTTAAAATCAGAGTATATATTCTTCTTTGTTAATATATTTCCCTTTAAAAGAAACAACAAATTAACCGGTCTAATCTAGCTTCTAACCAAATCTCTGCGTTTGAAGAAGTCTCTGTTACGCAGGTGCAAGATCATTTCTTTATAGACAGTTCATTAATTCTGAACACCTATGTAATCATTGCCATGCCTTAAATTCAACACATACTTCTGCTGCTTTAGGTGCAGGCTGACAGTGCTACTTTGTTGATTCACATATACCTCTGTAGGAGAAGTTTCAATAAATCACTACCAAAACAGAGCCTCTTGTAAAGGCCACCTGCTCTGAGCCAGACATTCAAAGAGCAAAGAAGGGGGGTTATTCTTGAAGAAGGTTTCAGAGAACTGCAATTGTTTGAGAAGTCCGTCCAAATGAAACAGATGGAAAGAGGGGAACACCATTATTTTAAGTCTGGACAAAATAAAATAGTGAAAACCAATACTGTCTCAGTTGCCATAATATTTTATTGTTATGTTTCAGAACTCTCTTCTTGGTACAGGACTGGATTAATTATCTAAGGGTCCTGATATTATCCTTCTCATCTATTCTATTTTATGATACAGATCTAATACTCTACCTATACTAGTTACTGGTAGGAAAGTGAGATTACAGAAAAATTATAGAGTAGTAGGAGCACAGTGTGATTCTTCTAGGTTTAGCAACTGGATTAAAGTTGTACATGCATCTTCTGAATTTACCTTTCCTAATACAGCAGTTCTAGGTTAGGGGAGTGATTCAGATGGGAATTTTTTTTTCATGTAATATCATTACTACTATCTGATTTTAAAAGGCCAAATAGACAATCAGAGTTATCTCAAGGAACAGAAAAACAAGCAAATATATCAAAGTAAAATCTCTGTCTCCTGCTCTCCAAACACACAGGGAGAGTTTAAAAAATGACATTGTCATACAGCAAAACTGCTCTATAATCATTATTACTTACTCTTAAATTTGTTTATCCCATTCCTAATTATGTTGTCCTATAATAATACTTTCAATACCTGTCTTCACATTTTGATAATTAGCTTTCTTACACCAGGAAGAAACAAGCATCATTCAAGGATTCTCCCTTCTTCAGCATGTCGTATTATATCTCAGTAAACATATCCAGTGTATTGTACAGCTCTTCATGTAAACTCCATATATTTAGATTCACTTTTGTCTTTTTCTCTTGTGATTAGCTAAGTAACATTCAGGTGATTTCCTGTGAATATCTGAAGGAATATACACAAACATGTGACAACTCCTAGATTGTGCTAAAAAAAATTCCTTTGGATCTTTGTCATCTTGGCAAAAACACATGAGACTAATTTACAGATGTACTGTAATCTTTCCATCTGCCTTTCTCTAGTATTAGGCCATATAACTTCAGCCAGTGTTTAGATTTCATCACACAGGGGTGCCAATTCCATGCAGAGTTAGAAGAAGAAAAGGTGAATGAATCATCCTGAAGGATTCCAGATGTCGTGTTCCTATTACCTGTTTAAGTGCATGCATTCATATATATCTTTTGCTCTGAAAACAAGGACCAAATTCAAGGCAGAACTGAACATCCTTCAGCTTTTCAGTAGACTTAATAAACATCCAACTGGTTATTGGACTGTGGTGCACTTATTTGTCTCCACCCAGACATACAAATCCTGCAGTTGGGAAACACCACTCAGAATACTGTGGCCTGGTGGCCATGCTGGTTGGAGGAGTCTGGAACAAGACCTAGTTTAACACTAGTGGAATGAAATGCCCTACTAATGTAGTTCCATGAGTTCCAGGAAGGATAGAGGGTGTGTGTATCCAGACAGTGTGACAGGCAATGCTAGCATCCAACGCTGGCTCATGGGCACTAGGCATGTTATTCGGTCCTGTTGTACTGTCGGGCCTCTTCACAACAAGTTGAACTGCTTGTGAAAGGTAGTCTGGGATGCCTCTTTGAATGAGCATGGAAAGGTTACAATCAAACCAGGAGTTGCATGAGTGTTGTGGCAGTGTTGGATTGAATTTGTAGTCCAAAAAATAATTTTTCCAAGCTTTCCTCCCATGCACTTTTTTGCCATAATTTTCCATAATTTTCTGACTGCTTCTCAGTCAACTTGGCTATGGTCTTTACCCAACATCAGACTGCCATAGTTTAAAGGAGAAGCATATGCAATATAAAGTTGTCAATGAGCACTGTTCAAGGTCCTGAGTTTTCAGAGTCCAAAACCTGTGAATATAGGATTTGAGATGTTACAGGACATGGACCCTGGTAATATTATATTATTGTTGTTATAAGGTCCCTGGTTCACACAGTTTATTAAACATGAACCACAGTTGTTCAGAGTATGCTATTTGAATTGAAAACACTATGAATAACAAATGGGAAAAACACACAAACATGCTTTTCAAGACTGTTCATTCATCCTGAGATTCTTTCCCCTTACCTGTGAAGAGCAATTTAGACTTAGAAGAAGGAGGAGTAAAGATAGGAAAAAGGGACATCAACAATCTAAGATATGCAGACAACACCATCCTTCCCTTCCCCCCCCCTTTTTTATTTTTTTATTTTTTTATTTATATTATTGTTGTTGTTGTTGTTGTTGTTGTAAAACATTAGGCAAAACTGGGGATGGGAATAAAAAGGAAATCACAATCAGTTTATAAATTACCATTTCAAATATAAATTGGATTCAGGTTTTTGTTCCTACATACTTTTAAGCTGTGAGGAACATAGGGGAAAATACCTGGTAATGGCATGGAAACAGATTGGTTGAAATTCTGGACAAATTAAGGTTGATTAAAATACTGAGATAAATGAAATTTGGAGGAATGCTGCCAAGGACATGCTAAAACCAGACCAACTACCCCAAGAGTAAGAACAATCTTGAAAACACATGAAACCAGTGCATGAAAACAGCAGGTGCATTTCCCCCCTTTTCTTCTACTATTTATCACTGTCAATTCCGATTTCATTACTGTTGTTATCATTATTACTGTTTAATTATGTTTTGCAGTTTTACATTTTGCTCTGTGCTACCTTGAGAGATCCTACTGTAAATGGTGCCATACGCATCTTTTAATTCAGGGGTAGGCAACCTTTCCCCTTTAAGGGCCGAGGGACTTCAGCTCCCAGAAGCCTCAGCCATGTTGGCCAATAGTCCCATGTTGGCCAATAGCTCCTGGGATTCTGGGAGCTGAAGTCCCTCGGCCCTTAAAGGGGAAAGGTTGCCTACCCCTGTTTTAATTAAATCAATAAACTGGTAACTTAGGGGGAAAGCAGACAGGCGGCCATGGACCGCCCCAAGAAGCGGAGTATTGGGGCCACTGCTAACACATGCAGCGGCCCCAATACATCCTTCTGTCAGCCCTAGAACAAGCACTAAAATGTCGCACCTTCCAGAGCAGGTAGAAGGGGCGCCGGAAGAGGCACAGCATGCCTCTTTTGCGCTCCTTCTGGCTCAGCCCGTATGGAGGGTGCGCCGGAAGGACGTCATTGGAGTGCTCACCATGTGGAACGGTGTGCACTCCAATTACGTCCTCAGGAAGGGGTCGGGGTGGCTGGCAGCCAGCTACCCCTCCCCTTCCCTGGCTCCAAGACAGCACTTTGTGCCATCTGCCTTGTTACATTTTAGGAAGCAGAAACCAAACACACATCTTTTTAAAAAACCGAAAACATATATCTGGGGGAAAGAATCTTATCCATTCTTTATCTTGAAACATTATACTGTCAGGGTCAGACTGCAAAAACAAAATTAGTCACCCAGCTGCTCACATAGAATGCTTCCAGAGAAAAGTGTTCCCAAAGTTATTGATCCAAAGACCTTGTATTCCATCTTTTCCTCATTAACATATTTTCTCTGGAATGAAATGGTGGGAAAATATAGGAGGATGACAATGGATGATTATGATGTCTAGACCTTCCATAATATTTCATGAATGAAGCACAGTGATTGTATAATAATAATTTTAAAAACTCATCTGGAAAGACATATAGATATTAGTCTACATCAGGGGTAGGCAACCTGTCCCCTTTAAGGGCCAAGGGACTTCAGCTCCCAGAATCCCGGGAGCTATTGGCCAACATGGGACTATTGGCCAACATGGCTGAGGCTTCTGGGAGTTGAAGTCCCTCGGCCCTTAAAGGGGAAAGGTTGCCTACTCCTGGTCTACATTATCAGTGGGTTGAAGGTACAATCATGTACATGTTTACTCAAAAGTCCCAACATGTGTAATATTTTTGATCTGTGAACAGAAATAAAGTTCATGAAGGGAGAGTTCAATTCACAGAAGCATCTTTCTGTGAGTAGAACCTTTCTACTGTCAATGTTCCCAGAGTGAAAACAATAGATAACATTGTCTAGCTACCTATCATACACATCAAATCATGAGTATCTTACTTGCCCAAAGTTTAGAAGTTACATGTTGTAGGTAATAATTGGCTCATCCAGACTGAATGGGGTTGTACCTGATTATATCAGGATTTTTGAAAATATCCATACAACTTGCCTCCTGTTCTAGTTTAATTCTCATACATTTTTAGGACTAGCCATGACTTTTCAAACCTGAAAGTTTCCAATACAGGCAGAGGTAAATTACCACATTTGTGTTCATTGTCTTGGTTCCTCCTGTACTTCTGGGTGGTTTCACTGATGACATGCTGAATGAGGGTGAGACCTTTGCCATGGAGGTTTTCATCTGACCTTCCTTCTCTCATTGCATTTATGCTTACTAGACTGAAAGCTTCTTCTTTTCCCTCCTGCTTTTAATAGTTATAGTGCTAAGGAATTTTGTATTTAACACTATGATTACTGCATATACTCATGTATAAGACTAGAAATTTTAGTCAAAAAATCGACACACACCACCATGGACACAACTTATCCAAGGATCAATGTAAGTACTATAGCAGGGACAGGCAACTTTTTTGAGACCTGGGCCGGTCTCCTGTAGCCCAGGTCTCGGCTGGGCCAAGGGGGGGGAATGGCGGTGTGCACGCTTATGCACGCGCGCGCACCCTCCTCCACCGCAAGTGACCCCCCTTGCGCCCGTGGCCGCCGCCGTAGTGCACACGGCCACAGCCGCCATGCCGCATGTCGCGGCCACCATTTTGGAAGTCAAAATGGTGGCCGCAACGCGTTTGCACATGCGCAAGAGTACTGGGCATGCACAAACGCATAACGCCCCCCATTTTGACTTTCAAAATGGTGGCTGCGACATGCGCCGCCGAAAATGCACCCCGACGGCGGTGCGCGGCGGCGACGGTGGCAACCTTCGGCCTGGGCCAGTAAGTCCGGGGCCTGGGGCCTTAACCGGCCCCTGGGCCGTAGGTTGCCGGTCCCTGTACTATAGTTTTACTCTTATCAGAAAGGCACCATCCCTTTCTCTGAGTAGAGTGGTGAAAAGTGAGAACTTAGGGCCTTTGCAGACTGCTAGAAATAGTGCAAATTGAGTCCACTTTAAGGGTTAGGGTTAGGGAATCATGTGAACTGTATTTTATTGTGGCACCAGAGCTCTCTGACAGAGAAGGCTCAAAGTCTCAGGGGGGAAAAAACAATTCCCATGATTCCCTAGCATTAACCCTAACCCTTAAAGTGGACTCAATTTGTACTATTTCTGCAGTCTGCAAAGGCCCTTAGTCAACCCCGGAAGCACCTAAAAGAAGCACCAACCACCCTCACTCCCCTCTCTACTATCTCTGCTGTGGTACTGCTTTTGACCTTTTTCAATGCCTGGGGGGGGGGGAAATTGCAGCGGTGGCAGCTCTTTGGTGCTTCCCCTCAAATGAGGACTGAGAAAAATTAGGCTTTGAAGGATATGAATTAGGGGGGAAGCAGATGGGCAGCCCTCAGCCGCCCCGGGAAGCTGCACGGTGGGGCTGAGGTATCCCCACAGCTTGGCCCCGCAGCGCAGCTTCGCCGCCCCAGGAAGGAGCGCTGAAATAGCGCTCCTTCCACAAGTCATCGAAGGTGCACCGCAAAAGGCTGGCAGCACACCTTCGGCAACTCTTCTGCTGCAGCATGTGCGGATGCTGCAGCGGGAAGGCATCGTTGGAGCACGGGCCATGCGGAGGGGCTGGCGCTCCGATGATGCCTTCAGGAAGGGGTTGGAGTGCCCACCGTGAGGCTGTCCCTCCCCTTCCTTGCCCCCCAAACGGCCCTTTGCGCCGTCTGCTTCCCCAGGTAAAGTTATCACACTGACGTTAAAGGCTATAATCACTGCTAATGTAGTCACCATTTTCTTTTATTTGACTTTTCATCTTTTTTGACATGTGTGCATTTTCTTAGCCCTGGACCTTATCTCACGGGGCCAAAAGCAGCAAGAATCCACTAAGAATCAGGCGCTATAGCGCTATACATTCCTGGGTGATCACACGACGTCGCTCAGAATGCACTAAGAATCAGGCGCTATAGCGCTATAGTTTTCCGGGTGATCACACGACGTCGCTCAGAATCCGCTAAGAATCAGGCGCTATAGCGCTATAGTTTTCCGGGTGATTACACGACGTCGCTCAGAATCAAACAAGAAACCGCTCGGAATGCAGCATCATTCGGGTTCTTTTGTATGTCGGTTTCAGCGGGCATTGCAATAGCACTAGCTTATCCATAGCGCTATTATAGCGCTAGCGCCATATTTATACTAGCGCTATAGTACTGCAATGATGCTCATATTGCTTTCTTGCCACTTTTGAGAGCAGCGTGGGATAAGGTCCCCTGTCCATGCTTGGTCACCTCCCACACACATCGCATAGCCATGATTTACCATAGTTCCCTCCTCATCCATCCAGTCTTATGGATGAGCACAGTTATGCCTGTCAGAATTTTGTACGTTCTTTGGTATCATTTTCCTTTTCTTCATCCTTTATATCCTTTAGTACATGCTCCTACATTTCACCCTGAACCCATCCACAGGTCATATCAAAATCCATAATTTTGACCTAAAAATCAATTTATATGTAAGGTCAATTTATAGTCAAGTGTATATGATGTATATCAGGGGTAGGCAACCTTTCCCCTTTAAGGGCCGATTGGGAGTTCCTGCATGGCAGGGGGTTGGACTGGATGGCCCTTGTGGTCTCTTCCAACTCTATGATTCTATGATTCTATGATAGGGATAAGAAAATCTGCCTCACCACAGTTAATTACATTGCAAGCAGTAAAAAATGGTGGGAAAACCCCTGATATGCTTAAGGCATGACTAGATGTGCGAGCTGGAACCCAAAAACAGAACAGCCCAACATTTACCTAAACTATTGGGCCTTCTGCAGGAGCCCGATATTAGTAGTAATATGCCACTTTGAGCAGCAAAGATGGTATAACAGCATTTCTCTTGCAAATAACTTGACAACTGATAATATCTCCCCTCCTTCACTGCATAATAAGTAATGTTACTTATCATGTCTACCTATTACTTCTTACTTTGGAGGCAGGGAAGTTCTTTTAATTTTATTATATTACTTTACAGATATAGATATTTTAAATAAGGAAACTAATGCAACAAGCACATGCATAGCAATATTTATATAAACACACAGCACCATTTATGTTTTTAGGGATTAGAATGAGATATATAAATAATTACTTTTAGAAGGTAACTTCCCAAGTTCAGTACATACCCAGTATAATGAACAGATGCCTTATGAAAACTAGATTTGTTATGAACAAAAACCCTACATCTATTAGAAACTTTGAGAAAGAAGTAATAGTGAGAGGGTATTTGTTACCCTAGTACTCAAGATGTGAACTGTTTCTCAAAGCACAGCACAACAAACCTGTTCCTTCTTTTGAAACTGCAAAATGAATGTTCCATTTGTGCGGTGACACCAAGGATAAAGAATATTCCTCAACACACACATTGAACATGGAGGCCACATCTATCAATGGGTTTTGCTATTACAGTTATATGGGTATCCCAGGCCAATGTTCCACTAAATGTCAAGTTGGGAAAGATGCAGATAGATTTTGACTGTACACCTAGCTAGTCTGTCCTAAATAATTTTCAACACTGTTCCTTATTCCATCCATCTTGCTTTGTTCTGAAGTTCAGTCTCAGTTGTCAGACTGTTGGCAAAATGACTGGGGTTCAGTGAATGACCACATACAAGTGAACAATAGCTCTGAATGCTGTTTGTGGAAGAGATAACATGCTGTGTCCACAAACCAGATTTGCAATATATGAGAACTACTAGTGAGGAAAAATATTTTTTCTCTTTGTTAGCAGTAATCTTAATCAAAATCTCAGCACAGAAAATGTCTTGCCACTAAAGCACTTTTTGCTAACAAGCCTGTATAGCTAATGAAAACTTTTGTTTGTTTGGCCAGTTTTGTTGTCCTCTTTTCAATATTAAGATCTGTGAGATGATTTGGGGAGATGTTGTAATTACTCTTTCCTCACTGTTGGCTCCATTACTTGTCCTTTTTAATTCTCCTTTTATCTCTATCCCGTTGTTCCACATCTCATCATGCCACACAGCACTAGTTAAATAAATCCCCAGTTCTCCCTTTTGTGCAACATTAATCCTTTTATTTCATAAATCTTGTTTAATCCAAAGGGCTTCTTTTCATCTTCTTAACTGTCAGCTGGGTCACTATGGTTTCCTATCAACAACTTCCACAAATCCTATATGGAGTTTGCTTTCCTTCCTTTTTTTTTTTTTTTTTTTTTTAAGCTTTCAAGTGTTTCTATATTGTCATTATTTTTCAACTCTCAGTATCCCCAACCTCTAAATGGCACATTACTGCACTCTCTGTCTTTCATATATTCTCACTCTTCAGCCATTTATATTTCAATCCAGTGTTAATCAAGCTTAGAATGATGTCCATTTTCTTAGAAACCTCTTGAAAGTCTGATATTTGAAAATGTTTTGCTTGCATAGTTTCATATCATCAGAAATTTTTCTCAAATTTCATCAATTCACACACTTAATTATCCACTCACTAAAAAAAACAGGAATTAAAAAGGGGGGAAGAATAGCAACACTTGACTATAGAGTTTGGAATGTTGAGTTTGAAATTTAGTTTAATAACACTAAACATTAGGTATTAGGGAAACAATTCACTGCCACCAGCACTAACAATGACATTTATCCAAGTAATTATCAATTAACTCATTATTTAGACCATTTAGGAGCCCCTACAGAGAATGGCAGGAAGGCTGTCACTTTATACCCTGGGGTACATTTTGTTATATATATTTATTTATTTATTTATTGAAATATTTCTAGTATACCCTATAACAAAAAGATCTCAGAATGGCTTGCAAGTAAAATTTAAACAGACTTGTTAAAACAGTTTAACCTGTTTAATATGTTTTTTTTTGCTTATTTAAATTGTTTTTTTAATTGTTTGAAACATAATTAATAATTTCAACAGCTTTAAAAGATTGAAACAGTTTGAAACTATGGGACCGCCCCTAACAAAGCTGGGTGGGAGGTGGATCATAACCATGATTAATGTTAACCTGCTTTTGAGATGGGGAAGCCTATTCTGAATGATGTTCCACTGCCTTTGAAGGGTCATGTTTCCACCTAGGAAAGGTTGCTTCTGGAGTTGAAGTAGCCAGGCACTGGAGGTCAGGACCACTTTTGCCTTCTTCACCATAGTCTGTTTGGCTTTTGAATTATTGTAAATGCTGTTAATTCCACTCCCTGGTTTGTTTGTTGAAGTTCTTTCCCTTTTGTTCTTAATGCTATTGCTCTGATGCTGTTATAAACATTTAAAATTGTAAGTGACATTAGGGACACCTCATAAATATTTGTAGAAATAAAACAAATAAAAATATGCTTCTGATTATTTCTCCCTCCCACGCTAGTCTAGCCATTGTGATTCTATTTTCACTTTTAAAACAACTACCTTAAATGTCAGGGACAGCTTCAGGAAATTTGCCTGGACATCCTTGGCTGGATTCATCAAAGAAGCCGGATAGGCGGAAAGAATGGCAGGAGTTTCCTGTGAATAGAG
>CM034706.1:69710103-69724959 GCA_020142125.1 Phrynosoma platyrhinos | reverse complement strand
GGATTAATTTCGTAAGTAGAGGTTCCACTGTATAATATTCAAGGTGTAGTAGGAACAAAGCAGACTAGAGTGGTACTATTACCTCCCTTGATCTGAATGCTATACTTCTGTTAAAGAGTAGAATTAGAATTTGTGCTAACCTTGGCTCCTGTTTAACTTATGGTCTAATGAATACAGAACCTTACATTTATGCCTGTTGACATTCATTTTGTTAGTTTTAGTTAAATTGTACAATTTGTGATGGCAGCTTAAGTATGATTCTGTCTTCTGAAATATTCAATAGTGCACACCGTTTAGTGTTATCTGCAGATTTGACAAGTATCTCCTTGCTCTTTCATCCAAGTCATTCATAAATATGTTTAATAACACTGAACTAGAAAAAGAATGACTACAACCATTGTTGAGTATTCTGTGAGTCTGGTACATCAACAAATTCACCTATCCATAGCTTTTCATTAATGGATTCAGTTCCATTCTTTTTACTTCTTTCTACTTACTCACTGAAATGTGTGTTTGTTTGTTTTTTACTAGAAGCAATTGCTGTGCATATAAAATATTCAGTGTAGTTTGATGTATGTGATTTTAATTGGGGGTTGGTCTGATTTTTTTTTAAAGAAAGCAAACTCCAACTCAGGATTATATGATTTGCATGGAGGTGGGGAAGACTCAGAAAAGAAATTAGTTTCTGGATTTACGGCTAACAGAATCCTCATACAACTCAGCTAATGCTCTGGGGAAAGTAAGCTTTCCAGGGTGAGTCTTTTCTGCATGTTATTCTTTCCAGAAACTAGCTGGGGAATCTGGGAATCTAAGTAAATCCATAAGTAACTTCTTAGCCAAGCTCTATGAAGATTCCTGTCTGAAATATTGGAATGGTACTGCCAGTCAGTGTTGGAGACAATACAGATCTATAGATGTGTAGATGATCTACGGTAATAAGGAATGATATCAAGAAGGGCAGGTTTAAATATTATTTTAACACACTTAAAATACAATGGATTGCATGACAGTTATGTGAGCTAAATTGAATGTTTCCTACAGAGTCTCCTGATATTCCTGTCCATTACAAAACAAGATGCAAACTAGTCTAATGCTACAAGTATTGTTCATTACACAGTAATATGTGAGATCGATTTAAATGGGACCAGAGATTAAGTGAGAAAAGCCAGGTGGCTAATTGTACATTACAATCCAATACATGCAAATGAGCTTCAATTTTCTTTATTAAAAAGAAAGGTGGCATTGAGAGAGAGAATTTAGAGTGCACAAGTATAGAGGAAGAATAATTAGCACTTTCTTTAGTTTAAAAAAAACACAACGATGAAGCACATTTGTCTTAGCCATATAATTGTTATGCCTTCAGCTACAAAACATTTCATATGTTATGTGTGTGAAATGGTAGTAAGTGTTAAATGTGATGACAAGGACATAAAGCCACAATATTAGTCCCACTGCATTGCCTGCCTGGGTAGCCATACACACATGGAAGCTGAAGAGGAACTCCTTTGCATGAGCCACCATGTGCTGGTGTTGAGGGAGGTCAGGGGCAACAGTCCTGCCTCCTATCTCCTTCATCATGACTGTACACCCTTCATTGAAATAACATGTGAAGGGGTTTCATGTGCCTTGAATAGTATGAGAACCAGGCTGAAGATGTAACAACTTCAGGCAGCACAGTTGGGAGACAGAAGCAAGGTGGTAGACAATACTGCCCACCACCAGTGTTGAAGAAAATTTCAGCTGCTAGTCTGGTCAGCTTTTGTACATTGAATGAGAAGGAGCATCATCTTGATGTTCATCTCCAACACCAAAATAACCTGGACCAGCCTCAAGTAATATGTAAATTAACCCTAAGCATTTTCACATTCTATATATTGCCAAGATGTGCTCAGACAAAATCATGGCATATGAGACACATAGAGTCACAGTGTGCTTCACATGAAAGCATCCCAGGCGGGGTGGAATTTGTTTCTCAGAGAGGCAGAGAGAAAAGTGTAATTATTAAATGACTATTCAGAGCATTCCGTCATTCCACTTAACTGTCATAATCACTTACATTTGACATTTTAATGCAAGTGAAATAACCCAAAACAGTCATTTGAGTACAATCCTGGAAATGAGACAGTTTTTTAAAATGTGTTTGTAATGATCTTCTGGATTCTGCTCAGTTTGTTGATCTCAGACCTGGGAATCACACACTACATTCTTCTACTAGGATGGAATGCAATTTCATTCACTGTTTTTTTTAGGGGGGAACCAACTAAGAATGTTTTGTTTTGTTTTTTGTCTATAGTTTATTCCCTTTCTGCTTCCACTTTGTATTTCTCAAGTTTTGGCCAGGTCCAGTAGCAACCATTCCAAGATATTGTATCTATTTTTTAACTTCAAAGTTATTTCACTTTGTTGTTGTTGTTAGGATGCCATGTTTAACTTTACCACTGCTCTATAGGGATACTTTTAATGAATTGATGAATGCATACTCATAAAGAGATTAAGGAGAGTAATGTCTCTACAATCTATATTTTGCAGAGGGAAAATATTTGCCATAATTGTATATCCATCTTTTCACTTCATATTTAATCAATGAAACAGAGGAAACTGACTCTTTCCAACTGTTCAAATCATGAATGCAGCTCTACCAGACGCAGTGTTGTAGAACCAATATTTTATACCTGCCAGTGGATTCAATTCCCAACTCAGCTGTGGACATTCAAATAGCTTTTAATAAATCCCTATTTATTCATTGCTCCATGCACATGAGAATGGCTTATATTCATGTAGCAAACACTGTTATCTCTTTTGAGTTATGAACTGTAAGTCTCCGTTCATAAATAAGGAATGATTTTAGGATTTAAAGTGCACAACAAAAAAGGACTGTTCCTCACTAGAGAGACAATTAGTGTATTCTACCATCTCCCTCATTTGCAATAAAAACTAGTAAGGGCTCTTTGCACAAGGCAAAAGCTGATGAATGAATAAATTCCACTTCTGAGTAAATTGAGATTATTTATGAATAAGATTCATAAATATGAATAAGATTCATAAATAAGACCCTTTCCATTTGTTAACTCCTACTGAGTACATAGATCATACACAAGCAAGCACAGAAGTTAGTACATGGAAGAATTTTCTGTTATTTGAAGTTCAAAAAAAAAACAACAACCCAGAGTATTTTACAAACACCAGAATTCTAAAAGAACATTTACAAAAGGGTCATCTGATTTTTTTTAATAACTTCATATTATCAGTGGTAAACTTACTGAATGAAGGGAAGAGTTATACCCACACCAACTTGTACCTCTGCAAAGGCATATATGGAGCCAGCATGGTCTAGTGGTTGGACATTGGTCTCCTTTGGGCTTGAATCCCTATTAAGCCATGGAAACCCACTAGGTCACAATCTTTGGGCCTAAGCAGACTGCCAGAAATAGTGCACATTAAATTGAGGCACTGACCTGGCTCAGTGCTAGGGAATCATGGGAATTTTATTTTTTTCTGAGACATTGAGCCTTCTCTGTCAGAGAGCTCTGGTGTCACAATAAATTACAGTTCCCATGATTCCTTAGCCCTGAGCCAGGGCAGTGCCTCAATTTAATGTGCACTATTTCTGGCAGTCTGCTTAGGCCCTTAACCTCCCTAACAGGAAGGCAAAGGCAAACCTCCTATGGATAATCTTGCTAAGAAAACCCCATGAGAGGATTGCCATAAATCAGAGACAATAGGAAAGAAACATAATGACAACAACAACAAAAAGGGCATATAAGAATGTATGAAAAAATAGTATGTATGGACATAGGTCTCTTCACACAACCTCTGAATGCTAGTGGCAGGGTGAGACTATGCAACATCACCTCATAGCCTACTCATATGAGTTCATTCTTTCAGCATGCAACAGGGTTTAAATTCTACCACTTGGCTTCAACTTACCATGTCTTTCAGATATCTCTGTGTGTATGTGTTTCTATGTTTGCAGTGACAGCAAAATGATAGGAAATGTCTTTGGCTATATCACAAGAAGACATGACCCATTAGAAAAGACAATAATGCATGGTAAGCTAGAAGGCAGTAGGAAAAGAGGAAGACTACATTCCGGATGGATAGACTCAATCAAGGAAGCCATGACCCTGAGTCTGCAAGACCTGAGCAGAGCAGAACTGTTGAGGATAGGGTACTTTGGAGGTCTCTCATTCATAGGGTTGCCATAAGTCAAAGTCAGTAACAACAATTACAACTGGCTGGAAATGAATTCAACAAACCAGAATTCTGGAAGTTATTATTTGGGCTACAACCCCCACTCACTATGGTTAGTGGGCACAGTGACTGTGGAAGGTAATCCAATAAAAGTAACTACCAACTTAAGAACCCAAAAATATCCTGATAAAAATTTGCAAGCTGTTCCTAGCACTTCTGTCAGGAAGGAAAAAAAATTAAGACTTAAATCTTTTGGCCACTTTTTAATTCCGCAAGCATCAAAGGTCTTATGAACTCTCCTGCACCACTTCATGTTCCTCACAGAATAGGGGGTTCTGTCTAGGTGAAGTATCAGTTAAACATCTATGTGCTTTTTTAAAAAATTCTGAATAATTGGATGATAGAACCAAAAGCAGAATCTTACAGTTGTAACACTTTATCTGAAAAATGTATTAGCATTATTTGATAAAGGTTGGAAAATCAGAGGATGGCAATGGCAAAACCCCTCTGAAGAAACTTACCAAGAAAATCTTGTAATAAGTTCACCATAGGTCCACCATAAGTCAGAAACAACTTGAAGGCATACAACAACAGATAAATTCATGTTAGTAGCCACCAAAGGTTACTTGACAGCAAGTAACTTACCACTTGATGAGTGCTTCCAAAAAGGATGGAAGATGCTTATCCATTAACATGAAATATATTTCCCTGCACATTGCTTTTGTACATAAATTGGTTTTCTTCATAGATTTCACACACACATACACATACACATACACACACACTATTGTGTGTAAGCATGCTTGAACATATCAAATGTTGGGAGCAGAGTGGAGGGGTCTACCATAACCCTCTAAGTCTAATCTTATCATGTCTTTGTTTCAGCTCTGTTCATAACATAAATACAGAACTTGGAGAAATCAGTTTCTAAACTACAACTCTCATAATCCTCCAATCAGCTTTGCCTTGGTCAGTTGAGCTGGGAAAACTACAGTTAAAAAGTTATTTTCACAAGCTATGGCTAAATAGTGGGTAAGAGACAAAAAAAAATTACAAGAGCCCGTAATTTTGTTGTTGTGCAATTTAAGTGAACACGAATCAGCTATGAAGTCTCAGTCTGGACATCAATTCAGCAGTGGAATCAGCCACATCATCATTCCTTGGATATTTACTTTAGTAAAAATGAAAAGGAGAAAGAGCTTCACTATTTTTATTTTTATTTTTTTGATTGTGAATTGCTCAGTGATTCAGTGTGTAATTCTATGCAACAACTTCTATCTTATGGAACAACCTTATTCAGACTAAAATCTCTTTGCAGTGTTGGACAGAAAATCCCTACACAGATAAGTCTCTTTTTATTCAGCATCAGGTTGATTCCACCAGATAACTAGGCAATTTAATTATTGTGTAATATTAATGGATTTCTTTTGATGGATTTAATTTAAATAAATATCCTCTCCCATATTTTGCCTCACTTCCCTTAAACTAAGATTCAGACCCCTGCCACACTATACAATGATAGTACTATGAGTCCACTTTAACTGCCATGGCAATATCCTATAGCAGTGGTGGCAAGCCTTTTAAGGCACCGAATGCCCAAAATAAAAAGCCTTCCAGCCCTGGATCTTACCCAGTACCAGGGGTGGGACATCCACCCCTGCCCTCCCAGGCCCTCAGCAGCCTCTCTGGAAGCAGATGAAGGCCTGGGACAGCTGGGAAGAAGAGGAACAATGTGTGCCTGTTCCTCCTCTACCCTGCTGTCATGTGCTAAACAAAATGGCTTTGCATGCTATCTCTGGCACGCGTGCCATAGGTTCACCACCACAGTCCTATAGCATTCTGGCATTTGCAATTTAGGGAGAGGCATTTAGAATTTTCTGCCATAATGCTTTTAGGCCTCTCTAAACCCCAGAAATCCACAGAATGTTTCCATCACAGCTAAAACAGAACTGTTGTTGTGTACCTCCAAGTCAGTTTTGACTTATGGCAACTATAAGTTCTACATAGATAGTTACTTGCTCTTGGAGTTTCATGCAATTGCTGGAAATCAAATCTAGAACCTTTTTCATGCAAAGTTTGGATTTTTCATACAAAGCATTAATTTTTAGCTCAGGCCTTTGGGAGATACTACTGAGAACAGGGACTCAACTATTAAAATTAAAATAAACGAGGTGTGTTTTTTTTTAATATGACCTCAATATGCTCTGAGAAGATAAGATAAAACTGCTGTATTTTTGAGGATGACTTCACAAAGCCAGTCACATGGAATCAAAATTACTTTCAGGTGGGTAATATTTACATCAGAGATATTTAAAGTGCAATTCCCAAATATGTAGTTAATAAGTTAACTTTATGTATTCCTATGTTTTAAACAGCTGCTTTAATTTATTTAACATGAGTCCAGTTCATTATCTTCATTATATATTATGATCTGGATGGGGCTGCAGGGTGTGCAGTTGCCAGAAGAAATTATTAACAATGATTAGGGCTTTTACACACAGGCTTTACACAAAAAGAGCAATGGGATATAGCCAATGTGGTGTATGGTTTGAGCATTGGACTATTAGTCTTGAGATCAGGGTCCAATTCCCCACTCAGATAATGGAAATCCACTGGGTAACCTTGGGCGAGTCACACATTCTCATACCCAGAAAACCCCATGAAAGGTTTGGGAAAGGAAAATCTGACTGGAAAGATCGCAAGGTGGAAAGGTGAGGCAGCGGGAGGATGGGGCAATCTTCTGCAACAGCAGCAGCAACATCCTCTGCCATGCCTCTCCTTCCCCATTTTGCAAAGCTACCCTGATATTCAGAATTTCAAAAGATGTAGAAAAAGAGAAAAAAATATCATCATGCCACAAAATGTTTCACTCAAAATGAGATTCTATGAAAAGTGTACAGTTGTCAATATTTGGATGGATTTTGTAAAAATTAGTCTTACTTGCATAACATATATCCTCATTTCAGAGATCAGGTTACCATGGAACTTGGCAAAGAACAAGCTATCCAGTAATACCCTGCACAGGCCACAAACTTGGGAAAACAGAGGACTATGGACCTTTGCAGATTTGCCAGAAATAATGCAGCTTGAGGCCATTTTAACTGTCCTGGCTCAGCGCTAGGAATCATGGGAATTATATTTTTTTTTTTCTGGGACATTGAGACTTCTCTGTCAAAGAGCTCTGGTGCCACAATAAACTACAGTTTCCATGATTCCTTAGCACTGAGCCAGGACAGTTAAAGTGGCCTCAAGCTGCATTATTTCTGGCAATCTGTAAAGGCCCTATGTTTCATTTACTTGCTTACTTAGTAGGATATTGATAATCTGACCTCTTGAAAAGATACCAGTTTGATAATCAATATATGACAAAACTTAACTGGAAAAATATAAGGGGGAAAAACACCTGTGTTATAACCATACAATGTTAGAGACAATGTTATACCTCTGGGCAAATATGATACTGAGCTGCTTAGATCTGACTCTACAATTACTATAAACCAGGACTAGGGAGTATATAGACCTCCAAATATTATTAGATTACAGATCTGTACATCCGGTCACTGATCAACCATAAACTTCCCTCCCTTCTACTTGCTCATTAGTAATTAACATACAGAGACACATGGCCACTGCTAAGGAAACTTCTATCATGGCTTATATATAGATGCTGATGCTGAGTATGTCTCTTCCATTAATTTCTCTAATTCCCTTGAAAGTCATTTAAGCAATGTTCATTGCCACCATCATGGCAGTCCCTATAGCCAGAGCTCAAAGGAGAATCCATATTAACCAACAAACCACTTCTAGCAGTTTTCATTTTTACCACAGCAGATCTTTTGTAAAGCTAACAAGTTTTAAACTGCCTATTCAAACTAACAACCCCAGGACTTTCCATTACGACAGAGAAAGCTCATGACTATATATTGTTGCATGGAAAATCCATTTTCCTCCCCTGCCAAACTAGTGTGGGAGTTGTAGCTAAGCACAGAGAGAAGAAAGAAACTTGAGGGGTTGGCAGAGCATCACCCCTACTAATCCCAATGTCCCAGTGCTTTAACCCTGTAAACTCTGGCTCCATTAAACCACAACCAGTGCATCTTGTGCCAGGAATGCATGCCACAGCGCATCTGGTGACATGTACACTACCATGTACATGTTAATTGTACATAGTACAGTAGGACCTTGGTATCCACTGGTGTTTGGTTCCAGGACCCTCTGTGGATACCAAAATCTGTGGATGCTCAAGTCCCATTAGATACAATGCCATAGTACAATGGTGCCCCTTATATTAAATGGTAAAATCAAACTTTAATTTTTGGACTTATATATTTTTAAATTATTTTCAAACTCTGGATGCTTGAGTCTGTGGATTAAAAAATCCATGGCTAAGGAGGGCTGACTATTGAATTTTTTTTCCTTTTAACTGCTCTGAATCCACTGTCAAGTGCTAAAGTGTTAGAGAGAAAGAAATTATTTTATGTCTTCTCTAATCTCAAAAATCTCTGCCATATTCTCCCTTAGTAGTCCTTTTTAAAAAAAAAATAGTACCAGACTTAAACTTACTTTAAAACAAGAGTAAATAACTGTATCTGTATGGCAACTGATTTCCTTCCCTGTGCCCTACCCCAGCTAGCTGAACTGCCACATTTTCAGCAAACCAGAAACCAGATTTTATGTCATTTTTAGTTTCATTTGGGGCTGATTTTCAGTATTTTGAGAGGTTATAAATTTGGGGAGTTGTAGGGCTAAACTACAGCAGATTAAGGTAGAAGTCATTGCATTTCATTTTACCTCTGCCTGAGAAAATTTGGGAGGCATCAGATGTCTCCTGGAGGGTTGCGTGTGGTCCAAAGGCTGCACTTTCCCCACTCCTACTTTTATAACAAAACTCATCAAGACTGGGCAGAAGGTGTTCACCAGTCACTTCCCATGCTGGCAGAAAAATGGGATATAAATAAAATGAATACATAAATAAACCACACAACACTGTATGATGGAGGGGCAAGCATCAGGACCTTACTGCAGCCTCCAGGTGCTCTGGTCCCTCCAACTCACTGCAATGTCCCCTCACAAATACACATACCCAGAAAACCTTTTCTCCAAATGTCCCATTGCATCCTCTACGGAGCAATTGTCACCTTTTTCATCTTACTCCCCTTAGGCTCATAGGAGATTTTTTCCAAAATGAGAAGACTGTATCCAGTCCTGGTCATTCCGAGGAAAAATAACTAAAGAGCTTAAAACAAATGTTGAGGGAAATGAGAAAGAGAGGCTGGCTAATTTCACTCCCTAAATGTTATGATTGGCTTTTTGGAAGCAAAAATTAGGTGTGTATATGTTCAGGACACAGGAGAGTTGGGGGACATGTGTGGCCTTCTGAGATCCTCAAGGACAAACGCAGCCCCCAGAGCTCTGGACGTTGCCCCCCTTTCCTGTTAGAATTACAGGACTTATGAGATACCAATGAGATCTGGGCAAAGTGTCAATGACAACACACATTACAGCTGCATAAACTCCTTTAACCTAGCAACAAGGCCAATTAGTATTTAAATTGGGGAAATTCCAGGAAGACAAACCAGACTGGCAGCAGAATCTACAAACTTAAGCACTGGTGTACAACAAATAAAAATGTCTGTAATACAGACTAGTTCTGCTGACTTTCCAAACTGGAGCTGAGGCTTTTTAAAATGAAAGCCAGAATGTCAAACTGGCTGTGCAACAGAGAGTTGGAAACAGGCTGTCTAAAGCAGCACTACTCAACTGGTGGTCCCTGGACTAGTGCCATTCTTCAAGCCGTTGTCTGAGAGTCCATGGTGAGTTTTCAGGAAAGAAAGCATTCTAGCCAATGGGCACAAATGGTGTGTGTGTGTGTGTGTGTGCGCGCGCGCGCATGCATGTCTTCAATTTGCGTGTCAACTTATAGCAGCCCCATAAATTTCATATTATAAGCCTTCTGAATCAAGGTTTTCTCCTTCTAAAGGAAAGCAGGGAGGAGGGAAGCCTAGCCTTGTGCAGAAGGAAATACCAGAAGCCACAGAGAAGGCTCTCTTTTTGTGCCTTCACCAAACAAAACAGATGGTGGTAGGACTGAGTGGTCAGGCCTTTCCTTGAACATCTTAAGATTTCTTGCAAGTCATATGGGAGATAGGCTCTTTCAGACAAATCACAATCCCAGTGTCTAGAAAGGCTGTAGGATAATGCATAATGAACTCAGTCTGTTTAAACGTAGATCTTAGAAATCCACATGTGATGTCCAGCCTGGGCAGTTTAAATTCTCCCCTGCATTTTCCTTCATTTTCAGTTTAGTTTGAGCATAGGAATGTTCCACTGTATTAGTTTGTGGGAGGAGCTGTAGGAATCCCCTGTATTTTTCTAGTTTTTGGTTTGCCCCTTCCCAGCAAGCTCTGCTTTAGCTTGGGATTTTTTTTTAGTTAGTTTTTCTTAGGCAGGCTTGGTTTCTTTTGTTTGGTGGCAACAGGCTCAGGCAGAGGGAAAGGGCATTTCTTACACCTTTAGCCTATTTATTTACCATCAGCCTACTTATTTACCACTTCAGCCAAATTATTTACCATATAGCCAACTTATTTACCACATTAGCAAATTTAGTTACCTGTAGCGGTTAATTCCAATAAACATCAACATCAAAGAAAACAAGAGCACCAGAAATTGAAAGACCCTGCACCAGCTTCATTGAGAAGGAGATCAATCCAGGAACAAACCCAGAGAGATGACAACACTGAAGATCATTAAACCTGAATTGTAAAGTACCTTTTATTTTAAGCCTATTAGAGTTGGGGAGGAGAAACCCTTTTTCTTTTGTTTTTCAAAATAAATTTCCCCCTTTTGGACTTTACATTCAGCATTGGAGCCTTTTTGGGTAAAGAGTTAGATCTCACCAGGGTACTGGCGTTGCATACCCATATTTGCCACCACCTTTAGTTGGGTGTGTTTTCACACCACATATTAAAAATAATTTGTCCCTCTTGTGACAATGCTTACAAAAAGTAATTTGTTGCCGTTACTTGTTACAATATTTAGAAATAATTTGGGATGTAGCTATTACTGTTTCCTCTACTTATTCTTTTAAAAATCTTAAGATTAATAAGAGAATAAAATTATCTTTTCAACGTAACTAGGGAAAGTATCCAAAAAAAATTACACTCTAATACACGCTCACACACAAAACATTCCAATTCGTGTTATTTTTGAAATTTAACTTCATTTTGCCCTTGTTACTAAAACAAAAAAGTCACCTTCTCTGACCCCTCCTTCTCTGTTACCTTCAGTATTGTGAGGAAGACTTGGGAATTGTTGTACTCACCAGAACTAGAATGATCTCCTGCCATATTAAAGTAGGCAGGTGAAATTATTCTGAAAGAGGCTAGGTGAAGTGTCTGAATAGTTGGCATAACGAATAGTTGGAATAATGGAGGCTTAACATCAAGTACATTTAAAACCAGAGGTTTAAAATGTTACATTTGCAGATTAGATTCCTCAGCCACTGATCATGCTGGCATGGGGATGCTGAGACTTATAGTCCAAGAGAATGAGTTTCCCAAGCTATGGATTTTATTACACAGGAGGCAAGAGTCCTCCTCCTGTGATTAAAGTGAATTTAATCCCATCAATATTCTGCAAGAGTGGGATGATTTTGAGATGACGTCCCCTGACATCGCCATTATCCTGCATTTAACCCGTGAATAAAGCACGGCTTTTTATTAATGGGAAAATCCCAAAAAGTAAAAAATCCCAAAAGTAAAAAAGCAGTTCAGTTTTGCCACTTTATTCACATGTTAATCACAGGATAACTGTGGGATAATGGTGACATGGGGAATATCGTCTGAAAATCATCCTGCTCTTGTGGGATATTGAGGGGATTAAATTTGCTTTATTCATGGAATTGCCTCCCGTGTGATAAAGTCCTATGTTTAAATCATCAATAATAGTAGCTATCATCATCCTCATCCTCATCCGCATACACATCATCCTGACTTTCCCCAGTTTGGGATTCAAGGTGGATTACAACAGTTAAAACAAACAGACTTAAAAATTGACAACAGTTGGGCTGGCCCTGTTTAGTTCATAGAATCATAGAGTTGGAAGAGAGCATGAAGATCTTCCATTCCAGACCCTTGCCCTGCAGGAATACACACTCAAAGCAGATGACAGCAAGGTAGCCATCCAGTCTCTGTTTGAAAATCTTCAAAGTGGGAGACTCCACCACTCTCTGAGGCAGCATATTCCAATGTTGAACAGCTCTTACCTCAGGTAGTTCTTCCTAGTTGGAAGACCTTTGGGTGGAATCTCTTTTCCTATAGTTTGCATCCATTGCTCCGTGTCCTAGGACGTTTTCACACGGGGCTTTAGGCAGACACAATCCTACCTCCGTCCGGCCCCAGTCCGGATCCTTTGCAAATTTTTCAGACGACGTCGCAGCAAGCCCCGCCCCATCCAGTGCCATCCCCAGCGCTAGCCGGCGTCAGTCCGGGTCCTTGCTCCGTGTGTTCACATGACGTCGCAGCAAGCCCCGCCCCGCCCCGCCCCATCCAGCGCCATCCCCAGCGCTGGGCGGCATCATCTTTTTTTAAAAGGAATTAAGTTGCTGCTGCCGGAAGCAATCAAGAGCCATTCCGGAATGCTGCTGCTTTCACAGGTCTGAAGCTGCAGGATCCATTCTGGAATGGCTCTTGATTGCTTCCAGGTGGCTTTGGACCCATGCGTGTGAAAACGTCCCTAGTCTCTGGAGCAGCAGAAGCTTGCTCCATCCCTTCAAATATTTAAACGTAGCTATCGTGTCACCTCTTAACATTCTCTTCCCCAGGCTAAACATACCCAGCTTCTTAAGCCGCTCCTCATAGGACATTCTTTCCAGACCTTTCACCCTTTTGGTCACCTCCTCTGGACATGCTGTATGGCAGTGGCCTGTGTAACTGAGAGTACGTATGGCACTTGTTGATTCCTTTTAGAATCTCCTTTTGGAACTTCAGTGACCCTGAAAATGTTGCAGGTATCATGCTAACTTGGGGATTTATTTTCTCATGAAGAAACTCAGATTTTTTTCTTTTTGATGGCTCTCATTTTCTGTGTTCATTTCCACCACCCACTCAAGTAAACAAATTGACTCTCACACTGTGTGGGGGGCAAATCCTGCTTTCCACAATGACTGCACATCCTCTGACACACATTCTCACCCTTCCCTTCCTGTGTGGTGTACTAGTTAGTGCCATCCACATTGTATTTCTTGTGGCAGGGGGCTGGGAGGGGACAAGAACACGCTAAGTGACCATTTTGAAGTTGAATGTGTCACATAGTTTTGGTTGGTGAATTGTTATTTTAAGAATACATTCAGCTTTGATGGCTGCCATGGGATTTTGTTTCAGAAAAGGACAAAAGATCTAAGGGATGCCTTTTTAATTTTTCTCATCCTAGAACAATGCAGCATGTCATCTTGGACTAAATAGATACATATGTCTTCAACCCAACAGATTTTGACTGAATAGAAAATGTTACCATTTATATAAGTACATGCATATTTTAAATTCAAGAATACTAATATACCTAAATTCCCTCCACAGTCAAAAGGAACCCTACTATTTCCTCAAGGTCTGTTCGAAAGGAATTAACTTCCTTTATCTTGCAAAAAAAATTTCCAGTGCATGCGGACATTTTTGTATTTAAATTAAATCAAATCAAAAGGTTACTGAGCTTTGAAAATTTCCCACATACTTTTTTCTTCAAGAAGACCAAAGTCATAGCAAGCCCATGATATTTTTTTCTCTTTCATCAAGCCTTTTCAAAAATATATCATATTACCTCTTTCTTTTTAATTAGATAAATCTTCACATGGCAAATTAAGAGAAAATGAGTATAAGTGCGGATCTGAATTGCAGCCAGTTAGAAATAAGGTTGCCTATTTAAAAATTATCCTATGTGTATTGTTTATGTATCACCACAATGTACAGGAGCGACCTAAAACATTTTACTGCCTGAGGCAGAACACCTATAAGTATCCTACCTTTCCGAACTTGACTGTGCAAGTCAAGATGCATGGTGCACAAGGCCAAACAACTCTGTAAGCACCTCTTCCCACCCCAAAAATAACAATACCACAATAACAAAGAAAATAACAATTTGTTGCTCTTTCTTGATACTCAAAATCTGCTGCCTCAGGTAGCTCCCTTTCTTTTTGACTTTAGCATTTTTGTCATCCACTAGAACTCTTTTCATATTGCTTCTAGGGCCCATGAGAGCAGTTGGTTCTCCTTTCACTCTGGAAGTATACACAGATTCACAGAGTCTATTTACCATTGAATCTCAAACACTTGGCTGTAAACAACAGTAGCTGCAACACTTATCTAATGTTATAAAGTGTTGGTAAATTCTTCACTGCTTTTCAAATGCTAGTGCTAGCTTGCATTCATTACTGTTCACTCATAGGACATTATCACACGTGGGCCACAAAGCGATAATAAACTGGAAATGACAAATTCCGAAAATAAACCGAAAATAAACCTTGATTCCGCAAATGGTTTTCACACGTAATTACCTTAATTGTGCAATTAAGGGACACTCCCATTGAAACCGCATTTAACGTTCACACACAAGTGAGAAAATTTCGTACATGTACTAGAAATGATCTTCTAGCATATGCGCACTATACTCGCC
>CM034706.1:69696381-69710003 GCA_020142125.1 Phrynosoma platyrhinos | reverse complement strand
AACTATGGGAAAATGTGGGGAAATGTTTCCAAATGCTCATTTGCTTTCCATATTACAGCGAATTTACCTTAATTGCAAATTTACCTTAATTGCACATTTGCATTTCCTGCAAACAACTGAATTTCAAAAGATCTCGGTTAACACCAGTTTCTGTCCACTTTCTGTCCAGTTTCTATGTGACGTCGTGTGAAAACACGGGGCACTAATCCAGTTTCTGTTTGGGTTTTGTGTGGATTAACCAGCAGATTTGCCCCTGTGTGATAATGTCCATAATTTGCTTTGGTTTTCTTTGATTGCTTCTGAATCTCATTTACTGGGTCCTCCCTTATCCTCAAGCCTTCTCTGATTCTGCTCAAAACATACATCCTGTAATCACACTCCCAAACCTATCTAGCTCAACAGTTACATTCCTAAGACTGCTCTGTGTTTCGCTAACATTTTTAAAGAACTGTTCAACAAATCTGGCAGCAAAGTTATCACTTCCCCTAACTATATTCACAAACAGGGCAAGGCCTAACTCTCTGCCCAGCCTTGAATACAGATTGCCAAAAGCTATATTATAGAAGCCCAAAATGTGTAACAACTCCAGAATATGAGTTTATTCTACTCTAAACCCCAGCAAATCATCCAAGTTCATTTCCAAGAAACAGCTCCCTGCCCTTCAAAAAGTGTCTTACCTATTAAATGCAGTGATGACAACAAAAGAAAATAAAACAAAATCCAAAATCTACAAAGCAGTGATGCCTTTGTTGACCCAACTCCAAAGCATAAAATACATCACGCACGCTTTTGAAAATTCACTGGTTTCTTCATCGAGCAAAGATGTTAAAAATCATACAGGAGAGGAAAAGTGATGTTAGAGTCACAGGCCTACATATTGTCTCAAATGTTACTTCTGTTGTCAATTAAGAGGGATCACAGTGCAGGCAAAACCCATCCCTTCTTTGCCATGTGAGGACTAGGGACAAAGGCCAATAAAATATAGGTAATAAACTGTCAATTCCATTAACAACCAAAAAAATAACTTTCCTTGAGCTCCAACTGTCTTTGTACTGTCCAAAGCTAACTATCTTTTTCTCCTAATGTTCTTCTAACACTGAATTTCTCAAGAAACTTTCTGACTTTGAAAAATGGCCACCAAAGCAAGTTAAGTCAGCCAGGCTGAATTGGGCTGCATTCCAATGGTGGTTTTTCAGGGACATTCCGTGTGATAGCATCCAGATGCAACCCAATCTTTATTTCAATTTGGGCAAGGTAAATGTCTTTTTAATGCATTTTAAAGGTAGTGCAATAATCTCCTACATATCATGGGTATTGTACAAAAGGATCCCTAGAAGAAATGGTAGCATAGAAGGGCCAGCAGCAGAGGCTGTAGCTACTGAACAGATCATGCTTCCTGCCTTTCCACCAAAAATGTTCAGGTTTTCCCTCACACCCACTCTGTCCTCGTCCTGTGTTGCCATGTTATCAGGTTAGCTGGGTTGCATTCAAACACTTTGCTGATTTACCTAAACTGCCCTCATGCCGTTTTCACAATTAGCTTGTGCAAAAAAAGTTATAGCCCACCTTCCAAGTCTGGACTGCCTTGACTTTATGACATCACAAAAGCCAGTCCCCTATTCTCAGGTTTTGACCCCAAACTCACAGAGATTGGGGTGCTGTTGACCTGGCAAACATACTGGTGGCTGGTTGTGAAGACCCTAGGGTACTAAACTACATGCAGTTAGATAAAGAGCTGGCAAAATTATCTGGGGAAAAGGACAGACAAAGTGAAGCCTGTTTGGGGTGAATTAAAGATAATAAGCCATTAGTAAGGAAAGCTTTTAGAAGATCTCCATATAGACAAGCTGAGTTTCAGGCACCACAGCAACTTTAGAAGATATCAGTTCTTATAGTGGATGTGGGCAACCTTTGACATTTCAGTTTGTTGGTCTACAGTTTCTATCAGCCATGTGCAACAAGACCAATGGTGGGAATCATAGACTAAGACCTCTAGAGGTCCAAGGGTTCCCCACATTCATAAGTCCATATTCATCACTCAAGAACTACTGTTGGTATACTTGATCCTAACCATTTATGACAGCAGAACAAGTATTACATTATAATTAGGCATTGCCCCATGCTAGCAAAAGAAAGCAAAAATTGCATTCCTACTTCCATGCAGTTCCTACCCGTCCTATCTCCTTGGGATCCTTTACTACAGATAGTAAAATGGGATTGAGGAAACAAATTATCTGCAGGGAAACTAAAAAACAAGCAATGTTTATGGGGAAACAATGATGTTTGGTTGTGGGAGCATGAATCTCAATGAAGCCTAAAACATGTGAAAGATGCCAGCTTGGAATGTCCTTTTTTATTATGTTTTATACAAATAAAACCTATGTTTATTCTTCTAAATGTGATTCATATATTCCAGTTTGAGTGGACTGAAACTATTCAAAGCCAAGCCGATCAGGGTTCTAATCCCAAACTGAACTACTGATTCATTGTATGGTTTCAGGCTACATATTTGACGTTCTTGGGCCTTAGTCAACACAGCTGGAAAACTGATGCAGGGCTTCATTGGAAACCAGATGCTCCTTCTAAGCTGATATGTTCAAAAGAACAAAGCAGAGGGAAGAAGTGCTTTCTTTAAAGCTATAGCTTTACTCAACAAAACACTATGCTGGGAACACAAAACTAATCTCTCATAGAACATAAATAATTAATTATGATTATAAAGAGAACACAAAGAAACACATGAATTAGGGGGTTAGTTAAAAACAAAGTGAATTTGTTCAGCACTCAGAATGGAAGTATTTGTGTATGCATGTTTTTGGGGGGGTGTTGTTTTTCAAGCTTTCACAATTAAATTTCCCTGAACTGCACATCACCATCTTCTTCTGCAGAGTCAAAATCTGGGACCTCTGACCTAGTGGTGAAAATAGGGAAGAAGAGATCAGACCTATGGCATACAGCCAATATATCTCACCTACATTCATCATTAAACACAGATTACTGGAATATCATGGTAGGAGTTCTGGGGAAGTGCATAAGCTGCTTTCATCACTTTGCCTTAAATCATGTTAGGTAGGATGAATGCCTGGAGCAAAACCGATCCTTACAGAGTACATAGACAGTAACATCTGCTTGAACAGTTCTACATAAGTCTACATAATTGACAGATAGACATCAGAACCAGTAAATGCATTGGTAAGCTTTCCCTGGCTGACTGTGCCAGAGTGGACAAGAAGGAGTCCTTCAGATGTTGTTGGATTACAATACCCATCACTCCCAGCCATTGGCCATGGTGGCTGGGGCTGATGAAGTTGGAAATCAGGCATATTTTGGTGACCACATGTTCCCCACCCAAGGAATACACAGTACAATATGTATGTCTTTTCAGGGGCACTCTCATCACTTTCAGTTTTTCACACTGATACAAAAAGAAGGCTTTCAGTGGACACAAATTCCCTGGCCACATAAGGCTTCTCCTGGGCCTAAAGTGGGCCAGAGAGGCCAAAACCATGACAAAAATGCACCCACACTCACTAGATGGCATTTTAGGGCATTTGGGAAGCCCCTCCCACTTTTTTTTTAACAAGAGGATGTGGCTGCAATAAGATAAATGGGAAAAAAATAAATCACCAGGAACAGATGATTTTCCAGTACAACTGCTACAATCCACACTGACTGAATCAATTCTAGAGCAAACCTATATATGTCAACAGATAGGGAAAATAAAACAGTGGCCAACAGATTGGAAACAATTGATATACATCCCCATCTACAAACCCCCAAATGTTTTTTTTTTTTTACATGGAATATGGTTGCAATAAGAGAAATAGGAGAAAATAAATCACCAGGAACAGATGATATTCCAATTGAACTGCTACAATCCACATTGATTGAATCAACTCAAGAGCAAGCCAATATATGTCAACAGATATGGAAAACAAAATGGTGGGCAACAGCTTGGAAATCATCAATATAAATCTCCATCCACAAACAAGGAGAAACAAAGGACTGCAGCAACTATAGGTCCATAACACTAATCTCCCGTGCAAGCAAAATTATCCTCAAAATTCTGCAACATAAACTCCAACCATACATGGAAAGAGAAATCCCAGAGATCCAAGCGGGTTTCAGAAAAGGAAGGGGCACTAGGGACACATTGCAAACATATGATGGCTAATGGAGTGCACCCAAGAATTCCAAAAGAAAATCAGCATGTGTTTTATAAATTACATCAAAGCTTTTGATTGCATAGATCATGAAAGGCTATGGAATGCCCTTAAAGACATGTGAGTGCCAAAACATCTGATAGTCCTGATGAGAAATCTGTACTTGGGACAAGAGGCTACTGTTAAAAAAAGAACACAGCGAAACAGGATGGTTCCCAATTGGCAAAGGGGTCAGGCAAGAATGCATTTTATCAACCTATCTTTTTAACTTACATGCAGAAAATATTATATGAAGAGCAGGCTTGGACACAGAAGAAGGAGAAGTGAAACAGGAGGAAGGAACATCAGTGATTTAAAATAGGCAGATAGCATCATGCTACTAACAGAAAACATCACAGACCTAAACAGTTACTAAGGAAGGTCAAGGAAGAAATTGCAAAGGCAGGCAATTTCCTTTCATTCTATGGGATGAATTTTCATAGAATTCCATTCTATGGAAACAAAAATAATGACTACTGATGATCTACATAAATTCAACCTAGGCAATGAGGCAATAGGAATAGTAAAAGAGTTCCCATACTTTGGATCAAACATTGATCAGAATGGGGACTGCAGTCAAGAAATCAGAAGAAGACACAAGAATGGGGAGGGCAGATATGGAAGCAATGATTACAAGTGAGCACTAAAATTAAAATTGTAGAAGCCATTTTATTCCCTATTAACATGTACGGATATGAGAACTGGATAATTAAGAAAGCACATTAAGAAGAAAATCAATTCATTTGAGATGTGGTGCTGGAGAAGAGTGTTGAGGATCCCATGGACAGCCAAAAAGACAAAAACAAAAACAAAACCCAGTTCCTAACAGAGCCTGAAATTTCTCTGGAAGCCAAAATGATTCAATTGAGGCTGTCATACTTTTGCCACATCATGAGAAGGCACGACTCTTTGGGAAAGATAATAATGCTAGGAAAGGTGGAGAAATGTAGAAAGAGCGGAAGGCCACATGATAGATGGATGGAGTCTATTAAGGAAGTCACAGGTATGAATTTACAGGAACTAAGCAGAGTAGTGGAGGATAGAGAATCTTGGAGATGTCTTATTCACAGGGTCGCTATGAGTCAAAACTGACTCAAAGGCAGTTAACAACAAACAACAACAAATATGCAGCTCATCAAGGCTCCCAATCTTCCCATAGTTGCCCACCCCTGGTATAAATAATGAATACTTCAAGTTGGACTAAAAAAAACACTGACCAGAAGGCAGTGATGTGATTTTAATAGAGACTCATATACTTCAGACAACCAGCTCTGGAGCAGCTAAAATATCTGGGCAGTCCATTCAAAGGCAGCCCTACACAGCTTGCATTAAATGCCAATTATTTTTGGGTCCCTAGAGTTAGACCCACTTTCCGTATGAAATTGGCAGCAATGACTACAGTTTTAGTTGTGGGGTGACAATGATATTCCTAGGGGGTGTCACACAGCTAAAGATTTCTATTCTTTTCATTCTCAGCATTTTTAAAGTTTAGAGCTTGGGAAAGTTATTTTGTGGAACTACAACTCCCAAAATTTGGTAGCAGCCATGCTGACTGGGAAATTTAAGAAGCAGAAGTTCTAACAACAACAACAACAACTTTTCCAAACTCTGTCATTTATTTTGACAGATTTCAGATGCATATGAGTCAGGATTAAACCAATTATCTTAGGGGTGAGTTGTTGTTATTGAAACAAAATAACAAAATTTGTTATTGAAACAAAATTATGGCAAATCCTTTTGGCTAGGGTGATGAAAGATGTTTTTAGAACATTTCACATTCTTTTTCACTATTATTGTTATTGTTGTTGTTTGCCATTTCTTATCCTGAAGTTGCAAGATGGGTTAGAATTGTATATTTGAAATAAAATAATCCATATCTATCCTCCAGAGCAGACCGACCATTTCAAAAAAGGAAGGAGGGTTAGCTACTTTTCTTGTCAGCAGTATGGGAGAGGAGGGCAATAATTTAACCCCTTGTGGAAAAACCATCCAAACAGTGCAGAAGGAACAGAAAAACAGGTACGGTGCCACCTCTTTCCTATGCTCCTTTCAATTCCCCCTTTCCCAAGTATCTTGACCTTAAAGGAAAAAAATAGGGGGGTGGTACTATGTTCAAGTGAGCATGTCATTTATCCTTTGTGCTTGCTGAAATCTGGAGGCAGCTTCAGAATGTATTTCCTTTCATTTAATGTTTAAACTTTTGGTTTGGAGTTTCCGTTTGTGAACAATAGACTTGAGAGGCTGTTTCAAAGTCAAACTGATAATGCCAAAAGAACCGAGGCTTTGATGTCTGCCCAGAACCAGCATTTCTCAACATCCCTTCCTCTTTTCCTATGCCAAGGGATTGTTAGATTGGAACTTGTTAAACAAACTGCATGCTTGCTGTCTCTGAGGAACTAGATGAGTTGACTCTTTAAGCAATCACAACCCACAAGGGCTTACTAGGTGATAAGAAAGAAATTATAGACTATGGAAAGCTGAATATGTAAAACAGAAAATAATCCCATTAGAACACAGCAAACATCTGTAAAAATATAGCAGGTATTCTAGACACATATGAAAACTATCAGATAGAATTGGGCAAACAGCATTGCTTTTTTAAAAAATTCATAATTTTATTGCAGGATTGGGAATCATGTGGCCCTTTAGCTGTTATTAGACTGTAATTACCAGCTTTCTTTGCCATTGTTGTTGAGATAATCCAAAAAAGAAACAAGAGACAGTGCCAGAAGACAAAAACCCCAGGTCAGAAGGCACTCAACAAACAGAGGACAACTATGAGTAGCACTCTGGCTAATTATGCAATGGGACTCAAGCTGAAAAGACATTCAGCTGTTGATATGCTCAGAAGTCAAAAGAAAGTCCAAAGTTGCACAACACATTTTACAGGAACATGGCATGTGAGCAGCATGAATCAAGGGAAGCTAAGAGTAAAACAAGAAATTGAGCATATAACTGTCACAGTTCTTGGGGTGAGGGAGCTAAAGTGGATAGGAATTGGACATTTTGACTCAGATAGTTACACAGAGATCTTTTCAGGAAATGAAACTCTACGAAGAAATGGGATAGCATGAATAGCAAGGCAAGATGTAGCAAATGCAGTCAAAGGATATAATGCAAAATCTGACTGAATAATATCAGTAAGATTTCAGGGGAAACATATCCATATAACTACAATCTATGTTCCAACTACAGAGGCAGAAGAAATTGAAAAATTCCATGCTGGAGTCCAGGAGGAAATTGACCACATACCAAAACAGGGTTTATTAACTATAGACGATTGAAATGCAAAAGTAGGAAACGGAGCAGAATCAAAGATGGTAGAAAAATTTGTCCTAGGATTAGGAAACAAAGTTGAAGAGAAACTAACTGAATTTTGTAAGGCCAACAGTTTGTTCATCACAAACACATTCTTCAAGCAACCAAAGAGGCGACTGTATATATGGACATCACTTGATGGACAATATAGAAATCAAAGAGACTACATAATTGAAAGCAGAAGATGGGAAACATCTGTTTACTCTGCAAAAACAAGACCAGGAATAGATTTGGGCACAGATCAAGAGCTGCTGATATCTAAAGCAAAAGAACACTCAACCAACCATTGTGCCAAATTACAACCTGAAGAACATTCCCATAGAATTTAAAGATTATACCAAAAAAAAAAATAGATTTGTACTATTAAGCCTAATTGACCAAGACCCAGAAGGACTCTGGACAGAAGCCAGGGAAATTGTCAGGGAAGAATACAAAAGACACAATCTGCAACCAAAAAGAAAAAGAAGCCTCAATGGAAGACAGATTAAACTCTTTATGAAGTTAAGGACAAATGAGACACAAGCGTAAAAGGTGACAGAAATAGGGTCCGAACAAGTGGCATCACCGTGTGGGGGGGGGTGGACCACACCAGGTGATATCCCACAGCAGGGGTGATACTTTGGTGGAGTCCTCCTCCTGCTGGAGAGGGACAAGTGCATCCCTTGTGTCTTTGTTACTGCCTGGCTCCCTGACAAAGCCACAAGGAGTGAGCAGCAGGGGTGCGGCAGGTCACTGCCACCACCACCCTCAACAATCCCCCCATACCAGAGCCAGCAAGAGCAGCAGAAGAGCGAGTACGTGCCTCATGGCTTCATTGCTAGCCCAGCCGTCTCCCCAAGAAGGGAACCAGGCTGGCAACGAAGCCACAAAGGGTGAGCAGTGGGGAAGCAAGGCAGGCTTCTGCTGCTATCTCCCTCAGCAGCTGTCCCACACTGACTGTCACTAAGTCTGATGACACAACTGGTCAGAATCCTGAATGCAACTGTTCAGTGACTTGTGCTCAGAAATAAAGAGAACTACTATAATAACCAATGCAGAGAAATAGAAGATGACAATAAAAAAGGAAGAACAAGAGAACTTTTCCACAAGTCCCTAGAAATTAAAGGGAATTTAAACCAAGAATGGGGATGCTATATGACCAGCAGGGGACCACATTACAAGTACCAATAAAAAGCCAATGGAAACAATATATTAAAGAACTATATAAAAGAGATGAAATGATGGCAAATTCATTCAAGGAAGAACCATCTGAAGATGAACCAACAGTTTCAGAAAGTCAACTGGAAGCTGCACTGAGAGCACTTGGGAGAAATAAATCACCAAGAATACATGGCATACCAATAGAGCTGCTTCAGGCAGAAACTAATCAAGTTCTAACTAAAGTTTGTCAACAAATATAGAAAACAAAAGAATGACCCACAGATTGGAAATGCTCAATATACATTGCAATCCCCAAGAAAAGAGACACCAGGGAGTGCAGTACCCACAGGCCCATTGTATGAATCTCAATTTTAAATAAATTAATCTTAAAGAAATGGATGTGCCACAATGTTTGATTGTGCTGATGGATAACTTGTACTCAGGACAAGAGGTTAACATCAAGATAGAATATGGAGAAATGGAATGGTTTCCAATCGGCAACGCTGTCAGACAAGGCTGCATTTTATCATCCTATCTGTTTAACTTGTACACTGAACATATATGTAAAGCAGGATTAGGCTTGCATGGAAGAGGTATAAAAATTGGAGGAAGGAATATCAGTGATCTAAGACAGGCAGATGACACCATACTACTAGCAAAAAATAAAGACTTGGAAAGATTACTGAAGAAAGTCAGGGAAGAAAATACAAAGGCAAGTGTACATCTGAACATTAAGGAAAACAAATAATGACCACAGATTATTTACATAACTAGACAAAGAAGGCATTGAAATAGTTTGGGACTTTCCATACCTTAGCTCAGTCATTAAACAAAATGGAGATTGCAGTCAAGAAAGCAGAAGACTAGGACTTGGAAGGGCAGCTGTGAAAGGAACTAGACAAGATCCTGAAGTGTAAAGATATATCATTGAATAATAAAATTATGATTGTCCTTGCCATCGTATTTTCAATTGGGAAGGACAGTACACTGAGGAATGGTTGTATTATTCCATGTTAAATAGTATATTTTTAAAAAAAAAATGAATTACTATTACATGGTAAATTTGTGGCACTGGCCAAGAAGTGAAAAAACAAACAAATTTATAATTCAGTCTTCTTGCTAGTATGCTGTATTAACTCTTACTCACTGTCTTGTGCTAAAAGAAATGCTACTCTTTAAGGAATTTTACTATAAGGAACAGGATTTGACAGGTTCCATCCTTTGAAATCCAGGTATTTATAGTTTGATGAGGTGTTTGAAAAGGTACCAAAGGACTCTGAAACCAAAAGGACTAAGATTAAATCAGAACTAAACCAGTTTAATTATGTAGAGTAGCTTGAGAATTGTAGTTTAGGAGAGTGAACTTAAGCTTTGTAGCAGAGAATTTTACATACGTCACGAAGGGAAGGAGGAAAGCCATATTTGATACATTGAACTTATTAGAGGAAAATCAGAATTAAAAATGTAATGAAGAAATAAATATAGTTTATTTGAGGATATTATGTGGTGCAGGATATAATTATTTAAAATCAGCATACTGGTCTTATTTCTGTGGCTTGGCAAATATCATCTGTCTTCTGAGGTAAATATATTTTTAATTCTTACAGGTGGAGCTAAGGACAAGTGTGATGTTCATTAGCTGTGTACTGATAATCAGGTTACATACTATATTTAATGTTTCAGTTGTTCTTTTCTTCATAGCCATTGTAATCTTTGAAGTATATAGATTGGTTGCCCTCATCAGTACTACAGATCCTGTCTAAGTGAAAAGCCTTTGTATTGTTGCTATGGAATCTCCCCTCTAACCCCACCAACTCAAATGGTTTAAAATTAAGAAGCTCAAGGAAGTGAGAGGCTTATTCCCCATATGTGGTGAGTACAAATGGGACAATGGATCTGTGTGGCAAAGGATTAACAGGAAACGGGGTGGGCCCCTTTGCACCAGCATTGTATCCTTTTTAATCTGAAAATTAAAACTATGCATCCAGTGATCCCATTGTAAAGCTGTTGCAAGACACTAAAAATGGAGGGTTGGTTTTTTTTGAAGGAACGAAGAAAGAAAGAAAAGGATCACATTCTGGTTTTGAACCCCCTTATTCTCATTTTAAGCTTTCTCCAGCATCCTTTCAAGGATCATTTTCTCCAAGGACAGACAAAATGTGCAAATCCTATTAGGGACATTCTAGAATGGCTTTAAAGAAGAAGAAGAAGAGCAACAACAACATAAAATTCACCAATAGCCACCAGACTCAGTATTGTTCATGGAAGAATAGCACTTGGAATTTAGTGTAATGTCTTAGAGGTAAAATCTGCACAGAGTTTTCTCCAGACTCATCTCATTTAAAGCAAGAAGGCCTGAGAATTGCAGCAGGAATCAGTTACATACCCTTAAAAGCAAGGCATATGGTGGCCATATTCTCTTGGTACTTTCTACAAACTAACTGAATAGGAAACAATTTGCATTACAGTTTCATATTTTTCAGCCTTAGGTCAGAACGAGGAAAGTGTTAACACAATACCACTCTGTTTAGGAAAGGCATTATTACAAGAGTTCAATAAATCCAAGAAAAGGTAGCCTAGGAGATTTCCAATGGGGCTTGTATGTCATCTTCAAGAGATACCAAAAGATAAAGAGGTGAAAAACATTTTAAGGAAAGACATGAATATGTAGTTTATTACTGAAATTTTAATGGACTCTTGATTAGAAAAAGATAAACACAGAATGCCTAGCTGTAAATTTTAATCCTGGCATCTTCTGAATAGTTTGCTTTCAAAGCAACAGCAGGCTGCTTGAAAGAGCTTTACATTAGTAAAAAGTCACGGGTTGTGTTTTTTTTAATTAATTTGCCAAAGTGTTGATGTCTCACACACAGCTATGTTTTGATCTGGCTGCTTTGGTTTTGCCTGTAGGTTAAAGGAATGGTTTAACCCTAATTTCAGAAAACTTACTGTATTTATAGAATTGGTGAGTCCTGCAAAGTCTAAGTGGCTGTTTGGCAAAAATCACATGCTTAATAGAAAACACATGCTGAAGTTCAGATTAAATTAGCTGGACAGTCTTTCTGAGGGGGAGTATCATTTACAAAAAAAAAACCCAATACTGCTTCTCATCTTAACTTCCAGCTGTGTCTATCTTTGAACAGCTTGTTGTGACTCTTCAGAAAATTCTCCTGTAGGTGGTATAGGGATCCTCCAGATGTTGATGTAGTCCAACAACATCTGGAGGGCTACAAGCTCACCCCATCCTCTGGACAGAAGACTAATTTTATTTCAGCTAGCCCTAGTTTCTTAAATCACATTGGGCCTCTACAGACAGCGTTTTGCACCGTCTTGGAAGCAGGGAAGGGGAGGGGCAGTCGCACGCCAGCCACTCCAATCCCTCCCCAAGGACGTTCTGATGGTACACGATGTTACGCATGGCACATGCTGTCAGAACATCCTCCTGGCGCAGTGTCTTGACATGCTGCGCCAGAAGGGATGCAGAAGAACCGCGCAGCAGCTCTTGGGGCAGCCTATTTGCCACCTCTGAAAGGAGCATAATTTTGGAGCTCCTTTCCAAGGCTGCAAATGGGAGAATCGGAGCCGACACATCCAGCAGCCTCGGTCTCGATGCTTCATTTCCTGGGGTGGCCCTCCCCCCATTGTTAGTCTCACTGACATCTCTGGAATTTTGGTGTGTGTTTGTTGTTGTTGTTGTTAACTGCCCTTGAATCAATCTCTACTCATGGTGACCCTATGGATGAGACATCTCCAAGATCCCATCCTCCACTGCTGGGCTTAATTCCTGCAACCCTGTACCTGTGACCTCCTTAATAGAGTCCATCCATCTAGCATGTAACCTTCCTCTCTTCCTCCCTCCCTCCACCTTTCCCAACATTATTGTCATTTCCAATGAATCCTCTCTTCTCATGTTGTATCCAAAGTACAACAGCCTCCATTTGGTCATCTTGGCTTCCAGGGAGATTTCTGGCTTGATCTGCTCTAGGACCCTTTGTTTGTCCTTTTGGCTGTACATGAGATCCTCAGCACTCTTCTCCGGCACCACATCTCAAATGCATTGGTTTTCTTCCTATCATCTTTTTAAACTGTCCAACTCACACATCGATACATGGCAATAGGAAATACAATGTCTTGTATGATTCTAACTTTTATTCTGAGCTGTATATCTTTGCATTTTAGAAACTTTTCCAGTTCTTTCATAGCCACCCTCCCCATTCTTAATTTTCTTCTAATTTCCTGACTGCAGTCCCCATTTTTAGCAATGTTTGATCCTAGGTATTGGAATTCTTTACTATTACTATTTCTTCATTGTCTAGGTCAGGGGTTGGCAACCTACGGCCCACGGGACAGTTCTGGCCCGGGGGCCCCCGCTTACCGCCCCCCGACCCCTGCCACCCACCGCCGCCACTGTGAGTCTCAGCCGCCGCGCAGCCCCACACGTTGCATCCGCCATTTTGTTTTCCAAAATGGCCACCGCGACACATTTGCGCATGCACAGGAGTACTGTGCATGCGCAAACGAGTCACAGCTGCCATTTTGGCAAAACAAAATGGCGGGCATGACATGTGCAGCAGTAGCGGCAGTGTGCAGTGCTGGGGGTTGTGCGCTCACGTGTTGGCCATCGTTTTGTTTTCCATATCTGTTGACATATGTTGGTTAGCACTAGAGTTGATTCTGTCAATGTGGATTGCAGCAGTTTAATTGGAATATCATCTGTTCCTGGTGATTTGTTTTTCACTATTTTTCTTATTGCAGCTTCCACCTCGCTTTTTAGAATTTGGGTTCATCTTTATATGGCTCTTTATATGTCCTTCATTTTGTCATCTCTTTTGTATAATTGTTCTGTGTATTGCATCCAACATCTTTTTATTTCTTCTTGATCTTGAATTATATTATTTTTATTGTCATAGATCCTCCCAGTCCTTGGTTTGAATTTTCCTTTGATTTCCCTGATCTTGTGAA
>CM034706.1:69679668-69696281 GCA_020142125.1 Phrynosoma platyrhinos | reverse complement strand
ATCTTTTCTTAGTATGAAAGCCACCCCCTTTCTTCTTGTCTTTTCATTGTCTGAGTAGAGCACTGTGTAGTTGTCTGTTTTGGTGTTTGTAGGTCCCCTCTATGGCCCCAGATGGACTCTGTGTCATGGTAGCCATTATCCTCAGAGTGTTGGGTCATATCCACACAAAACCATGTTAACACATCAAACAGATTAGTTTGAGAGATGCAAATAAGAAACTTCACACTTCCAGAACCAGGAGACAGGAGATTTACCAGCAGGATGCTCTGTTGGACAAGCAAGATAAGGCTAATTTACAACCTCATTCTTTCCCTGGACATTGCCAAACTAAATATCACTTTACAATGTTCAGCCCTTTTGATGTGAGTCAGATACCTTTGCCTTTAAGCTACAAATATCTCCCAAATCCATTGTTAGGTGTACTAGATGGAATGCATGGGGACATTCTGTCACTGTGAATTCTAACTAGCTCCGATACACCTATTCCTCACCGCTTGCCAAGACGGACTGTATCTCACATCATCCACATCTTGATTGGACCAAACCCCAACCTTGTTTTGTGTAAGTATCTCCATTAGTTGAGCCTCAAGCTATCCCATGCTAACCCCTGATTTTCCTTAGCTCTGGAATGTAAGTGTGAGTGAAAGTATTTGCTGTGTGATTGCCGCCTTTAATGAAAATACAAGTTCATTCATGAAGATTCTGTCTCTGCAATTCCCTTTGATCTCTTTTCCTTTGGTATACAGGTGCCAGCGAACTTGATTGGGCTATGTAGCTAGACCACATAAATAATTAATTCCTCAGAGTGTTTTTTGGCTACAGCACGCTATTTAAGTTGTGCAGCTTCACTTCACTGCCTTTAGGTGAAAAATTTGTACTGAATATTAACTACAGCTTTATTTAAAAAGAGAAGATATAATTAAGAAATCTAATGATGAATAAGAATAAATTCATTGAAAAATAACTTGTTGACTTCTGGGTCACTTGTTGATGAGAAAAGCCTCTCCTGGTCCTGCAATGCCCATGAGATGTTGGAGCATGTGTGATCTGGGATCAACATGCAGAAGACTTACGCCAGGAACAAAACACCACAGAAAAGTCTCTGCTGTGAAGTTCGGTGCAGGCTGTAGAGGAAAAATCCTCCCACCAGAAGCTGTCAGCAAGACACAAATTGCTGGACTACTGGGTTCTCACAAAGAGGCTTTTATTCTTGAGTACAGCTATATACATCAGACTGACAAAGTGCTAAGCCATGCTCCTATTTACCATGCAACCACACTGAGCATTCAGCTCACTCACTTATATACAATATCTCCCCCTGGGATTTGAGTCCAGCCCACTACTGGTATGTCACCCGGTTTCCTATCATCTGATAGCCATGACTCTGCAGAATTAAAGTTTGCTGACTTCATCTCCTACATTTCTGTCATCAGCTTTCTGTGATTCAGAACTCTTCAAATGTCATTATGTCTCCCAACTGAACTTAAGTTATCTTTTTATCTTTGCTCCAGTTTCATGCCATAGCCACATCTATGACATTTTCTACCCAGAGTGCAATTTACTCTGACATGAGAGGATTAAAAATGTGGAGAAATTGTTCCGCATCTCCTAGGGGGCACTAGGGAGCATTGGGAGGCAAATCTTTTCTGAATTTTTTTTTATTTTATTTTTTTGGAGGTGCAACAGCATAGAGTTCCATGACCCACAACATCTGGCAGTTGCCTGCTCTTGGTGTAAGCATTGATCCCAATATCACCTCAGGCAAAGTAAAATTTGTAGCACTTCAAAATATACACAAGCTATTTTTTACAAGGGCCTTATATAAAAACAAGAGCTGAGCATCTACACGGATCACCATATGCAAAGGAGCATATGCTAGTTCTTTGATAATTATGTTGAAAATGATATTTCATCCAGAAGTGCCTTTCATACCCCCATGTGATAAACAGCACCTACCAAAATTCTTACTGCTGCTGGTAAAAATAAAGCAGCCCATTGATCTAATCATCCTCAGTATAACACAGGAAATGAGGCTCTGCCATGCTGCCTTTGACTCTTCAAAAGCAAAAGTATTGTCTGCTTCCATCCTGTGTATTTCAGACTTGCTGAATCCTTATTGAAAGACATCTTTTGCAAACATTTGTGTCACCAAAAAGAAAGCATTGCAGATACACCATATTTAGTCTACAGAAATGCTTTCATGCCATGCATTAGCTTGGACATCAAGTGGTTAAAAAAAAACCATACATGTAATATATATAACTGAGAAAGAGAGGGAGAGGGAGAGAGTTTTCATCTGAGTTTTATACCTGTGAAATTAACAACTCAGAGGTGTTGTTGTTTTTTTTCACTGCAAAATGTATTACAGGTAAACAGTTGTTCAGATCATTCTAGGAAAAGAGCATTCATCTTTATATAACCCAGGTTATTTTAGAGGGCATATGTAGAATAAAAGGACTATGGAATGATGATTAACGTAATCTTACACCAAAAGAAAGATACTTTTATATGTCATTGACCTTTTGAGGTCAAAGGGATTATAGGCTTGTTTGAAGTTCAGGAGGAACGGAGTGAAGAAACAAGAGGGCTTTCATGGTGTGATGAGATGTTGTGGTAGAGATTTCAAGAGCAGCAAGTATATTTTTCTTAAACCTTTTCTCATGTGAAAAAATGCCTCTTAAACAATAAAAATCTCAGTCTGGTTATGGTACTAGAAATTCATCATAATAGACTACCTTGTTAGGCAGTGATATAAAAGGAAGCTGTCACAATAGAGCTTCTTGTCTCTAGAAAGAGACCTGCTTCAAAAATCTAAAAGATAGGACTGAATAGGTGAGAACTCACACATTAGACAGATGATTGTTACTTGCTGCCCCGCCTTGGTTTTCCCGAAGCATAAAACCAACTTGCTTCCATCTAATTGGTCTTAGCACCATTTGACAAAGAACATATGCATTATTCAGGTGGTGCCAGCAGAGAATGGAAAAGTTACTTTTTGACTCATTCCCAGAAACCTTTCAGCCAACATGGCCACTGGAGTAAACAAAAAAGTGACCTTTTTCAGGGTCTAGTCTTCAGTGTGCCAAAAAAGGAGAAAGCAGAGAGAAGGGGGAAGTGGGAATATGTTGATGTCACACAATGTCAAAGGCCAGGATCACCATTCATAGTTCCAGTTCCCCATCTCCACATATAGCTTCTTCACAGGAACACAAGAAGGTCAGATACACAAGGATAGGCATCATCTAGTTTTCACCTGACCTTAGGTGCATCACAGAGCCAAAATTCAGGACTCTGCAACCTTATGAATCCTTTCAAATAACCACCCAGAAGGGCCAGCATGAATACTGGGCATGTATATTCCAGTGTCTACAAAGGCTGGACTCTGCTTGCTGAGACACCTACCCTTCTGTCCGTCTTGCTGTCCTCTTATCTTTAAAAACATTTTACAGATGGGATGGTCTAACATGCATACATGTGGTTACAAATGCTTTTTTACTGTGTATACTTCTAAAATACTTTTCTATAGTAAAGTAGTGCTTCACCCAAGAAGAAACATCAAGTATCAAGACAACAAAAGGCTTTGCTTAAGTGTTTTAAAAGCATGCTGCAAGAAGGTGCCAAGCTAACTCCCTCCCACCTGGTTGTCATTCCCATTGTTCTCTCCACATAGAAAAGGAGAAACTGAAGCAGGGAACCTCTACTGTTTATGGAGGCTCCCCATGTTCCCTGTAGAAACTCAGATCAGTTGTTGTCCCTGTGGAGAGGGCATCTATGACTACCAAGTCTCAGGGAAAGACTATGCTTCTCTTGCTGTTTGGATTAGGAGTCAAATCTCTGGGTGAACACTGCTGAGAAACGAGAAAATTTAATTTTCTTGTCTTAGGTGTCTTTAATGCCCAGCACTCACCTCCTCATAGTAACACAAATGTTACTATGGCAATACCAGTTAGACTAGACAGTTTCTAAGGCATATATAACTATTTTCTGGTATTTAAGAAATGCACAGCTCTTTGAGCACACAATGAAGAGTATAAATTAGCACTGGCCTATATAGAACTAGGCCCACTGGTCATCAATATGATGTAAATTGTTGTTGTTTTTAAAAAGCAGGAAATCCACACTGCCTCATTTTCTCATGTGTGCATGCATGCACATAAAAGTATCCATGTGTGCGCGCACACACACATTTGTAATTGTTACACAAGGACCTGAAATCTCAGGAGGAATGCTGACAAAGGTGTAGGCAGGTGGTCATGATTAATGTATGCTTCTCTTTGTGTGTTGATGCAGCATGCCTTTAAAACACCTGAACAGGACTTAAAATGTGAAATCACACATGCTCACAGTAATGTTTAATACCAGGTATGTAGAATAATTTATTCATCATGGAATAGCAGTCGAAGAGAAGTAAAATGCTAGTTGTGTGCTTTGCTAGTTAAGTAATAGATAGTCATCTAAACCTTTCCCTTCCCTATAAAAACCTATTAAGTTTAGGTTCTCAAATCTCCTAGGTGCACCACTGAATTTGATAGATTCTATTACCTGTAGTCAACCAATGGGTAATATCGATTAATGTTTTTTTAATGAAAATTGGAACAAATTTTCTTGGTAGAGTAAGCCTTCAGAACACATCACTTTCAGTCAGGTAGACATTCATGTGTAAAGTACATTTTCATGCACGATTTGCAAATGCAAATAGTTTAGGTAATTATGCATATAAAAAAGTACTTTTTGAGAAAATCCATTTTAAAAAAACAGTTAAAATACTTTAACTCAAGCATAATTTCAGACCCATACATTGAGAGGGGAAGGGGCTTGCATTATTTTATTTTATTTGCAGCATCTGGTAAGTGTGTGTTAGTAAAAACAAAACTCTTGACAACATAAATAATGCCATTGTTTGTTCCTTAAATAGTTGCATTGTTATTATTAGAGTAACTAAAATGGAAACAAGTTCTATCTAGAATGCTATCTAGAAAAAGAAGCAACCTTTTGAACAAATGTTCCAAAAACTGACTATCTGTTCTTAATCACATCAGCAAATCCTATTTATAATAGTTGGGGAATATACAACTACATAGGAAAAAGAGGATGAAGATAGGAGGTGGTTACTTTGTTCAAGTGAGAAAATAGAAGGCAATAAGGAGGGAAAGGCAGGATATAAATTCAACAAATAAGTAAATAAGTAAAGTTGAATATTAACTCTTACCTAAACAGGACATCTTTTCTCTCATCAAGCAACAGGTTGATGTGCTAGAGAGGGGGAGGCAGCTTGCCCAAGCAACTTTAAAGCTAGTATTTCCTCTTCTGACACGTGTGTACATGTGCACACACATGCGCCTCAGATCACCTGTTGACTTATCGCAACCCCATGAATTTCATTGGATTTTCTTAGGCAAGGAATACTCAGGGGTAGTTTTGTCAGTTTCTTCCTGTAAAATGTAGCCTACAGAACTTGGTATTTGTTGATAGTCTCTCATCCAAATACTAACCAGGGCTGCTAGTTTCTAAAAATAGATGGGATATGATGCCTTTAGGGTAATTGATGCACTACCTCCTCTGACTTGTTATGTGCCTTCAAGTTGTTTCTGACTTATGGTAACGCTAAGGTGAACCTATCACAGAATTTTTGTGGGAAGATTTGTTCAGACCTTTTTCTTCTCCTAAGGAGTGTTACCCAGTGGATTTCTATGGCCAAGCAAGGATTCAAACCTTGGTTTCTCAGAGTTCTAGTCCAACACTCAAAGCACTACACCATGTTGACTTAACAGTTCTCAATAATATTTTTTTAAATGCCCATGATGCAAGCTGTCTGCAGTTCTCAGCACTTAATAGGACTGGAAAACTCTCTTGATGCTCCTGATTTCCCCCAACCCCCATGATTTTACAGCACAACCAAATCAAAATCATGTTAACAGCTTTCCCTTGTCACTGCCAAGGAAAGGAAAATAAACATATTCCCAAACAATTTTCCCTCTTCTTTCTCAAAGATCAACGTTTTATTTCTCTTCAAAAAATAAAAGTACAGAAATCAGCCAGGAAGTAAAGACATTCATATTAATTTTTATACAACAAAAAAGGAAATTAAGTTCCAAAACTGAATATCCATATTGATTAGCTCTTGTATTAAGCCATAGTACTACTTTGCAAGAGCTCCCAGACAGCAATGTAGTGTGATAGGTAGAATAGCATGTTCTATTTGACCTTACGTGTGTTTACACAGAGGATACACCATTGTGCTGTTCAAGAGGTCATGTTCTTAGTTAACTGAAAGTAAAACTGCTACTTCAGTAGCAAAAACAGAAACTTGCTGTCCAGCCTTAAGACTCAAAGGTGACAGGGAACTATGCTTAGTTTTAAAATCAAAAGCAGAAACTTTCAATCTTCTTGTCAAAGGTGTGATAGAAGAGCAGAAGGAAGGAATGAGAGTGTGAAGCCAAGGCTAACTGTGGCTCATTCATATAGCGGGAAGCAATGGTTTCCTGTTAACATCTGAAGTGGCCCAGTTTCAGAAAGGCTGTGTATTTTGAACAGCATCGACAAACTACTTCTGTCTTCATGGTCCAGAGATGCAAGGAGAAGCATACAGAGCTTAATTCTGATAATTTAAAAAAATCATAACAAGTAGCTTTCTCTAATACCTATTATTTCTCCTGCTCACATTTTAAAAAAATGTTTTTAAACATTATAAACAAAAGCTCTTCCTATAGCCGTTAGAACATGTGTTGTGTTAAGGATATCCTGCTTTGCACTTGCATTTCCTCATGTCCTGGAAAGAATTTTAAAAGAATTTTATCTATGTTGGCTGACTTAGATTTATAGATTCACATCTACAAATGCTGGAAAATGTTTATGAAAAAAAATTGTCATATATATGTAGAAAGAAAAGAAAAGAAAAAGAAAAAGAAAAAGAAAAAGAAAGAGTAGCTCAGCAAATTGGCCAATCCAATCTGCTCACAAAGCGCAATCTTTGGAAAAGTCACCCATGGAAGTAACAACAACAACAACAACAATAATAATAATAATATCTTATACCCCGCCTTTTGCTTTGGCAATAAAGTACCACTGATGTAGTAACTTCCACTTCCCAAAATAATATGTAAAGTAGAATGCACATATTTTGGTGAATTTCAGATAGAATCCTATGATTTCAAAACGGATATTTATAGGAAAGTACATGTACAAAGGCATATATTAGGGTAAAGGGCTTACAAAAGATGCATATATCAGGAAACAGTCGTGCTAATCTGCAGTCAAATTATCATGAGCATAAGATGAAAAGTATATGCTTTTTCACGCAGACTATGAAATGGGATGGAATAAACGTGTGTTTGAAATATTGAAACATAGAAAATGCAAATGTTAAAGAAGGGCAGACAGATTCATCTATCCCTAAATGCAGTGCAAGTACACAACAGAACTGTTGTGCAGCTTTCCATTAATTTCAGTTGCATCTACAGGGACGAAATTATCTATATGATTTCAGTGCTCAAAGTGATGTCTTCTAACTGGTAAAAATTAAAAGACATTTTTATGTTGTTGTTGTTGTTATATGTAATTATTATGTGCATGTCTATGTGTATGTCTTAGGCACAATTTATTTTATGTATATCTTTTCTCCTTTTTATCTTTATTATATTTCCTTTTCTGTATCTTTTTTCAGATGGAAATAAATCTATATTAAAAAATTAAAACCACACATCTTTAACATGCATCTGGTACATATGTCCATAGAAAGAAAAGATTGGCATCAGCACTATCTATAACAAATTTGTTACTGGGGCCTATAGTGTATAGCTGGGTCTCAATTTACATCAGGGTTGCCTTCCATAAAAGCAGGGAACCAGTTCCATGGGGAATCTTGAAAAACAGAGGGATATGCTCCAGAACCACACCATTAACTTATTTACTCAACCCACCATTAATTTTAAAGAGGTTGAAATGTATAAAACATCAGAGATCACATTTTCTAAGCTACAGTAACTCTTCTTTTCCAGACATCAAGACTTCAGTTGCTTAACTCTCATAAGCAAGCAGAGGAAACCCCTTCATTCCCAAAATCTGGCCCTCCTGGGATTCCTGTTTGGCCTTTTTTACTTCCCCATATGATGCTTCCAAGCTATTACATATTTTCAACCCCATATTAAAGGCTGAAATGTCTCTCCCAAAGCTTAGTTACTGACAGTAAGAGCTTTGGGTTAAATAAGTTGTTTGTTTTGGTTCCACCTTTTTTCCTTTGTCCTTGCCTGCCATAATTTGCTTATAGTCATAACAAAGAAATCAGGAGATGGGAAAGGAAAAGGAAAATGCACTTTTGCCATGGATGAGAATATGTTGTCCTTACTGGAATATATTTGAACATATGAATGTTATCATGGGAAGGGGGAAGGTAGATAACCTCCTTGCATATACTAAAGAACCATGACATGGAATAAACATATTAGCAACACTTTCTTATAGTCCTGCTATTCTCTTTACATGCAGGGAATGTTTTTTAAATACATATCCATATTTTAAAAATTGTTTGAGGGAACAACAAGATTCAAAAACTCTCTTGGATATATTGAAGACTGTACTGAAGACTGATTTACAAATATAGCAATATGAAAGTATTTGTTGTGGTTACTTATATGACTCCACAATAACAAGGTAGAACAACTGAATATTTACCTTGTGACCCATAAACCAATTTAGGTTCAGTGACTGGTATTTAAGAAATAGAAAATACAGAAAAGCCCACCTTGATGCCTTCATGTTCCTTCCCTCCCCCTCCAAAAGGAAGTGTTTTTACTTTTAACAGGTCAAATTGTAAAATTTCACATTAAAGCTATAAATTCCCTACAAAGTTATACCATAATAACTATGCAACCAAAAGCAACTTTTAAAAAATGGAATAACCTTTCAACAAGAAATTCAGCTTTTCTGTTCTTTCCAATGATTTTAAATACCCCTCTTGAGGCCTGACCCTTTCCTGTTTCTTTCATTAAATAGAGAAATAGTTCATGCTTAGAGAAAACCCAGATTTTTCATAACATTCAGCAAGGGAATCCTTAGCCTACAGCAAGAGGTTTGAAGTGTACTTAGGAAATGGGATTTGGGTGAATATTTTGATAGCTTAACACCTTTATTAATATGCATCTGTTGAAGTATTATGGAAAAATCTTAACCGGTCCACGGAAACTTATAGTATAATTCCTACTGGAACGGCAAAGTTAAGGTTATCCTGACTCATCACTGTTTTCAGTCACTCAGCAAGAAGAATTATCATCTTAATTAATGAATTGTTATTAATTCCCCTCAAGTTGACCCTGACTCATGGCGACCCAGTGGATGAGACATATCTAAGCCTCCTTATCTTCCACTGAACCTGTAGATTCAGGCCTATGGTCTCTCTGATTGAGTCTATCAACCTGGTGTGTGGTCTTCCTCTCTTTCTACCACTCTCTACCATTGTTGTCTTCTCATGAGATGGCTGAAGGCTCAATTTTGTCATCTTGGCTTTCAGGGAGAGTTGAGGCTTGATCTGTTCTAGGACCCATTTGTTTGTCTTTTTGGCTGTTCACAGTATCCTCAGGACTCTTCTCCAGCATCACATCTCAAATGAGTTGATTTTCCTCTCATCCACTTTCTTCACTGTCCAGCTCTTGCATCCATACTTGTGATGAAGAATACAATGACTTGGATGATTCTAACATTAGTGCTCAATTGTGTATCTTTACGCTTTAGGATCTTGTGTAGTTCTTTCATGGCTGACCTTCCAATTTCTAGTCTTCTTCTTATTTCTTGACCACAGTCTCCATTCTGATCAATGTTTGAAGCCAAGGTATGATAATCTTATTTTGAACAATAAGATTCAAAAACTCTCTTGGATATATTGAAGACTGTACTGAAGACTGATTTACAAATATAGCAATATGAAAGTATTTGTTGTGGTTACTTATATGGCTCCACAATAACAGGGTAGAACAACTAAATATTTACCTTGTGACCCACAAACCAATTTAGGTTCAGTGATTGGTATTTAAGAAATAGAAAATACAGAAAAGCCCACCTTGATGCCTTCATTTAATGAACTCTTATTCATTAAAAGGCAGTGATTCATAATTGTGATGAACCTTTAAGTCCTTAGAATCATGCAACTCCAAGGGCCATGCAGTCCAACCCCCTGCCATGCAGGAACTCAAAATCAAAGCATCCCCGACAGATGGCCATCCAGCCTCTCCTTAAAGACCTCCAAGGAAGGAGACTCCACTACTCTCCGAGGGAGTGTGTTCCACTGTCAAACCACCCTTACTGTCAGGAAGTTCCTCCTAATGTTGAGGTGGAATCTCTTTTCCTGGAGCTTACACCCATTGTTCTGGGTCCTAGTCTCTGGAGCAGCAGAAAACAAGCTTGTTCCCTCCTCGATATGACATCCCTTCAAATATTTAAACATGGCTATCATATCACCTCTTAACCTTCACTTCTCCAGGCTAAACATCCCAGCTCCCTAAGTCGTTCCTCATAGGGCCTTGCATGACTTTGTGTGAGATAACCTCTACAGACTCAGTTCTTCATCTGTAAAAGGAGAAGTATGGCAGTTGGTGGAAGAAATCTAACCTTTGTAGCAAAAATATTTATTGCTTACTACATGGTACAAACCTTTGTGTTTAGAGTACTTCATATCCCTCATGCTCAATTCTGTGCCAGGAATATACTGAGTACAGAAACTATACTGAGCTAAACATAATACTGGGTATCATTTTGCCCAGGGGTAGTCAACCTTTCCCCTTTAAGGGCCGAGGGACTTCAGCTCCCAGAAGCCTCAGCCATGTTGGCCAATAGTCCCATGTTGGCCAATAGCTCTTGGGGTTTTGCCTCTACAATTCTACCTTTGGTTCTCACAATATAGCAATAGCAATAGCAGCTTCATTTATATACCACTTCATACCACTCTAGGCAGTCTGTAAGTGGTACACTAATTGCCCCCAACAAGCTGGGTACTCATTTTAGTGACCTTGGAAGGCTGCAAGGCTGAGTCGACCCTGAGCCCCTGGCTGGGACTGAACTCACAACCTTGTGGCTTGTGAGTGTGTGGCTGCAGTACAGGCATTTAACCACTGCACCACCAGGGCTCCCTGTATGCAATATGCAAAATAACACCAGCCAATTTATATGTAAGAAGTTTGAGAAGCAGACCCATATTATCCATGTATCATTTGTCACATATTGAGCCTTTTGTCCAATATGGAAAATAAAAGTTTTGTGAGGCAACTTGCCCATCCAATAAACTTTAAAGCAAGGATGGGGAAATATTTGGTTTTCCAGATGTTTTAACCTACAATTCCCACATCCCCTTACCATTGACAATACTATGTGAATCACAGGCTGAAACATTTGGAGGAACAGAGCTTCCCCATTCCTGTTTTCAGGCTACACACTGATTCAACTTTTTTTTTGTCAGAAAACCAAAAACAACTGGGGTTTGTTTATTTTAACCTTGATGGCAATATTTTGTGGTTCTCTTGCTCCTATTTGATTGGTCCAGGTTCTTTTCTACTTTGTTCCACATTATATATATTGTTGTCCCACAAGATGGGGAGACTTGAGGTCCCCACCAACAGTGACAGTGTCTTTTGGGTATTAGGAGGAATTATTAGATCAAAAAGAGGCTTGTGAGGGGTTGATAGCTTAAGGTTATCTTTTCATCTATATATACCAATGCTAACAGCAGAGAGACTCTGGTTTCAATGAATAAAAGAGTTTTATTTAGAAATGTGCAAAGGTGCACACAAACACACAAAACCAATGCAATCTTCAGAACCACACAAGGTTAACAGAAAGAAAGGTGTGAACAAATGGACAGTGAGAAATCAGGAATCCAAGAGGCTTTCATAACCTTTTCTCTCCCTTGTGACTCCCAGATGCCCTTCTTAGAAGTATGGGGGGGGGGGGGAAGGTGTCCTCCTGAAGACTACAGAATGAGAACAACCTCTAGTTCAAGGTGACCCTGCCCAACTGGAATGATTCTCTCTTCTTTATCAGCTCTCCACACCCCATCTCCACATTTTCCCCACATTCTTCTGGAGGACGCCTGATCATCTGCAAAGGCTTGGGAAGATATCTGCTGTTCCTAGTTTTTGGGAACCAAGACAGATTTCCTTGTCACAAGAAGCTTGCCTTACCATCTTATTGGTGTGTAAAGTGAGGAGGTCAGAGCACAGAGGGAGAGACAAAGGAAAGGGTAAAAGTGAGCATCTATGTATATCTATGTTACACAATTATGGCAGTTTGATACCACTTTAACTGCACAGCTCCATCATCTAAAATCCTGGGATTTGTAATTTTGGGAATTGCTCTGAATTTTCTTCTAGGCAGAGAGCGCTAGTGAAATAGTTCAAGGGAGTGCCCTAGATCTCTCTAGCTATGAGATCACATTACTGTAACATTGTAATGTAGATAAATTCTTAGGCTTAGTTCCACTTGGGAATGAAGGCTTTAGTGGTTGAGAGTCAAAGGCTTTATGGAAAAGCTGGGTTTGAAGGAAGGAAGAGATGACAAAACATCACCTTTCTGGAAGTCATGTACATTTCTATTTTAATATGGTGGCTTCAAGATGTGTTGCACTACAGCTTCCATATTCCCTGCCCATTGGTCATCCTGATGAGAACTATAATTCCATAGAACTGGAATGCTCTGGGTTGGGAAATCATAGAGTTGAAGGAGACCCTAAAGGCCATCCAGTCATGTTATGTGGAAATACACAATCAAATTACTCCTGACAGATGGGCATCCAGTCTCTGTTCAGAAACCTCCAAAGAAGGAGACTCCACCACTCTTGGAGGCAGCATGTTCTGCTATTAAACAGCTTGCCTTCATATAGAAAAGTGCATACACCTAATAGTTGTGCCTCCATCCCTTTCTGTCACTATTCCTGCCTCTAGTTTTGGAAGCTGTAAACAATCTAAAACATATGTTTTAAACTATATTAATGTAAAATTATTAAGATACCAATATCTTGCAATATTTGTCTCTATACCCTTTTAATGTGCCCCCCAACCCAATTTATTCTTCCCAGTTTTCATTTACCAAACATCAGATGCTGTCAAGAGACACTAAGCACAAAATGGTGTCATCTCTTATTCCACATATAAAGATGACTGGAACTGGAACAGTATCTGAGTCTTTCTTCAACAGACTGAAGCAGGGGTAGGCAACCATTCCCCTTTAAGGGCCGAGGGACTTCAGCTCCCAGAAACCTCAGCCATGTTGGCCAATAGTCCCATGTTGGCCAATAGCTCCTGGGATTCTGGGAGCTGAAGTCCCTCGGCCCTTAAAGGGGAAAGGTTGCCTATCCCTGGTTGAAGCATACAGCACCCCTGTGACTGGGGACAGCAGACTAGCTAAAACAGTATAAGCCAGGAGTAGGCAACCTTTCCCCTTTAAGGGCCGAGGGACTTCAGGTCCCAGAATCCCAGGAGCTATTGGCCAACATGGGACTATTGGCCAACATGGCTGAGGCTTCTGGGAGCTGAAGTCCCTTGGCCCTTAAAGGGGAAAGGTTGCCTACCCCTGGTATAAGCTATGACCATTGGACACCATTTCCTGTCAGAGGTGAGCAGCCATTCTGCCTAAAGTTAGGACAGCAAACCCTATTTGCCAACTTTGCACATCCACAAGCTCTGAGTAGCTCAGTACTCCAAAATGGCAAGATACGGCCCCTTCCTGCTTGGACCGCAAGTGTCCAGTAGGCACTTGGGAATTTAAGCCCATGTGTTTTGTCATATCTGTTTTGATGTTCCCACTTCCATCTACGCAACTTTGAGGATGATTTAAAAACAGTAATCTGCATAGACCTCCTTCCATGTAACAGCTCTCATACAAACTAGTGTGTGACAGAGACAGTTGGGAGGGCACATCCTCTTTCTTTGATCAGAAAACAATTCAGAACTCTATTTGCAAACTCCATCTTTGTAAGTCATTTGTCCCCATTGCTTCCATTTGGAAGTAGTCCAGTGGGTTACAAAAATGACATCACCACAGACTTCATTTCTAAAACATCTGAATCATTGTTCATGCAAGCTCTAACATTGTATAAATTGTTAATTCTTGGTGAGTGAAAGAGTCATATCAAATCCCATCTTTCAGAAAGACGGAAACTTTTTGTCCTCATCTCTTAATGAATATGCTTCTCTGATCAGGAAATACCAATGTTCATAGGTAGGAGAAACTATGTGGGTGGTTTGGGACTGATGCACCCATGCCTCTGGGGGGAACAGATGTTGCCACTGATTCACTTTGCAAACATGCAAGCTGAAATCTACATCTGTGACAAGTTACATCGACCCAGCAAGAAGCTGAGCAACAGCAAAATGAGAGACAATAAAGAAAAGGCATGTCAAAAGGCAAAGGCAAGTTCATAGTCTGTGAACTAAAAGTATGTATTGTCATCCTTGTAAAGCTCAGCTATGCTATAATATATGAAACAGTTAATGAAGTTTGCTAATAAAACAAAGCTTTACAGATTGACTTCTTCCATTTGCATATACTGTGCAAATATTAGAACACAATAAGACATTTCACTCTGGCAGTTCTTCCCTGGTTGCAAGTAGTCAATTACCAAACTAGAAAATGATGGTGAGGAAATATCTTAACTAAGTACTTACCTCCCTGCAATATGATGAAAACCAATGTGGTGTAGTGGTTTGAAAGTTTCACTACGACTCTGGAGAGAAGGGTTCAAATGTCTTCTCAGCCATGGAAACCCACTGGGAATCCTTGGGAAAGTCACTCCCTCAGCCACAGGGGAAGGCAAAGGCAAATCCCATCTAAACGAATCTTGCCAAGAAAACCCTTAAAAGTTTTTCCTCACTGTAGCCATAAGTCGGAAGTGACTTTGAAGGCACACAACACTAACCTGCAAAACATAGAAGGAATACAAAATTCTAATCATAGAATCAGAGTTGGAAGAGACCACAAAGACCATCCAGTCCAACCCCCTGTCATGCAGGAACACATTATCAAAGCACCCCTGACAGATAGCCATCCAGCCTCTGTTTAAAAACCTCCTAAAAAGGAGACTCCACCACTCTAGGAGGGAATGTGTTCTTACTGTCAAGAAGTTCTTCCTAATGTTGAGGTGGAACCTCTTTTCCTGTAGCTCGAATCCATTGCTCTATTCTCTGGAGTAGCAGAAAACTAGCTTGCTCCATTCTCAATATGACACCCCTTCAAATATGTAAACAAGGCTATCATATCACCTCTTAACCTTCTCTTTTCCAGGCTAAACATACCCAGCTCCCTAATATTTATCTTCTGTATATTAAGACTAGTTCTTGAAGCAAGGCACACACAACTACACACCAGTCAAAACACACCCCACGCACTGCAACACCCATTAAAAAAAACAACAACAGGGTAATTCTAAGAACTGAGAACCCTAAGGAAAATTAAATCATTAGAAGAATCTCAGTTCAGTCCATATAACATGTAATTCTATAATAAATAGAATTGTCCATGATAAGAAATGGTGTGCTAATGCCACCATTTGGAAAAATTACTTTTTGGACAACAACTTTCAAAATTTCCAGTAAGCATGCTAGGGGATTATGAGAACTGTTGTCCAAAAAAAGCAGTTTTTCTAAGCTCTGTATAAAATTCACATGATGTGCAAAGCCTCAACAGAATAGTAACATATCTCCAATGGTTTTAAAAATCATTTCGTAACATACAAAGAAGCAGCAGCCATAACTTTGGGAACTGTTATTATATTATTGCATTTACTTCTACAAATGGATACTTATGGAACAGTTCTTTAAATGTTTTCTTCAACAGTAAAGAATTTCTATGTTTAGCACGTGAGAAGGAGCTTATTTTGGATAAGTGTTTCCTGTTATGTTTATTACATCCTATTACAGCAGCTGTCTGCACTCCTGTTCCAGTTTAATCAGTCAATCAATTTAGTGTTTGTATCATTCTCATGAAGCATTCAGAATAGCTTCATAATAGAAAGAAATATTTCTCAAATGTAAAGAAACCAGAAGTAAACAAGAAACAAAATGAAGCCCTCTTTCTCACTATGCTACTGTAGTACTTTGATTACACTTTAATTGCCATGATTCCATTCTTTGGAATCCTGGCACTTGCAGTACAAGGAGGAGTGTTTAGAATATTCAGCCAGAGAACTCTAGTGCTCACCAAACTGTAAATCCCAGGATTTATGGTATGCAGCCATAGCAGTTAAAGTGGAAAGGATTTAAAACATTTTTTTTAAAAAAATGACAAGTAAACTGATAGCAGCAGTCTGAAACGGAGACTCACGAAGAGAGAAAGAAAGAGAAGAAGAAGAAGAAGACTGTTGAAAAATCTCAAAGCCACCCAAAAAAAGGTTCCAAAGAAAGGTTGCTAAAACAGCCCCAGGAAATGCAGCTTACCCACTGCAAAGACTATAGCCATAACTTTGAAAGAAAGGAAGACAAACAATGGACAAAAGCAAGTCTAATTACAATATCTTGAAGCTAGAGAGTTCTAGAGATGTTCTCACCTAACTGATAATACTGCATCTTAGGTTTCTTTAGCATCACTTTAGCATCAAACCGGCTTTAGGACAGGCTTTGGGGTTGAGACTGCCATGG
>CM034706.1:69636395-69647578 GCA_020142125.1 Phrynosoma platyrhinos | reverse complement strand
TACCCCTGTGTAACCCATTTTGTATTTATTGCCTACCCCTGTGTAACCCAATTGTGTTTATTAAGAATGCCAAGATTGCAATCCTGTGCTAAACCTGGTTACTAAGAATTTCATAGGATCTACTTTTGTGAATACATGTTTAGGATCAGTTCTAAAATCTCTATGCAGTTCAGGGAATGTACTTTTCTATGTGAAACTAAAAAGTTTTTCCTGTGTTCAGAACTGGAACAGTGGCTGGGTTGAATAGGGCCCTTTTCAGGCCCTTTATAAGATGTGCTACCCAAGGAGTTCCACCTTAGTCTAAGGTCCAGACAAGACTGCAGAAATCATCCAGTTTGAGACTGCTTTAACTGCCCTGGCTCAGTGCTAGGGCATTCTGGGAACTATAGTTTTGTGAGACATTTAGCCTTCTCTGTCAGAGTGATCTGGTGCCATAATAAATTAAAGTGCCCAAGATTCCCTAGCACTAGCCAGGGCAGTTAAACCAGTCTCAAACTGGATTATTTCTGCAGTGTGTTTTGGACCCAAGTTTCTTTTCTTGAAGGCAGTAGCATAAAATTTCTTTCAGAAAAAGCCACATGGCCCATCTTGACTTCATTGTATTTAATATAAAATACTGGCTTTCTGCAATAATGAAATGGAGGGCTCCAAAGTCCACTCAACCTTCCATCCTTTCGTAAGTAGGTAAAATGAGTAACCAGCTTGTTGGGGGTTACACTGGACCCATGAACTTCTAAGCACACCTTGTGCTTGTAAGAGTCTTAATATTTAAGGATGATTGAATGATAATGGAATGGGAGATGTAATCTGCTGTCCTGCTGACTGTGCCCCTTACATTATGGGTCTTTGCAGACTGCTAGAAATAGTGCAAATTGAGTCCACTTTAACTGTCCTGGCCCAGTGCTAGGGAATCATGGGAATTGTATTTTTTATTGAGCCTTTTTTGTCAGAGAGCCACAATAAACTACAGTTCCCATGATTCCCTAGTACTGAGTCAGGGCAGTTAAAGTGGACTCAATTTGTACTATTTCTGGCAGTCTGCAAAGGCCCTATGATAGCTATTATGACAGCCCAACTGGAGACCTAAATCACCCAAACTGTAGCCCTGATGTTGGTGACCTTTGGAAACATCTGTGTTCTTTAGTTGTTTGAGTCAAGAGTGGGCATACCTCTTGAAGTAGGAGAAATGGAGCCAGGAAGCTTGCAGCAGCCATTTTTACTGTTGTACCAGAAAAAAAATCTGAAAATGAAAAGATAGTGAGTCAAAGCCTTGCTTGAGTGAGCAGCATCCATAAATTTTGTTTTTTTCCTTCAGTTTTTGTTTGCACTCTGAAGTACATTATGACTTTGGAAGATTGCTGTCAGCTAATGATCTGTAATTAGTTTCTCTTAAGGCCATTGGAACATTAATAGCTCAGATTTTAGTTATAGCATCATAAAGTTAGAAGAGATTCCAAAGGTAATTACTCCGACCTCCTGCTAGTGCAGGAATCCACAGTACAGCAATCATGAGTTTTAACCATGTGACTTCTGTTTACAAATTGCTCTCCAAGTTAGCCCTCTAATTTACATTATTGTGTATAATGGAGAGAGAGGAAGACTATATTTTACATTATTGTGCGTTAATATAAAATGACCTAAAGTAATCCAGTAGCTGCTTTGACATTAATTGGGGGGAATCCAACATAAGTATTTGTGAATTACACAGATGTGTAAATTAATTTTATGCATAAGCCCTTAATCTCACTAAAAAAAAATTTTGTTGTTAGATAGTCATGGTGATAATATGATGAGTTAAAACAGAAGTAGTTTTTATGAGACACATTCTGAGCAGCATCAGTAGGAGAAAACAATAGGTTTTGATGGTACAAAGGCTTTATTATATAAACAAAGAAATGAAATATAAGCTTCTTTCTTTTTGGGGTTTAGAGGTTTTCTTTTGTATTCAGTTATGATGTGTTGGACTGAAAGGGGAGGAAAGTGCCATTTTTAAAATTATTATTATTATTATTATTATTATTATTATTATTATTATTACTATTATTATTACTATTATTATTACTATTATTTGCTGCTTGTTGCTCATAGCAGAAAGAGGTTCTTATTCTGCCTAAATCTGAATTTATGCTAAACTATATTTATCTATAATTTAATTTTTTTTCTGTTTAGTTTTAAAAGTTCTTTGTGGAACTTGACAGAAGTGTTTTTGAGTTTTTAGCCTTTTGGTTGATTTAAGAACATAAGAGCTGTGCTGGATGAGACTGAGGAACTGACCAACCTTTTGCTTATATTAAAGAGTTGGGAAATCCTCTAGTAGGACATGAGTGCAACTGCACCCTTGATGTTGAGCTCTGCAATGACTGATGAACAGTGGCATGCAGGCTCTGATGCTGAAGATGACATATAACCATCCTGACTAGTAGCCATTGATGGGGCCATTTTACATGACAGGGTCATCCTGTCCCTTTTAAAGCCATCTAGCTGGCAACCTTTGTTACAGCTTGTGGCTGTGAATTCTACACTTTGGGTATGCTCTCACCATTCAGTTTCAGTGGGTGACCCTAAATTCCAGGATTATGAGAGCTGCATAATTTTATACATCTCCATCATGTCTCCCTTTACTTCTTTTCTCCTAAGCAAACAGCCTCAGATATTGCAGTCTGTCCTCATAGGTGAGTTGTGCCATACCTTTTAAGTGCAGTGACCAGAACTGTACACAGTATGGTAGATACGATCACACTTCCTAAATCTGAATTTAGATTTGTATAAGTATGCTACTGACAGTTTTATTTCTTATTTCTTATTCCTAATTATGTCCAACTTCGAATTTGCATTTTAACAAAAAGACAGAAGCCATATACTAGGTTGACATTTTCATAGCAATATTAACAATGACCCTCAGATCCTTTGATAATTTGCTGTCAGCTTACATCCCACCAGTGTGTATGTGAAGGTGTTTTTATTTTGTTTTGTTTTATTTTTTTGCACCAGGATAATTGTTTCACATATACTTTCACTACATTTTCATTTTCAATTTCAGTTTAGTGAAATCTTTTTGGAAATCTATTGCAATCTTTTTTCATTCTCACCATGCTCAGTAATTTATTATCATCAGTAAATTTGATCTTACTGTATTCTCCTAATTTGAGTTTTGCATCAAGAAATTCTCTAAAAATCAAGCTTGCTAGATATGTATTTTTGAGAGAACAGTTGCCCCTCCCAATTTGTGGGGGATCCATTCTGGACCCCCTTGTAAAAATGGCGACTTGCTCATATTCGAGTCCCATCGAAAAAAATGGTGTACGCCCTCAAGATGCACATGCGCGGTTGCAGGTGGGCGGGCGCCACCAATTTATTAATGGCTGCTTGCCCTCCCACAAAGAGCAAGAATGTGGATTCCAAGTCTGCGAAAAGGGAGGGATTTGTTCAGTGACCATGTATATCCTAATACTGTATATGCCCACAGATTTTACTTTTAAAGTAGTGCAGTGGGGAGGCAGGTATTTTAGGAGGACTTATTGACACCCTTACATTTACTTACTAGGATTTTGCATATTTTTGCATTGCTCGATATATTAATATAATTTATTTATTTTTAATATTTCACTTATTATTGGCTATTGCTTTCATGGTGGTCAAGCAGTTTATTGCTTTGGGTTATTATTATTTTGTTGCAATATGTTCTGTGTTTTCAATGTTTTGTAAAAATATACCTTCAAGTAAGCAAAATTAATAATGTTTTTCCTGCATTGAAACCCACCCCAATTTCAAAATACTTCTGGATTTATTTATTTATTTATTTATTTTTATCCTGCCTTTCTCACAAAAAGGGACCCAAGGCGGCTCACAATATAAAAACACATTAAAACACTGTAGTTTAAAAAAAACCAATTAAAATAGCCTCATTAAAAGAGAAAAAAGTTTAAATGTTTAAACATACAAAATTTAAAACATACAAAGGTTAAAAAATAATCTAAACCACCACCCCCCAAAAAACTAGGCCTGCATGATTTTTAAAAGTTTGTTGGAATAAAAATGTTGTTCCTTGCCAGCAAAATGCCAGCAGGGAGAGGACTAGCCTAGCCTCCTGCGGAAGGGAGTTCCACAGGGTGGGAGCAGCCACTGAGAAGGCTCTCTCAGTGGGTTACTTCTGCATACCTTATGTTTGCTGGTAAACGGCCAAAAAGGCTTATTGTTATCATGGCCAGCTTTTGAGCTTTCTGAATGCACATGGCCAGAAACAAGATCACTGACTAACTAGACCCCTGAGTCTGATCTAATGGATTTTGTACCCTTTCATTTTTCTTAGCTCCAAATATAAAACAGCTTTGTTCTTCCTTTCCCTAATGTCTTCTACAATTCTTCCTGAGCATCTGTGGTCCAAAACACACTGCAGAAATCATCCAGTTTGAGAATGCTTTAACTGCCCTGGCTCAGTGGTAGGTATTCTGGAAACTGAAGTTTTGTGAGACATTTAGCTTTCTCTGTCAGAGAGCTCTGTTGCCACAATAAACTACAATTCCCAAGATTCCCTAGCACTGAGCCAGGACAGTTAAAGTGATCTCAAACTGGGTTATTTCTGCAGTATGTTTTTTGTACCTGTGAAATCCAGTGCTCAAAACTATGTATAAAGCTCCCTAGCAATGTCTTACCTACCAGGGCTGCATAGAGTGGGAATGCTATTATAAAACCCAATCAATGTTGGATTATATATTGCTTTTGTGAAAGCAAACTGAAATGGAGTTGGCCTTTTGGACTGCACTGTTAAGAACTGACTCATACAGTTCCAGGAGTAGGCAACCTTTCCCCTTTAAGGGCCAAGGGACTTCAGCTCCCAGAAGTCTCAGCCATGTTGGGCCAATAGCGCCTGGGATTCTGGGAGCTGAAGTCCCTCGGCCCTTAAAGGGGAAAGGGTGCCTACCCCTGGACCACTCTAACTCCTTAAACACCTTCCAACATTTCTCAAAAGCTAGTCAAATGATAATGGAAAAGAAGAGCTGTCAAGATATTTAGGTCATGCATTTTAGACAACTGGACAACCTTTTATAAACATTTACATCAATACACATTAAAACTCTAGCACACCTGTTTGAAATTAAGTTTAGTTTGCTTACCTGCTAGAAATACAAAAATGAATAAAAGGCAGATCAGCCAAGATTCATATTTATACTTATACTTCATCTTAAATATATCTGAGCAAGATAGAAATGGCTTTTAAAAAAACCACCTTGGAGTTACAAGTCAAAATAAAACTTGTAGAATGCCAAAAGAGACTTACAGCTGAAACCTGTCCATTGTCCTGGACTCCTCTTATATAAGAAGCCACAAAGGTTTCAGATGTCAAAATTATTCAGCTCCAGAAACTGGTTTAAAAGGTTTATTTGATATTATTAATTTATATCCCACCTTTCACCCAGCACAGGAATCAGTACTTTCAAAATTATTTGAATAATATAGTTTTCTCATATTTCAAATATTGTAAAACAAACCAGACATACAGCCTTTCCATGATCAGGGGTTGTTTTATGCATTAAATGCAGAATTGTTGTTGTTTTAAGGTTGCAGTTGTTGCAGCCATATTGAGTGCCTCTTCCTGACATGAAATGTTTTAAGCTTAAGTTAATTGTTCTTTTTTCATATAGTCCCTATTACCTTTGCTGAACAGAATGTCTGAGTTTTGAATATTGTTATAAGTTGGTTTATGATTATGATAATTGATTTATCATCATACACATTTATCAGCTGCCCTACATAGAGGTTCTCCAAGCAGCTTAATTAGCAATCTCGTTTTTTCCCCCAGAAGAATATAGCCAATATTTTGGTTGGAATCCTTGTTTCCAGTGTGTATTCGTTTTAGAAATTAAAATATATCCCTTTGGGCTAGAAGGCATCTGTACAGGTTCTAAAACCTTATTCCTTCTGAGATTCAGAGTAACCATTTAAATTATTAATATTGATCTAAGATATGGTAATTCTTAGAACTATGATACTTGATAATGTAAACCTGCTCTTTTTGTTAAATTAAATCAACTTCTTTCTGACATAATATAGGATGTTGTATCAGGGATCGAGGTGTTAATTTTTTTGTTTCTCATTGGATAAATTGCATAATTCAATATTGCAAAAAACAAAAAGAAAATATTTCTACTTAATTTGCATAGGGGTAGGGGAGGATTTTTTTATTTAACTTTGTTATGATCTCCACAAAGCCAGGTGCTGACTTTAATAACCTATATAAATATAAAAAATGTGATTCATATGTTACAGCTGGGGCCTATTTTGGGAGAAAGGCAAAATATAAATCAAATAAATAAATAAGATAGTGCTGAATGGAATTGCCTAGAAATAACAACCCAGACCTAAAGCCTGTCATGCTTGGTAGCAAGAAACTCGAGGAACCAGGAAAACATTTTAAAGTGTAAATTTACTATAGTTTTATTCTGGAATCAAGACACTTCACCACAGCAATTCTTTTAGAAACAACTCTTGAGTAATTCTCACCAAACCAGTACCTTTAAATCCTCTGACCAATCCCGTTTTCTCCCTCCCCAGTGGTCCAGTTGTCCATATCAAAGAGTCTTTGAAGTTTAGTTCTTCCAGGTCCATCTCCTTTCATCTCCTGGGATCAGAAGGCAAACTGTCATCCCAATCATAAACCTGCCTCAATGTCTACTATTTACAATGACCATCTTCCATTCCCTTTGATTTCCCCCCCACTACATGCATCACGCCTTGGTAGTCAGATTCCTATGACGAGAAGCACAGAATCCTGACAAAGCCAAACACAGGGTTTATGCCTGCATATTAATAGCAAGGCACTGGTAAAAACAAATGCTGGGAATTCCCCAAACAGTGGCGGGGGATGTACATCTTATCTGCATTTCATCTGAAAAATAGGGGAAGGTACATTTTCCTTCATACAGAAACAGCACTGATTATGCTGAACTTTATTTATATCCCACCACTGTAATTTATGGCAGCTTACAAATTGAAACAAATGAAATATACCGTATATACTCGACTATAAGTCGACCTCATGTATAAGTTGAGGTCAACTTTTGTGGCCAAAATTATGGCTTTTGGAAGGCCCCATGGATAAGTCAAGGGTCAGACCTCAGGAGGTAGTCTGGCTGCGGAGAGGTTGCAGGGTGATCCACTGCCCTTTTCAGCCACTCTGCAGCTGGGCTATCTCCTGGGGAGGAGCCTGGCTTGGGAGAGGCTACATGGCCTAGCTTCTCCCCTGCCTAGTTTCTCCCCAGCTAGGTTTTCTCCCAGGGAAGAAGCCCCATTGGAGAGAAGCTACAGGGCGACCGATCGTCCTGCCAAGCTTCTCCCCAGCTGGGTTTTTTTCCCAGGGAGGAAGCCCCATTGGGGAGAGGCTACAGGGCAAGCGATCACCCTGCCTAGCTTCTCCCTAGCTGGGTTTTCTCCCAGGGAGGGAGCCAGCTGAGGAGAGGCTACAGGGTGATCAGCCACCCTTCCTAGCCTCTTCCCAGCTGGGCTGTCCCTTGCAGAGGGAGCCCAGCTGGGGAGTAGCTTGGGTCAATACCATATTGACCCATGTATAAGTTGACCCAGGTTTTTGGGTCAATTTTGACCTAAATTTCACGACTTATACACAAGTATATACAGTAATTAAAAGTACAAAAGACCAAAATTAAAATGAAGTGGAAAATGATTAAAAACAGATTTTAACACTGTACAATTAAAGTGACAATACCTTCTTAAATGTTCTTTTGTAAAACAAAACAAAACAATTTTTTTAAAGCCTGTGAGAATAAAAAAGTTTTTGCCCAACAACAGGAGGAGAGGGCATTCTAGCCTGCCTAAGAAGGAAGTTCCAGACTCTAGGGCAGTAATTCCCAAACTCTAGTCCTCCGGGTGTTTTGGACTTCAGGTCCCAGAAGCCTCAACATACTTGTCTAGAAGTCAAGAATTCTGGGAGTTGAACTCCAAAACTTCTGGAGGACCAAAGTTTGGGAATCACTGCTCTAGGGGCAACCATCAAGAAGGCCTATCTCATGTCCCTAACAGCTGTGCCTCTGAAAGTAGTGGTAGTGGCCAAAGGGCTTCTCTTCACTTATTTCATTTTTTGCATGTATGAGTAAAAGATAAAAAAAAATAAATTTAAAAGCCAACTCCCCATTGAATGAAATTAAGAGGTATTGCAAATGTCAGTGACTTTTCTCATCTTGGGACCTTTTAATGCAAATTCCATATTTTTTGTGCAAAGTTATGGGGTTTTTTTGGCTATAGTTTCTGTCACTGATGGAATTGGTCTTTTGACTCTATAATTCGGGGGGGGGGGACTTTCAAAGTAATTGACTTTTCTGACAGGATGTGGGCATGTTGAGATCCACGTTCTTGCCTAGGATGAGAAAATTGGGAAATATTCTTTACATTCGACTCCAATAGAGGAAAGAAAAGAAGACACAGGGCCTAAGCAGACTGACAGAAATAGTGCACATTAAATTAAGGCACTGCCCTGGCTCAGGGCTAAGGAATCATGGGAACTGTAATTTATTGTGGCACCAGAGCTCTCTGACAGAGAAGGCTCAATGTCTCAGAAAAAAATACAATTCCCATGATTCCCTAGCACTGAGCCAGGGCAGTGCCTCAATTTAATGTGCACTATTTCTGGAAGTCTGCTTAGGCCCACAGTAGGAGACTGCAGAGGAGCAAAGTGCCTTCTGATTCATGTGCTGGATTCCCAGTGTCGAACTAGGCTCACTATACTTTAATAGTTGTATTTGTTTGTTTGTTGTCCTGCTGGTTTTCTAGTGTGTTGTAAGGTTCTGCATTGCGACCTCTAGTAAGAGCTGTACACACTAATACTAGAACTTAAATAAGCCTGTTACCTTTTACAGTGCCTTTGGGAAGTTGCTGTCTTCCATCTCTTCCTGTCCAATTTACAGATTAGTGCTAGAAGATCGTGCTGCTTTTGATGTTTAGAGTGACTAAACTAGAGCTAAAAACAGAAACATCTGCTTGGCAGTGAGATATAGTATTCTCCATTGTAATTGTATGCCTTTCACATTGTGATTAGAATAGGTAGTGGAAATGTTATCTAGCAGTTTCCCACATAAAAAAAAGACTAATATATAGTTACTTAATTGTTTTGGTCTACTGACTAGATAAATAAAGCCATTTTCTTTAAGTAAATTATTTTTTATCTGCCAGAAACTTTTTAGAGTTCGGACAAGTTTCTACTTGAAATGTATTTGCAAAGGAAAAATTATCACATTAATGTTTTTATACCAGAGAATGTTCACAGATCAAACCTGGTTTCTACATGAAGTTTAGGTTACTGAGCAATGGATTCAAATTGAGCAAGTCTTACTGGTAATTTATTGTGGTGAAAATCTATGAATTTTTACACAGAAGTAAGTTCTGTTGTGTTCAGTAGAGTTTACTTTTCAATAAGCTTATTTAGGATTGCAGCCTCAGAGGTAACTTCTGTTGGTAAGATCTTAAAAGGAGGTGCAATATGTTTTAAAGTGCACTGAATTGCAAAATGTGCAAAACACTCCAAGTTTTTATACTGTTTGTCTCAACACTATCTGCAGCTGTTCCCATTTTATAGAAGAAAAACACATATAGCAATTTGCCTAAGGTCTGCCAAAGTGTAGATGGCTGGGTTGGAGGATTTGATCCTGGATCCCAGTCCAAATCTTTATCCACTGGACTATACAAGTGCTTCAGTTGAGCAATTGGGTATATGAGTAAGGGGAGTGCTAAGAATTATGCTTCTACACAGCTTTATAATACACAACACACACACATACAATTTAAGACAAGGTTCAAGAATGGATACATTCAACATAATCTTAAAGAAAGATGATTTCAGTAGAAACACAGTCAGAAATGCTCTAGGGAAGGGAGTTCAGGATGCATAGTGGTTTCTTAAAGCTGCGAAATTCAAAGCACAGATCAACAATTCCAGTGAGGAGGAAAAGTGGGTGGTGTCTAAAGAAACCAGCATGTACAAAGAACTTTAAGAGGAACTGAGATTTAAAAGAGACATGCATACAAAAAGCAAGAAGGGGGAAAGCACCAAAGAGGAATGCAAATGAATAGCTAGTACTTGTAAGGGGAAGGTCAGAAAAGATAATGCTCAGTTTTACTAGAGAGGTTAGAAAATAATAAAGGGGTTGGGGGTTGGAGTGTGTTTGGAGTAAGAGGAAGAAGGACAAGTAAATAATAGGGCCACTGCATTGAGAAGATGGTGAAATGCTAACAGAGGACAGAGAAAAGACTGGACTGTTTACTACCTTCTTTGCCTCAGCCTTCTCCCAAAAGGAAAACAATGCTGTAACTAGTGAAAATAGAATAAATAATGTAGCAAGTGGACTACAGCCCAAAGTAGGTAAAGAGGTATTAATGGAATACCTAGCTCTTCTAAATGAATTCAATTTTCTAGGATGAACTGCATCATCAAAGAGTACTAAAGGAACTTACAAGTTTTATCTCAGAGCCACTGTCAGTAGTAATTGAGAATTCTTGGAGAACAGGAGAAGTCCTAGAAGACCAATGAAGGACAAATATCCTCATCTTCAAAAAGGACAAAAAAATTTAACCAATCAACCAAGAAATGTTATGATTATTAACAGCCAACATTTCTAAAAACAAGCCATGTCAAACTTATCTTAATTCTTTTTTTGATACAGGCTTGGTAGTTCAGGGGAGTCCTGTGGATGTAATATACAGTCCGCCTGCACCGACCGTGGGTTTGCCATCTGTGGGTTTGAGCTTCTACAGATGGCAAGCCCCAGATTTTTAATGAGTGCGTGCACATGTGGTGGCGCAAGGAGGAGCACACGCCCATTGAAAAGAATAAGACTTAGAGTCCCATGTTTTTTACTATCTGCGAGGGGGTTCGGAATGGATCCTTTGCGGATAGCAAGGACGTACTCTATGTTTGATTTCACTAAAGCTTTTGACAAGATCCCTCATGATATTCTTGTAGGCAAGCTAGCAAACTCTGAGCAAGACAATGTAACACTTAGGTGACTCTGTAATTGGTTGACTGACCAGATCCAGAGAATGCTCACCAATTGTTGCTCTTCATTCTGGAAAGAAATGAATTCTGGAAAGAATTTCCTGGGCCTGCAGTTGTTTAACATAAATGACTTAGCTCGGGGTAGGCAACCTTTTTGAGCCGGGGGCCGGGTTGCTGTCCCTCA
>CM034706.1:69609693-69632326 GCA_020142125.1 Phrynosoma platyrhinos | reverse complement strand
TAGGGAATTGTGGGAACTGTAGTTTTGTGAGACATTTAGCCTTCTCTGATAGAGAGCTCTGGTGCCACAATAAACTACAATTCCCAGGATTCCTAGCACTGAGCCAGGGCAGTTAAAGTGGTCACAGACTAGATTATTTCTGCAGTGTGTTTTGGACCATAGACTAAAAGTGTTCATTCAACAAATGTATAGCATCTTTGAAAAAAATCAGTGATATATAGGGCTATCCACAGGGAAGAGAGAAAGTAAACAGATAATGATATAATTAAAGACATATTTTTATCTGCCTTGAGCATACTAAGAATAAAATGGACTATAAATCTTTAAGTACTAGGTATATGTAGAAAAGAGGAAGTCATAGAGTCAGCAAATTATCAGTTTTTTTGTTTGATTTATCCTTGTCTTTCTCCCATTTATCTAAATAGTCATTTATTTTAGTAAAACAGAAAATCCCTATAAATATAGGGAGAATTTGAAAGTGCTGATACTCTGATTACATAAATGTTACAGTTTTCCATCTTACTAAGCTTCTGTTTTCCTGTTTCCAATTTGGTTACAGTTGTGAAGTTAGGTCAGGCCCAGAATTCATCACAAGATCCTACAGATTCTACCACAATAATACATTCAAGGCCTATCAGTTTTACTACGGGGGTAACCGCTGCACAAACCCAACCTATACCTTAGTTGTCCGTGGTAAAGTCCGCCTTCGCCAAGCATCCTGGATCATTCGAGGAGGGACAGAAGCTGATTATCAGCTACATAACATACAGATAATCTGCCATAATGAGGCAGTGGTTGAAAGATTAAGTGAACTGGTGAACCGTACGTGCCCTGGATTTGTATCAGATGGTAAACCTTGGGAGCAGAATGTGAGCTATGATCTTTGGAGAGAAGAGAATGGTTATGAATGCACCAGAGCACTGAATTTTGCTATGCATGAACTTCAGCTCATCCGTGTAGAGAAACAATACCTTCACCATAATTTAGATCACCTAGTGGAGGAGTTATTTCTTGGAGACATCCACACTGATCCTGCTCAAAGGATGTATTACCGGCCATCTAGTTACCAGCCGCCTCTGCAAAATGCCAAGGTATGTGAACATTTCTGTTTTGCTTCCAAGGTGGGTAGGGAGAACAAACATCTGTTACAGAAAATATTTGATCTATGTGAGCCAAGATGTCTCAGGCAAACATCTTAACATGGCCAAAACTAAAACATGGCCAAAAACAGCATGCCTAAAAAGGTTTTTTTTAAAAAAATCCCTTGCAATTTCTGCTCACTGTCCTACATCAGATACCTTATACTCAGTGTCATCACTAGGGGATGCAGGGGACACATCAGGTCATCCCTGGTCACTAGGGGATGCTGGGGTTGCACCAGCAGAGTGCACCAGCTGATATCCCAGAAGAGGGTGACACCTGTTCGAGCACACCCCCCTCCTGCTGTGTGCCAGTTTACTTGCGACTAAAATGACACACACAGGGAAGGAAAGTGCCCAGAACACCCTCCCTACCTGCCATACGCCATTTTACTCCTGAGTAAACTGGCACACGGCAGGGAACGGTCCCTTCCTGGTGTGCGCCATTTTACTCCTGAGTAAACTGGGGCGTGGCAGGGAGGAAGGGTGCTCTGGGCACTCTCCCTGCCTGCTGTGCATCATTTTACTCCTGAGTAAACTGGGGTGCGGGAGGAAGGGTGCACTGGATACCCTCCCTGACTGCTCCATGCAAGTTTATTCGGGACTAAAATGGCACATGGCAGCAAGGTGAGAGGCATACCCTTTTGGCGTTGCCCCCACAAGCCTCACCCTCTGCAGCAGGTGCAGAAACGCCATTGCTTATACTTGTTGCGCCTGCCTTCCTTCCATCCACCACAGTGTCTTCTATAGCCTTCATTATCCATGGTTCTCACTATCCACAGTAATTCCAGGAACATATCCCCCACAGATATGGATATCAGACAGTAGTTGGATTAGATATAATGACATATCAAACTTAGTTCAATTTGGGAATTGGGTGGGAGATCCCTCCCATGCTTTTACACAGAATAAGGATAAGCACCTTTTGAAGGTCCAATTTTTGTGCTCCACTGGAATCTGTCTATCTGTCTTTGTTCCCTTCTTTCTTGAACTGATCCCCCACCTTTCTCCTGGGATGGTATCCAAGGTGGAAGCTTCATGGGGTGCTCGTCTCTCCTCATATCTGGAAAAATTAGTCCCCTGAAATGGCAAATTACATCCCAGTGAGCATTCGAGGAACATACTTTTATCTCTAAATGTAATCCCTCCCCCAGTATTTGTGGAGTGTAGTCTTTATTTAGTCACTGGAAATGGCCAGCCAAATTACATTTGCTGGGAATCTTATGCTCCCTAAAGGCATAAGGGCTTGCAATTTGTCATTTTAGGAAATAAAAACATATGTAGTTCTGTATGGTAGGTGGGATGGCGGCATAGGCCCTGCAGACTGCAATTTGCCAATGCCTGGCCTAGTCTGGTTCTCTAATATCTCCTACAGTTTTAAATGTTCCTAACAGTAACAGGAAAATATAGTCCATTTTTCTTGAATGCTTCAGGTCTTCTAGTTGGCCAGCCACCCATTCCAGAGGCTATTTTCCTTTGATTCTTCATTTTATTAGAGGTGAAATCTTGTATCTTTATCGGTCAGTAAGGTCAAGAAATTGTGTGGTCTGCAGGGTCTAATTAAAGCCTTTCAAAAAGGAAAAGCAAATAAAAATTTGCCTAATTCATTGCTTTTCAACATTCAGAATTTCAAAGTACATTTACTAAGATTTTTCAAGAATCTCATTATGTTTTTTTATGTATTATACTACCACAATCCTGGTATTTTGTTTTTTGTATTATAGCATTTTTATTCCACTCTTCAACTGAAAAAGCTCTCACAATGTTATTGATCTTATGTAAACCAAACAGGATAGTCCCTGCCTGCAAGTTTATACTATACAAAGCATAACAAACAGGCTAAAATGGATGTGGAAAGAAGGGAAGGCAAGGAGATTCAGGTACCCTTACTTAAAGCTACATACGTTCTCATGCCTGAGTGGAAAATTGAAGTAGAGAAGGAGGTTGATGGAGCTGGTCATTAGCCCTGCAGTCAATATGCATCTCCTTGCAATTGTTTGACAGCTTCGGCAGTCAAAATGAAGTAAGATGATGTATACATTCTACTCAGCCCATGTAAGCCCCAGTTCTGTGTTCCTGAGACAAAATTATATTGGTTTGGTTTGAGTTGAAATTGGTAGCTAGCGGGATATGGAAGATCCTGCCTCATTGCACTACATTAGTTCATATATCTAGAAATATTTTTAAGACAATGCAGTTATATTCATAATATAATATTAGTTCATTATGGGCAAGACTAAAACACACCTAACAATCCTCAAGAATTTTCTAGTGATAAAGATGAAACTGGATATAACAGGATATAATAAATTTACTTAGGACTTGTTGACATAAAATGAATAGACCATCATAAGACCCATGAAACTAGGTTCTGGTTCAAAGGGTTGATCAAGCAGTAACATCCAAGGCTGAAGATAATAAAATATATGGAAGCAAGCCCTATATGATCTGGATTGCATCACTTCTATCTGTCCAAGTTTGCAAATAATCTAATTGTACTTGATGAAGACATCATCATTTTGGCATAAGAGTTCTAGTGGAGCTTTTTGTTTTATGTTAACATCCAGTGTTACCTTTTGATAACTCTAGAACTAACAGTCTATTTGAAATGAAAGCCAGAATTCAAGGGTGGTACATAAGGGGAGGATGTTCTATTGAAGAAAGAAAATGTTACTGCAAAGTAGGAAAAGAGGATTTTGTGGGATGAGTTGGGGAATAGAATCACAGTCTAGCAGCACTCAAAGAACAGACACAGGAACTAAGGGCATTAGTGGAAAAAGAAGTAATTAGTAAATGGTGCATGAATATAGGCTTTCCTGTAGACTACTGGTTTTCAACCTTTGGTTCTCCAGATGTTTTGGACTTCAGCTCCCCAAACTTTGACCAGCCTGACCTATGGTCAGGGAATCTGGGACCTGAAATCAAAAACATATAGGTGAGGAAAAGTTGAGAACCACTGGTATAAAAGATTTTATAGAAAAACAGGAAATGAAGTAATAGGTGGAGTTCTTGATCTACTTTTAGAGACTCATCAATTTTCCTCTCTGCTGAGTGCTAAACTTACACCTCCTCTCTGATCTACCTAATTACCTATGGAGGGAAGGGCAGTGATAGGAATTAGGTTGTTTAAATCTAAAATTAAACTCTATGAAAGAAAGGAAACTATTTTAAATAAAATTGGAATTTCAGCAGAATTAACTTATTAATTCATAAAATATGATATACAGTGCAAAAGATGTTTATATTATCTAGTTGGTTCTTTATTCAAAGCCTTGTTCTCTTGAATTTTGGCAAAACTACTACTTTTTAAAACCACTTTTTAATGAACACTGCAGGATTGGAGAGTTAGGAAGTTTAGGTCACAAATAGTAAATGGAGCTTTAAAATAGGGAAGGTTTTCTTTGCAATTCAGGAGAGCAAAGCACCAGACATTACATAGAAGCTTCTAACTTGGCCCAGGAAATTGAATTTGGATGGTGTTGACTATGGTACTTTTGGTGGGATCTGCACAAAAATCAGTAAGCTAATGACAGTGGGAGGGTGATAAATACATGAGATTATAAGAGAGAAAGGGACAAGAGTAGAAGGATGAAGGGGTTGAATTTGTGAGTTTTAAAAATTCACATAGCGGTTTCCTTCAGTCCAGGGCTGGAGGTGGAGGAAGAAAGTTATGGGTGGGGATTTTAAAAATCTTTATTCTAGTAAGAATTTTAGTGTAGTATTATAATACATATTTAAATGACAATTAAATTAACTTATTTATTAAATACCTATCCCTTTCAATGTAAATGCAATCAAATTACTTTTTAAAAAACTTATTAATGATTAACCTAAAATACCAGCCCTTTTCCACTGACTTTTCCATCTGGGGGTTGAGGGTAAAATACAGTTAATATTTTGTTGTGGGCCTATCTTTTCTGATGACATTTCAAAAGAATGCACAAAATAATTGGAACCACATTTTAATTTTAAATTGTCCTCAGTTCCAGCCAGAATGCCTTAGGGTCACTTCTGGTTTAGAATTCTTTGCACTGTTCATAAATGTATTCCACTGCAGTGACTATCACTGTATATCTAGTTTGGTTAAATCAGGGGTAGGCAACCTTTCCCCTTTAAGGGCCGAGGGACTTCAGCTCCCAGAATCCTAGGAGCTATTGGCCAAGATGGGACTATTGGCAAACATGGCTGAGGCTTCTGGGAGCTGAAGTCCCTTGGCCCTTAAAGGGGAAAGGTTGCCTGCCCTTGGGTTAAATCACTGCTTGCTTGATAAATCACCACTGAGTGAAGATCTGAAGCATGGATTTACAGATAAATAGAAATCCATATGGTGAATTGTACTCTTCTCATCTTCTTGAAATTCTTTGAAAGACAAATGTTGAACAGCACTTCTGTCTTCCCCTGTAGGACAACTAAAATGAAAAATGTCCCATGGGTAGGGGAATTATTATCTATTACTACCTCTTTAAGAGGCAAGCATAGAAGAAGGCCTGAGTGCTAACAGGCTCATACAAGCTTTCTGTTCTGGACAGTGTGCATCAGTTCCACAGAGCCCAGGAAAATCCTGAACCTATTCAGTTATGTTTTTGTGTTTTTTGTTAGCTGCTGCTCATTGTTTTCTGACATTTTAATAAATATTTATTTAATTAATAAATGTGCAAAGACCAGTTGCAGAACATTTCACCCTCCCTGGACATACAGTAAGTGATTTATAGGTTCTGGTTATTTGCAAAGAAAGACTAGAAAGAGAAACTGCTGAACTGAATTATATTTGCAAATTCAATCCATTAGCAGAGGTATGAACAAGGAGAATGGCATCATGGCACACTACATATATTAATACAAGAATCGTCCCTACTGTACATATAACAAAAGAAATCTCAGAGTTTTGAACCTTGGGAAGCTGACTTTTGGTAAGCAGATTTATTGCTTTCCCACATCAACACTTAACTGACCACTGTAAAAATCTGAAAGACCTGTATCATCTTACCCAACCCTTTGAAAATTTAGGGCAGGGGTCATTATTTTCATCCTTCTGGATCCTATTACATTCTGTACCACTCCCATAAGTGTGTAAATATACTTTATACCTGAGCATTTATTATCACTCTGTGCTGCATTGGAAAAAGTGGCTTTATATCAATGAAAACTCATGCAAAAAAAACAAACCCCCAGTTAGTCTTAAAGATGCTGCCACATTTCTTTTTTTTCCTCTCTGCCTACCTTCCTCCTTTTAAAGTTAAAATGAAGGAAGACATCTATGTCTAGTGCTGTTTTCTACAGTGTCCTCTGCTGCAAACTTCCATTTCATGTCAAGGTTTCTTCAAATTGCTTTGTCAGCAGCATGTGGAAAACATTCACACAATTGAGCATCATGTGTATTCGACCCTTTGTATTAACATGTTACAGGTTATACAAGAGTAGCATAATATGGATTTGAGACCACACAAAGGTTTTCTGCATACTTATAAACTTACTCCTTTTAATTTTTTTTCTTTTTTTAATTGTTAGTCCCTAATGATACAGCTGAAAATGAGCTTAAATTCTAAATTGAGTTTAAAACCACTAGTCTCAGACTCTTCTGGAAACTGGATACCTTGCATAAACAGAAACATTAAATCAACTTGTTTTTTTAAGCTTTTATGGTCACACAGTAGGCTGGGTGAGGAAATCACCTCTGAAGTGAATCAGGTGTATTGCACAGAATCTGTCTGGAAAGCTTGTTTCATTTCCTCTTTAGTATTATTCTAAAATATAAAGCACAGTTAAAAACGTTAGACTTCTATGAAGAAGACAAAACCTTGTTGCTTTCTAAGTTGATAAAGCAGCAAAATTAAATGTAGAAGCCACATTCATACCACTTATATGGGTGAACTGAGCAGTAATCAAAAGCAAATGATTGCTAGCTATGCTAGGAATGCTAAAGCCAAATAGAATTGGGCTTATTCCAAATTCTCCACAGCAGTTTAGCTTCAGGATGATAAATCAAAAGCCCAAAGTGAAAATGGTACAGATGTAAGTCAAGTTACTAATCTGAACAGAGCTAATAAGCAGACTGCCAGAAATAGTGCACATTAAATTGAGGCACTGCCCTGGCCCAGTGCTAGGGAATCATGGGAACTGTAATTTATTGTGGCACCAGAGCTCTCTGACAGAGAAGGCTCAATGTCTCAGAAAAAAATACAATTCTCATGATTCCCTAGCACTGAGCCAGGGCAGTGCCTCAATTTAATGTGCACTATTTCTGGCAGTCTGCTTAGGTCTAAAGTTTCTAAGGCCCAGTGTTTGTTCAAGAACACAGCAGAAAATAGAGGTGTTTCCCTGCTAAAATATCCTCTTTGTGATCATGTAAGGAAACACAAAGTTTCTTTGTCATCCAGTAAAATCATCATTAAAATTAGACATTTTAATAAACCCATATCCTAGCCTATACCAAACATCCCCACTCCCAACCCCTGTTCCATTTTTCAAATTTATATCGATTGCTCTTTTACCACTTCTGCTAACCCATTGTGGGGAGAGAGCTAGGGCTTTCTGGCTCTCAAGCCGTAGTTGCATGTGGTTTGTAAAAGTGGCACATTCTTGTTCTAGAATCTTTAACAGTCCATTTCTAAGCGTGTATAGCTGCATTAGTCAAAGCAGCCAACTCTAATAGAGCTACACCAGCTTTTTAGTGCAAAGTAAAGAGAGAATGCTTGATATATACCTTATACACATAACTTGAAGGTAATTTTACAATACTTTAAAATAATTTTGTGCATGAAGTAAAGTGTACACTGAACCATCAGAAAGCAAAGGTGTTACTATTATGTAATGGATGGCTGAACTTATGAAAAAAGTCTCAGATTCAGCCTGTATATTGGGTTTTCTCCTTTCTGTGCCAGCAGCATCCAAAAGTGTGGACCGATGGATTGATCTGGAACAGTGATGAGTTGATTCAGCCTCTTTCCCCCAAGATCATGAGAGAAAACATGATAGGGTATGATTCCTTCAAAATAGCATTGGAAACCATAAGCATTCCTTCTTTTTATAATAAAGTAAGAATAAAATTGCAAGTAATTCACCTTGGTCTTTATTAAAAATTAAAAATAAAAAAACTTTACATTTATAAATGTGTTCCTGAATACAAATTATAGATATGATGGAAGAAGTTAATTCTTCTAGAACAGGGATGGGATTGAACATTTCAATCCATGCAATAACAGCATAAATACAATAATGACTACATGCACAAAATGGAAGGGTATATTTCATGTCCCTTTTTTTTTATCTTCTGCTTGTGCTTCATTGAAATTTAGGGCTGGTTTGCCAGAATCCTGAAATATATTTGTAGCTGAAACCGGGAATTAGCCAGAGCTTATATAGTTTTTACAGGGGGATCAGGAAATTTATAACAAACTTAGCTTAGCATATCTACATTCTAGATAGGCATCACTAGGGTTGGTGTCACCCAGTGTAGTAACATTCATGGGCGTCACTAGGGTTGGTGTCACCCAGTGTAGTAACTCACGGTATCATTGACCTCCTCCCTTATCAGATCCTACATAAACCTTAGTATTTTTTTCCCTGTTATACAATGTTACTCATAAACCATAATTCCTGTATATCACTGAATGTAATGGCAATGGTAGTAACATAAACAACTAGCAAAATAAAATTACACCTTTAAATTACAATATCATACACGTAGCCTAAATATATTTACATTTCCATGAGGTTAAAGTAAACATTTAGTAAGAAAACAATAGAATTCAAAGTAAAAATGGCCCATCTCCTCTGACATACGGCCTACAGCACCTGGTATTTGTTGATGGTCTCCTAAATAGAGTGCACTTTAGATGTGAAAGGGCACATCTGAAACTAAAGATTAACTTCATCTTTGCATGGGCTCTGGCTGCCTTACAAAAGTGGTAAGTCCATTAGGTCTGCTTCACTACATTCCCTCCACCCAACCCCACCCCACCCCACCCCCACGAATCTGACAGGGAAGTTTGGCTTGTCTTGCATGGTAGAGATTTGGATTGTATGTAGGTAGCCACAAAACAATCCTTTGTATGTTACCCCCTAGCAACACTCCTCACTGCCATGGAAGTTAAAGTGGCAGTTAAAGTGGAATGACAGTGCTATAAATGTGTAGTATGAAAGAGCCCTGGGGCTAGACCACACTGAACTCCCGCAACTATGTTCATGGAACAATGGATGCAAGCTACAGGAAAAGAGATTCCACCTCAGCATTAGGAGGAAACATCTTATAGTAAGAGCTGTTCGGCAGTAGAACACACTCCCTTGGAAAGTGGTGGAGTCTCCTTCTTTGGAGAACTTTAAACTGAAGTTGGATGGCCATCTGTTGGAGGTGTTTTGATTCTATGTTCCTGCATGGCAGGAGGTTGGACTGGATGGCCCTTGAGATCTCTTCCAACTCTTTATTCTATGTAAATGTGAACCAAAGAATTCTTACACCCTCAAGCAAATTGTGTTGCTGAGTCTTGCTAAGCTGGCATTTAGAGACGGAGGGAATGAGAGAGAGAAAACATTATTTCTGGGTGGGAGAAACTACTAGAACATGACTGGATCAGGAACTCTATATTAAGTCTGGGGAAATGGTAGCTTCCAGCTGTTTTTAAATCATTATTCCATTTTAGCCCTAGCTAGTGTGGTCATTGGTAAGATATGATGGAAGGAGAAGTTAGTTCTTTTACAGTAGGGATGGGATTGAACATTTCAATCCATGCATCTGAGAAAGTAGAGCAAGTCTACGAAAACTCGTACTACAACAGAGGTCATCTCAAAAGTGCTTTACAGTGAGGTAACATTTTTATTACTATTAAAATGAGCTGCTAATGTCTCTTATTAACAAAAGATGGAAGTCCAAACAAGATTTTGGATCAGATGTGAAAGTTAGTCAACTACACAAATCAGCCATTATTAACACGCAAAGGATGCAGGCATAATAGAAGCAACTGAAAGACTGTAGCTATTTTTTATAGAATGCTACCTCAAGAAGCCTACAGTGCCTGTCAGGCATGGGCATGTGCCAAAAGTGAGAGGTCCATTTCTAGCACCTTTATTCTCCATGTGGGCAAGACCGTGCCCACATGTAATCAGCATTTTCTGCAGCCAGTTGTTCGGCAATTAATTTTTCTGTTTCAGGATTTGGAGGAGCCTGAAAGCTGCACCCCTGGAAGATTTTTCAAAATGTAATTGGTGCTCTGGAGCAGACCCAAGACCATCATGGAACCCCAGAGAAGTCTCATGTGTCCCACAGGCCACATGTTTTCCACCCCTCCTCCTCACATTCATCTCTCACACTGATCCCAATCAGTCACAAAGACCTCCCTCTCCAACCCCAAAATATTCTAGGCTGCAAATCAAACAGACTTTCAAAAGCAACCTGCTTTAATTAATTTAATTAATTTAGGAATAAACTTCTAGAACATGGCCACATAGCCCAAAATAACATACTGGTAGCGTTTGTTCAAAATTCTCACACAGAGGCCAAAATAGGTTTTTATAAAATATAAGATGGTTTTATTGTGTTTCAAACAAACAGGCACGTTTCTTGGTTTTCAAACTTGTTAATAATATTACCTAGTTACAGTTTCAAGTGTATGGTAGCTATTTCAAATACAATCCTTCATCTGTTTCTATAACAGTCTAACCACACAGACACTCTCTACACCAGAGCTCTGTTGAACCACAAAGAGTTCTTTTTTCTTCTTTTGACTCTTATCTTTGTTCCACTTAGTTCCCTCAGGAACAATCCACAGCCTCTGGCTTAAGGTACTGCCTCACTGTTCCTCTGTCTAAGTCAGATCCAACTCTCGAAGGTTCTGAGCCATCCGTTCCACAGTTCCTAACTGCTTAACTCCCTAACTGACTATGGGCCTAAGCAGACTGCCAGAAATAGTGCACTTTAAATTGAGGCACTGCCCTGGCTCAGTGCTAGGGAATCATGGAAAGTGTATTTTTTTCTGAGACATTGAGCCTTCTCTGTCAGAGAGCTCTGGTGCCACAATAAATTACACTTCCCATGATTCCCTAGCACTGAGCCAGGGCAGTGCCTCACTTTAAAGTGCACTATTTCTGGCAGTCTGCTTAGGCCCTTAGTCAGTCACTGCCTGAGCTATTTATCTCCTTCCAGCTGCTCTCTCATTGGCTGGTTCCAGCTGTCTCAGGATTGGTCAGCTGTCTTCTGGTCTTCACAGCTCCCTGCTGTCTTTCTGTTCATCACATTCACAACCTGCTTTAATGTTTTATCTGTATTTATTATTATCTTGCCACTGCTAAGTTTTTTTTTAATATAAATGCACAAGCCATACACTTTCAAAAGCAATTTAGTTAGTGTTACTAATTAATGCAAGATCACATATTTAATCTGCTATTCAGCTGTTACACTGGGGATAATGCAATGGATCTCATTAGAATTCTTAGCATTACTTTTTAGGTTTTATTTTTTTGTTATATTGAAGAGTTCTTAGGAGATCCCCTGCAGTTAATTCTTAAATCTGCTGGATGGCACATTGAATATGTGCAGCCTTGAATTAATTGTGAGCATTAAGTTTGCTTTTGAAATTCCAGACAATAGAGGCAAGCACAGTACAACAATAATGTAAGAAAACATTGCCCCATGTTAGTTCAGCAAAGTTACAATTATTTTGGTTTTGCCATTCCCTATTTCTTTCAGTTCAGTTTACTGTTTAAGAAGAGCACCAGACAAATAACTTTTCAGCTGATAAATGTGATGACTGAATTAAATGCAGACTGTGGCGGCAGCAACTGTGGAGACTTCCCTCTCATATTCCATCTCCTGCATCTTCTGGCTTACCCTTTTTGCAGGAACCCTGTGATAGTTTAGCAATGATCAATTTACAGTGTGTTATTGTAAGTCAGTATTGCTTCAATGGAATAGATGACAGACATACCACATCAAAGAGGGACACCGTTTGTCTCCTTTCTCATATTTCATCCAACTTGCTAGGGAAAACAAGCATTTTTAAAAATGTTTATTTGCCTCCAAATGGCTTATAAAATCCTATCAAAGCAAGCAAATCAGACAGTTTCCTTTCATTACATTCATTTGGAAATAATAGTATTTAAAAACCATGTTTGAATTTGTGTTAAATATAATTTCAGCTATCTTTCTGCTCTACACTTCTGGACTTAAAGCTGCATAAAAATGACTATTCAGCATCATCAATTTGTGTCATTGTTTTTAAATCTTGCGCAAAGTTTCTACACCATTTTTAAGCTTGAGATTATATTTGCAATTTTCAGGCTCGCTCCTTTACTATATTTGTTTTATCTATGTTAACTTCATATGTGAGATTATAGAAAACATTCTAGTTATCACTTTGGTGGGGGAGAGATTTTAGCCGTTTGTAGAAGTGGTCCCTTGGGCTCAAGATATCTGAGCAGTAGGTCACTGGAATGGGAAATTCCACTAAATATGCCTTGCACTGCTTTCTGTATGGCGTTTTCTCTTCAGCAGCACAAGGTAAAGAAATCCACCGTTTTCCATTTCTTTGTGAGCATACGTTTTAAGAAACCATTGGAGTCAAATTCTTAAGAGATTTCCTTTGTTTCATAACAGTGAATCTTTGCTCATAGGCCTAGACACATATTCAAGAGCAACAATGATGGGCCTTTTAAGATTCTGTGCATAATAATCCTGAACTGACATGCCCCACTCTGCCATTAGTTGTCTGTGGCTGTAACTCAGCACTTTTAAGGGTTTAAGGGTTCACTGCTCAGTACATATTTTAAGGCTAACCAAAGTCAGCTAAAAATGAAACAGTTGTTTCAGTCAGTATTTCTAACAGGCTCAAGGTGCTTGTTCTAAGTCTTTGCAACCTGCCAGCTTTTTAAGCAAAACAACTTCCAGTTTTCTATCTAAAGACTTCACCTGGCATAAATCAACACAACTAAAAAATTAAAGTTATTGGCTTGAAGATAATTCATGCCAGATGAAAATCTGGACTTTTTAGTCTGAAGCGCACAAGAAGATACAGGCAAAACAAAAATAATACTTTTTTTTTTACTTTTAAGTTTATAAAGTACTTTAAAACAAAAGAATAATAAAGCAAGTAGTTTCAGTAAAGCTGAAACTGTCATTAACCAGGACAGTAGTAGTATAAAGAAAAGGGAACTATCACAATTTAGTTCAGGAAAACAAGTGGAAAAATACATCCCCTGTAATATGCTTACTCAGAAGTGAAAATCAAAAGTATTAGACTCCATATGCAATATTACATGACATGTGTTCACTCAGTGTGCAGTGTCCAATTTGGACATAAAGGATGAAAGAGTAGGATAAGAAGAGCTCAACATAAAAGCATGATTGTACTTCTTTATCATTATGTCAAAAATAGCATATTGCAGCTTAAGATAAAGTTGGCATCAGAGAAAGGAACAGTTTCCCAATCCCTCTGCCATTTCATGTTGAAAGAGTCATTTCTGTGCTTATTTCCAGCTACCTATTAACTCACTGCAAGCTCTGTATCCTCATTTTAATACACATATTTAACTGGTTTAATTGACTTGGTAAACATTTTCAACTGTGCTTGTTTTAATTTTTGTAAACTTTCATCCAAGTACTAGGGAAAGGGACAAATATAAATTAATAAAGAAGAGTCCTGATGGTGCAGTGGTTAAATGCATGGCATCCTTCCGAAGTCGCTAAAATGAGTACTCAGCTTGTTGGGAGCAATTAGCTTACACATTGGAAACCACTTAGCGAGTGCTTAAGTGCACTGATAAGCGGTATAGAAATGTACTTGCTATTGCTATAAATAAAAATGTTAACTATGACAGTAACAACAGCAATAATAGTATTTTATAACATTCTAAATTGTTCCATGCATCCCTATATTTCATGTCCCTTTGACTAAAGGAAGCAAGTTACTATTAACACTAAAACACAAAATTGGAAGTTCTTTTCCTTTCCATTTGGTATTCTCTAACCATCAGCTCTTTCTGGCACAAGCCGTGTGTGTGTGTGTATGTGTAAGTGCCTTCATGTTGCCTGTCAACTTATGACACCCACATGAATTTCATAGAGATGACTTGCTTATAAACTCCACTTATGTACATTTTGGAAATCTTTCAGTTTTAGGAATGGATTCCTAACTCTTAGTTCAATCCCAGAGTAGAAGATGGAGTGGAATTTATTTATTTATTTGTTTGTTTGTTTGTTTGTTTGTTTATTTTATAGCCATCTGGTGGCAAACAGTTTCCATTTCCATCCAACTTTTTTTATTACTAGTGATAGTTTAATACTGCATCTGAGTCTGTTTTGATTGCAGTACCACTTAGAAAAGGCAATTAATTTTACATACAAAAGATACTGGGTATAGTGTGTGGTTATGATGGGGCAGAGGAGAGTTTCAATCATTATGTTAAAATGAAATTAGTCCTAGATAAAGATGAAGGAGTTAAACCAGGTATCACAAGAGAAGTTTCTGGGAAAATTTAAGCACTGTTTCAGCTACACAATGACATTTTATTTGGACAAAGTACAAAACTAGTTATCTTTTCAAGTAGTTTTGCTTCATTTTTATTGTTGAGTGGATCATTTTATTTCTACTGAAAGCCGCCTTAGGAATCCCATGAGATGGCAAATAGAATCCCTGATGCTTTGTGCCAAATATAGAGTAGGTATGCTTCAACAATTATTATTCTTCAGTTCCTGCATTTCAAAGTTGTTTATTCTTCTAAAAGTACAAATATTACACAGCTTTTACATTGCAACATGTTGAATATTCAAGTTCAGAGCCACAAAAATCTTACTTTACTAATAAGTAAAAGCATGCCAGTGAAAGAGGACACACAAAAAACAATACATTGCAAGGTTATACAGTATTCACTGTGACTTTTAAAAAGTGAGTGGACTTGAAGAACATCTTACAAAAGTTAGTAACCAATCGCAAATTGTAGTCTTTTACTACTACAGAACAAAGTACTGCATTTCCCTCATTTCTTCATTTCACATCATTAGCATTCAATTTGTAGGATTTTGTAGCCAGGATGTAACAATTACTTCCTATGAAAAAAATCCCAATGACCTCCTAGGTCTCTTTACAGTTAAAGTAGTATTGAAATAGAAATTACATAGGACTGAATAGCAAGGACTGGAGCACAGAAGAACAATGTATATTCAAAAGAAGTGCCAAGACAAAGAACTATTTTGTACAATTTGGTTCTTCAAGAATACAGTGAAATATTAAGGTATACACTGTGGTAAAACAATAGATGATTCTGAAGAGCAATATTTGTTATAATAGTGACAGGGAATACTGAAGAATTAAAGGAAAAACATGCCCCTTGTTTTACTACGATCCCTTCATATCTTGTATGGACCTTGTACCTTGGATAAAGGATAATCAAAGCACAGAGCTGTTCTGCCATGCTTTCCTTGTCTCAATTTGTGGTGTTAAGTATTACAGCACAAGAGTACATTTGTATTAAAGTACTTGTCATGGGGCCAAATACCTACCTTCCTGCCATTTGCTGTAAGCCTATACTGTAAGTAACATTGTTTGTCAGTAGATTTCAGAATGTCATCTGGAGTTACCAGATTTGAAACTTTCAGCACTCTGTAGATCTTCTCTTTCTTTCATAAAATGCATACAAATTTACAACTGACCTTGGAACTTACAATGTAGCTTGCTTATTTTTACGTTTCCTATGTTCTGTCTGTATTAATGCACCTGACATAACTGAGGGATAATAGACAAGAATTTTAGCAATGTGTTTGTTGTTTAGGACCCAAACCATCATTCAGCTTCTGTTCAGTAATGGAGCACTTCAGCATACTATTGCTCTCCACTGGGGTATGGTTCCAGGAAATTTATATATTTTTGGAATGTTTTTAAGCCATGGATAGTTGAATGCATGGATGAAGAATCTGTGGATATGGAGGGCCAATTGTATTCATTCTACTTTAAAATTCATTGTCAAGGTCTACACTTAATAGTGAATGTGTGCCAAAATTGAAGGAGCATGGTGACCCAACATGAAAATATCATTTTACATGCTCAGGCTATTGCTCTTAAAAACAAAATGGTTTCTTCCTCAAAGTGAAATCAGATTACTGTCCAGTTGAAACAAGTAGGATTTGCAGCCTCTGAGAGTGATGCAATATTGATGGAATAGGGCACACAGAGAACTAAAATTCTAGAAAATTCTTTGCTGGTGCAGTAGAATCATGTGTTATTCCTTTTTACACAAACACACCTGCTTACCTCCAGGGTAGAACATTAGAGGATCCTACAACCAGAGAAGCATAGTAGTATAGGTGAAAACACAGAAACATCACTGTGTTAGTTTTTCACAGCCATTAGATAAATCATACTTTTATAAAAAGCAGAGAAGCCAAAAAGGTTACCTCATTTTCCTGCGTATAAGACTACTTTTTAACCTGCAAAATCTGTGGTTAAAGTGGGGGGGTCGTCTTATATGCCGGGTATAAGAATAAGGAGGATAGAGGTGCTAAAACTCTATATTTTGACTGGAAAAATGGGGGGTCGTCTTATACGCCAGGTCGTCTTATGCGCCGGAAAATACGGTACTTTATGAAGGACTTGAAAGAAGGACTGCCCATGCAAGGTCATAAAAATGGGATGTTCTTACATTGAATAACTATGGTCAACCAAGAAAATATAAATCTCTTACTGTTGACACATAAGGAAAGAATGGCTCCCTTTCTGTTACTGTCAAAGAGCTAGCAATAGGTTGGGATTCCAAGAGCTACTTTATTTGTGTACAAATGCTTGGGCATGCCCAAACATTTTTTTTAAATTAAAATGTTTGGGCATTTAAAAAAAATCCCTTCTTTTTATGCCTTATTCCAGGGGTAGGCAACCTTTCCCCTTTGAGGGCCGAGGGACTTCATCTCCCAGAAGCCTCAGCCATGTTGGCCAATAGTCCCATGTTGGCCAATAGCTCCTGGGATTCTGGGAGCTGAAGTCCCTCGGCCCTTAAAGGGGAAAGGTTGCCTACCCCTGCCTTATTCTAATGCATCATGGGAGGCTGCTGTTCAAAAAAATTCACCCAACCATTAAGACTGCATCCGCACTGCAGCAGTAATCCAGTATGACACTACTTTAACTGCCATGGCTGTGGAATTCTGGGAATTTGACTTTTATGAGATAATTAGCCTTTTTTTCCAGAGAACTCTGGTGCCACAACAAACTACAGTTCCCAGAATTCTATAGCATTGAGCCATGGCAGTTAAAGTGCCATCAAACTGGATTATTTCTGCAGTGCAAGTACAGCCTAAGTATGCAAAACTAGTTGCTGTGTGGATCCTTGTCACATTTCAGTTTAGTATCCATAATAAGGAAATATGATTTGATAGTATTGTGAAATGGTTGTGTATCTTACTAGGCTTCTACCAGTTTTAAAATATTTCTGTTGGTTGTATTTCAGAATCATGACCATTCATGTATAGCATGCAGGATCATCTATCGGTCAGATGAACACCATCCTCCAATTTTACCTCCGAAAGGCGATTTGACTATTGGATTACATGGGGAATGGGTGAGCCAACGCTGTGAAGTGCGTCCTGAAGTGCTCTTTCTTACCAGACACTTCATCTTCCATGACAACAACAACACCTGGGAAGGTCACTACTATCATTACTCTGACCCAATTTGCAAGCACCCCACTTTTACTATTTACGCCAAAGGTCGTTACAGCAGAGGAGTGCATTCATCGCGTGTTATGGGTGGAACAGAATTTGTTTTTAAAGGTAAAATTATTTTATTTTACTATGCTGTAGACATATGCTGCCTAAAAGATGATGAGATTCATTGCAAAGTCATATTTAAATTTTCCAAGCTCTGGAATTCAAAAGCATCATATTGATGCTGGAATAGAACTTTTATGTTGAAATTACATGTTTCTGTTTAAAGTACAAATATAAATAACACATCATTGTTTCAGCTTGGCTAAGGTATTAAAAAAAAGGGGGGACACAGGGAGGGATAGCGATTGAACACATTTATTGCAATGACTCTCAGATCTGGATAATATGGATAGGAAAGTTAAGCAGGAAAAAATAAGATCAGAAAATAAAAGCAGATGTAATAATAATAGAAGGCCATAAAGATAGGTTGCACATATCTAAAATGGATGTGCCAGTGGCATACGGTCAAGAGATGTATGGAAGAAAATTTGACAAGGCTGAACACAATCAAAATTACTGGCAAGATTAATAATCTAGATTGCATAACAACAAAGCAACCAGTGAAAAGATTTCAGCAATTTAAACAAAATAAAATAGGAGCAAGGATTCAACATTGGGAATAGTTAAGGTATAGTTGAGGTTTTACCAGAACTATAGGCTGCTAATTGGTTGTGCATTGTGAAAACTGAGGAATCATACTTATGTATTCATTTTACTTATATCCCATCTTTCTCCCGGTGTGGATTCCAAGGTCATTCACATCAATTAAAAACAAAATATAGTAAAACATATTTAATGCTTTAAAAACACCATTAAGTAAACAGTTCTATTACAAACACTAAATTACAACATTCAAAAACAAGTTAAAACATAGTACATAGATACTAATACACTAATAGCACTGGATCCTGTCCAATATTGGAAGCTAAGCAGGGTCAACTCTGGTTAACACTTGGATGGAAGACCGCCAATGAATCCTGAGTGCACATATTTCAGAGGAAAGTACTGGCAAAACCTCCTCTCAATATTCCTTGTCTAAGAAAACTATGAAATTCATGGGATCACTTTAAGTAAGCAGGCAACTTGAAGCACACACACATACACACACACAAATAAAAGCATAACACACCCCATTACAAGATCCTTCTATGATTCTATGACAGTGGACACTAGTTTAGCATCAAAACAGTTTGCTTGGAGTTAGGTGGGAAGGAAAGCTAGAGTTGGATGTAATTAGCATACTGGTGGCATCCAACCTCAGAACTCCAGATAATTCTCTCAGAAATTTCATGCAGATATTATACAGCATAAGGAACAAAACTGACCCTAAGGGATCCCACAAGCCAACGGCCTAGAGATCAAACAGGAATCTCCTACCACCACCTTCTGAATTTGCTCTTCCAATAACTACCGGAACCACTATAAAGTCGGCTCTTTTTATCCATGGAATCTGCACAGATTCTACCATCCACATCTTGAAAATATTCCCCCCCCTCCAAAAAAATCCAAAAAGCAAACCTTGATTTTGCCACTTTTTATAACGGACACCATTTTACTACAACATTGTATATAATGGGACTTGAGTATCCATGGGGAGGACCAGTGGTCCTGGAACCAAATCCAGTGGATACCAAGGGCCCACTGTAAAATGTGCTCCCAAGTACCATCCCAGAAGGATACTATGTTCTATAGTACTAAAAGCCACTGAGAGGTCCAGCAAAACTGATAGCAATACACTCCTGTTCATTTCCCAGTATAGGTCATCCACCAGGGTGACCAAAGCCATCTTCATCCCTTAACCAGTCCTGAAGCCAGGTTGAAATTAATCTAAATAACCAGCCTTATCCAGTAACACTTAAAGCTGTGAGGTCACCACATGCTCTATAACCCCATGCTCTTGTCTAAGAAAGGGATATTGCATACTGGCCAGTAATTCTTCAATATAGAATCATAGAGCTGGAAGAGATCACAAAGGCCATCCAGTCCAACTTCCAGCTATGCAGTAATACACTATCAAAGGACAGATGACCATCCAGCTTCTGTTTAAAAACCTCCAAAGGAGATTCCACCACACTCTGAGGCAGTACATTTCCACAGCCAAACAGCGCTTACTGTCAGGAAGTCCTTCCTCATGTTTAGGTGTAATCTCTTTTCCTGTAGTTTGAATCCATTGCTCCACATCTTAGTCTCTGGAGCAGCAGAAAACAAACAATTGCTCCTTCAATATGACATCCTTTCAAATATTTAAACATAACTATCATATTACATCTTAACCTTCTCTTCTCTAGGCTAAGCATACACATCTCCCTAAGGCTGTCCTCTTAGGGCCGGCTTCCAGACCTTTCACCATTTTGGTCATCCTCCTCTGGACATGTTCAGAGGTATGGTCCAGGAAGGATTTTTTCAGTAACAGCTTCACCGCTTCTTGTAGGTAACCTGGGAACTAGCCTTGGTGCATTGAGGCATTCACTCTTCCCCTTACCCATTTGCTCTCTGGGTGCTTTTATGGGCCAGAAAGGGCATAGATCAGGTATGCATGTGGTGGCTCTCACCTGTCCATATTCCCATGCTGTTCAAATTGAAACATATCCAGTAACAGAGGACAAGCAAGAGCCAAAGTTACATCCACTGGACCTGTATTGACAACAGCATTTAGGCTAGCACAGATTTTTAAAAAATTGTCTGCAAAGTATCATGCAGATCCTTTCTAGTGGGCTGTTGAATGATCTACATTTACTTCTTGTGGGACTGAAAGTAAAAGGCTCTGACCACTTGGGGCAATTGGTGATAGGCATGATTAGCTCGCTAGACAATAAGTTTTACATGTTTTTTTAGAAGAGGTGTTCACTCCCAGTTGTCCTCATCTATGCATTTTGCATTTAATACTTTGTACTTTATTTTGTGATTGATCCTTAGGGAAACATGAGCTTAATTTTTATATCTAACTGCTGAAATCCCTCTGTGATAGGGCTCATTTGACCCTGAGTGGCATACAGCTAAGAGAAGGAGGAGAAACTCCTTTATTAACCCCCAGTAGACCTTGGTTGATTCACTAAAGATAAATTTTATTACAACAGTACAGAAGTAGTGAAGTCAGATTGAAATGTCTGAAGAAAGAAGGAACTGGAAGAGAAATAGTTTAAAAGAGTGGAATACAAGAGTTGTGGCAATTAACACAGTATTTCAAAGTTGTGCAGAAAGAAGCAGATGAAAGTGAATGGCTGGTAGTCTTCAATAAGGAAACAAAATTGTGATAAAAATATGAGCCTGAATATGGTACAAGGATATTTCAGTACTCTTATTATTGTTAGCCAAGTTGTCTAAATAAAGAAAAAGCAGAACATACGTATTAAAATGGAGGATAAGAATGAAAACTACTTGGAAGAAGTTAGGTCAAATTGAGATGGTTTTATTTCTTTGAGGAGCTGAAAGGAGGAGCATGGAATGTTTCTTGGTGTGTGTGTGCTGACCTCTAAAATTGAGACTTACTAAGAAGAGATGTAGTTTTTCTTAGTGGCAGGGGAGGCAGGAGAGAAAGAAAGAGTTTTCAACAGTAACTCATGCAGACCTCTCAGTAACTGTTATGCAGACTTTCTGTCTGCTCAAGGCCAGATAAATTTTTAAAAGCACAGTAAATGGAACAAGGGTCCCACTAGAATGATAATTCAGGTATTCTTGGGCCAGAAACTCTTTCATTCCTACAACCAAAGCTCCTTTCCAAATGAAGCAGAATGTTTACAGTTCCCAGCAAATGACACAAATAAGTGGAGAGATTAATACTTTACCCATTTCCCGTATGTTCTTGACTCATTTCACAGTAGAAGACCAGCAAATATCTATGTGGGCCTTGAAGCATCTTCCCAGTGCCTTCCAATTATCTCTACATAGTTAGTGTTCTATATCCATATGATTCTCAGACTTGTTCAATACTGCTGACATGATGCAAAAATGCCCTTGTTCCAAGATTACAAAGTCAAAAAAAAAATCAATAATATGAAAGTACTTAAAGCTGAGAAGATAAAGTTACTGTTATTACATAAATTTGAGTTTGATAACTGCTATGAAACAGTTAAATTCTAACCTATTGCAATGATGGTCAACAATGTATGAACAGAAATACAGTATATATTGTAATATACTGGCACAAATATGTGAACATCTGACATTTGAAGAGAACACTTTTGCTTTTATGCAGAACCCTGAGGATAACTCAGCTACATTTTTGTGCATATAAAACAATTATGCATAAGGCACCTATAAAATAAAGTATTGTTGTGCAAAAAGTGCAGGGCTGGGAATGCTTGTTATAAATGTGGAGCGGATGGTGGTGCTAGTGGAAGAACACCAAATGCCTGTAGAGCTGGGGAACAAAGAGCCTTTGCTTCTGACTTTTCTGTCAGATGACACCATGATGAAATTTAAAATGTAGGCTTGTCTTCACTTACATAAAGGCATTCCTGCCTGTATGATCAATTGACTGGCACCTCAGCCATAACCAGAAATCATGAAACTATACTTACCATTGTGAAACCAAATCCAAAAAAATACATTCCTAAAAAGGATTTCATTGGCATTGCTAATGATGTGCAAGGGAGCCGGAATTTTTGCTAGGGTCTATTGAACATTTTCATACAAATTTATTAAGTGATGCCACCTAACCTAAAATAGAACCAGCTCTTAGTGTATATACAAGTCCTTTTGTGCAGGCCTGTTTTGTTCAGGTGGAAGTCAAAACTAAAATGATTTAAATTAAAGTTGACCCCCTATCCACAAATTCTACATCAGGGGTAGGCAACCTTTTTGAGCCGGGGGC
>CM034706.1:69585638-69609593 GCA_020142125.1 Phrynosoma platyrhinos | reverse complement strand
CAAAGCCTATTGATTATAATGGGTGCATATGCCATGGGGGTGTGTGCCATTTTATTCCTTCCTTCCTTGCCATCGCAAAAACCAAGACCGCAGACTCTAAGTCTGCAAATTAGAAGGGACGACTGTATTTCTTTAAACATTCTCAAAAGCAAACCTTGATTTTGCCATTTTATATGTGGGGCATCATTTTACTACACCATTGTATATAATGGGATTGAGCATTCACTGATGTTGGTATGCATGGGGGGGGGGGAGTTATGGAACCAAATCCTAACAGATGCTATACTAAGGGCCCACTATACTTTTAAATCAAATCTACCCAGTCTTCTAAGGATCAGAACCTGGTTGGTATAAGTTAGGGCTGTTTTTTTAAAGTGCTGGGGATCATAGATGATGTATTGTTCAATATGTTATGCACATGAAGCCTTAAAAGCGAGGATAATATATGATGGTGATGGAACTGACATTTTCTGGGGTTTTGGTTTCCATTTGTAACTGGTTACTTCATTAGCTTTGTGAGCAACTATATGTTAAAAGACCTAACTTTACATCCCGGATATATAGCAATTTAAAAATAAAATTAGAGTGCAATTTTATAGCAATCTTTTTACTTTAATATTGTCATGAAAACCATCTTGGTTTTATTTGCAGGCTCGCCTGGAGCTGAAAGGTTGTGAAATAGAAACAGTTTAGTCTGACTTCTTATCTAGTAATCCCTCCTTTTTGTGCTCATTCTCACCAAACTACTGTTGTTTTGCTGAGAACATTCACAACACAGTTGGCGTTCTTTCAAAAATGTGTGCAAGGAGTAAGCTCAACTGAACCAAGAATAGTGAACCCATTAAATTGAACATCCTCAGACTATTGGTCCCAAGAGTTTTACACTCTAAGATTGGTTAAACATATCTAACTTTTTAAAAAACAGTTTGGTAACAGTTGGAAATATACCACTTGAACTGAGAACAGCCACGTCTTGACAAAATGCAGACTTACGGCTAGCATTGTCTTAATTTTCTTCTCCTGTATGATTTTTAACATCTTTGCCTGATAAAGAAACCAACCGAGCTCCGAAAGCTTGCAATATGTATTTTGTACATTTTGGTTGACCTGATAAAGGTATCCTTGTTTGGTGAATTTTGAAAGTTAAGAGATGTGTTGGTTTTTTAGAAAATGAAATATGGTTAACTGGCAATTTTCTTTCATGAGATGGAAGTCAAACAACCAGACTCAAAGGCCTCATTGTAGTTATGGTGTACGTATGAAAAGAGTTTTCTATGCATATATCCCTAGTTGCACAGGAACTAGAGCTGCATATGTGGTTTCTCCCCTAGATAAGTGCAGAGTTCTGTGTGTAGAACAATAATGCTAACTAATCGGTTTGGTCCTTCTTCCTCACCAGTTGAAGAGTTGATTGAACACCTGCTTTTCTGACAGATTAAGTCACAGAGCTTCAGCAGCTATGTGTGCTTAGTGGAGAGCTAAACATCTTATTACATTAATCACACTTTTTACAGAGCTTGCTTAATGTTTACGCTTTCTTTCTGAAAAAACTGCAGTTGTGGGAATCTTTGATTTGGCACTATATTAGAAATCTATGTCTGGGCCCAGTTTCCTTCTGAAAATCCCTCCCCCTCCCACTATTTGTGTGTGTATCCCCCTTTGAATTGTTACTTTCTGTAAATATCACCATTTTGGGCAAACTGTAAAGGGATTTGGGAAAGGAAATTAATATTGGGGGCATTGGTGCTTGTCCCTATATGAAAGCAGACTGCAGTATGGCCTCACCTTTGATGCCATTTCTTAGACCGTATGCATGAGAAATGAGGTCCATCCATCCATTTCACTGATTGCTTATACAGATGAGAGAACTTCAGGTTTGCACAGAACTCTCCTTCTCATAAAAACTCATCCATTCATGTGTTTGATTCAAAGTCTACTGCAGTGCATACCAGTACCTCACATTTAGCAGAGCCATGTGTGCACTTCTGATGTTCTTAACAAAAGGCAAAGCCCTCATTTACTAAAACCAAGAAGAAAATGAGGATGTTCTTGACTTTGTGAAATAGTTGTTCATGTGAAAAATTAGGTGTTCAGTGGACTGGTCAAGGCCAGAAACTCACTGCCTTCCTAGCAGAGGCAAGAAGCTACCTTTGTGTGTATATATGCGTGGACTGCATGACCACTGGCTGAAAGATTTGGGGAGTTGTATTTATTTATTTATTTGGAGTATTTTTACCCTGCTCTTCAGCCACAAAGGCTCTCAGAGTGGCTTACAAATGGTTAATTAGATGGATCCCTGCCCTTAGGCTTACAAACTAAAAAGACAAGACACAAAAGGAGAAGGGAATGGAAGTGAGGAAGAGATTAGGTCCAGCAGTTCTTCTCTCCCTCTGAGGCCTGGACCATGGCAGATGGACTGGAGGGAGGGCTCTTCTTTGGCTAGGCTAGGCTGATTGAGCTGGGCCTGACTTTCTCTCCCTCTGAGGCTGGATGGTATCAGATGGACTGGAGGGAGGGCTCTTCTTCTTAGTCTAGGCTAGGCCCGATCTGGGCCTGACTGTCTTCCTTGGAGGCCGACCGTAGGATTGGTGTTGAACAGATGAACATATTTGATGCATAGTAATTACATCTCAAAGAATTTCCAGCCTTTATTGTAGAAATGAAAAGTCATATAATATTCAGCATAACTGAACTACATAGATTTGGAAGGGAACTGAAGGGTAATTTAATCCAACCTCCTGCTAGAAACCCACAGCTAAAGCATCACTGCCAGATGGCCATCTCATTAAAACCCTCCAACTAAGGAGAGCTCACCTCTTTGGAAGATATTTTTGCATTCCAGTGACAGAATCCAGTTGCTTATAGTATCTCTTGATGACACAATAATTGTGATTTGCCATATCAGGCATATAGCAAACTAGAAAATGAGAAATGAACATTGTTAGAGTAAAATACATGTACAGTGTAGATCAATATGTTTGTTAGGAGATAATAGTTTTTGCATATTATGATGTAGAGTAGTGATTCTCTAACTTTAGTCCTCCAAATATTTTGGACTTCAACTCCAAGAAGCTCCTTATCATGAGAAGACTGATTCATTGGATAATAATGTTTGGTACGGTAGAAGGCAGTAGGAGAAGACAACTGCTTTACCAGTGGATAGATTCAACCAGGGAAGGATGATTTGGAGGTCTCTCATTCATAGGGTTGCCAGAAGTTGAAAGTGAGCTGACAACATTTACCAACAACTTTTGGAGTCCTAGTCCAGCACTACACTATGCTGGTCTCCATGGTGAAATATGCCTTGATTCCATACCATCTGTATCACTGTGACTGACTGTGTGGTGGTGCCTTTGAAAAGTGTTTGGAAACTCCAGGTTGTCCTTACAACAAATGTATAGCTGCCCTGTTAAAACTGCTTCACTAGCTATTGCTCTTTTTCTTGACACATTTCAAAGTACAAGTTTTGATTTTGATTTATATCGATGGGTCCAGGCATCTCAAAGAGTAGATGCTGCCATACAAGCCCACAATGCTCTGAGGTCTTCTCTCAGCTCTGCCTCTTCCACAGATATTTTCATGTGGGTACATGAGAGGGCCTCCTTAGGAGCTGCTCCCAACTGTGAAATTCCTCTTCCAAGGGACCATTCACACTATAGAAATAACCTGGTGTGAAACCAGGGTACTTTCACAACATCCCACTGGCCCTGAAGGAACCTAGCGCCATTTGCAGGGGGGGAGGAATGGAAAAACTGTTTAACCCCGTGTATTCGATACTAGGTCCTCAAGTCCGTCTTTATTTAGGAGCCACAATGATCCAGACCTTTGGTAGTGTATGCTACCAAATCGATCCAGATCATGCTGTATCGTTCCTGTAAATGGAGGATCCTCCATTTTAAATCGATATGACTGCAAGTGAGAATGGCACAGAGAAATTTGGAAATGGAAAACGTAGTGGTAGCATCAATCTGGCATTACTTCACTGCAGAGATCTGGATCTCTTCAGGACAAAAAAGCAAGTGTGAATGCCCCCGAAGTGAAATGAAATGTGTCTCTTCCCTGTTGTCTATCTCCTAATAGGAAAGACCTGTTTATGCTGACATACTTTCAACTGACACGCTATTGAAAGAAAAGCCTTTGTTTGCTTCCCTGATATGTTATTTTAAAGGGCTTTTTATTAACTAGTGTTTTAATATTGTATTTTTTCTTGACAGCATTACCTTTTGTTGTGAGCTGCCTTGGGTCTCAGTTCTGGAAGACTGGCTGGCTAAATAAATAGTGGAAAGTAACTAAAACTGTGCTAACATAAATGTTAACTTGTTGAAGATGCTCTAACTAGCATGGTCTATCCTACCATAATTTAAAGAGAAGCCCAAGGGTTAATTAAGAACACAGTTAATATGCCTTTTGTTTTTCTTTTTTACAGTCAATCATATGAAGGTTACTCCCATGGACATTGCCACAGCCTCCCTGCTGAATGTGTTCAATGGAAATGAATGTGGAGCAGAAGGATCCTGGCAAGTAGGGGTGCAGCAAGATGTAACTCACACCAACGGCTGCATTGCTCTCGGGATCCGTCTGCCTCACACAGAGTACGAGATCTTTAAAATGGAACAAGATGCCAAGGGGAGATACTTGCTGTATAATGGGCAAAGGCCTAGCGATGGATCCAGCCCAGACAGACCAGAAAAGAGAGCCACTTCCTACCAGATGCCCTTAATCCAATGTACTTCATCAGTCCCAAGAGCAGATGGAACGTTAGAAGAAAATAAACTAGGATGGTACAGTAGTGGAGCACCAGCAAGGATTTCCTGGACATTTGCTTTGGTCATCGTGTTACCTGTATGTACTTTGCCACACATGGCCGTTCACAGCTAGAAGCATAAAGCGTAATGACTTTACAACCAGGGCAGTGCAGGGCTTTTGATAACAGAGGACTGACATCTTTTCAGATAAGACAAAAAAGACATGTATTTTCTTGATGCACTTGAAAGCCTGAGAACTGTTGCTCACTTCCCGTCTTGGAACCATGACCAGCATTCATTTCTTTCTGCTTTGAACTTCATCCAATCTGATCCATGGCCTGACATGACTGCACAACAGTAATTGCACTTTAAGACTGCAGTTCCTTTCTTTCATGTTAAAAAACTACTTGGATAAACTAACTTACACTTTCCTTGTCAGTGTTGCTGTTGCAGTCTTTCTTACTTACAAAATCAGCTCCTGCTTTGGATTTAATTATGCTTTTATCGTATTGTGTCAATACTGGTAAATGGCATTGTTCTTCAGCTACAGTTTGTGTGTGTGTGTATTAAAACTCTACTTAGGATTATCTAAAATCCTTTTATAGATTTTACATAAAATGAAATTATTTTTAGTGTCAGGAATACATGGAAAATCTAAAATTTGCAAACATAATTTAGATCATTTTATGTAGAGATGTTGAATTTAAGAATAATCCAAAATTTAGATTAACATTCTCATATTATTGCCAAAGGCATTGTAATTCAACCAATTTGTGGGTTCTACCGACTATTTACAAAAGCGAGATGGAGAAAAATGTCAGGATTTCCCAAATGAAGAGGCAAATGAAAGGTGCCATGCTCTATAATTTCCTAAGAATGTCAGGTAAATGGAAAGCCTACTATATACAGTGTACTTATTTTGAATCTCATTTTATTAGACTGGGCAATTTATTGAAGAGGTCAGGGCTAGGTATATACTTATAAAAGTCTATTTTTACAAGAAAGGTTGTTTCTTTATTTAAAGAGAGTTCATAATATGTTGTGGTAAAAAACTGAATTTTATAGGCAGCAAGATGTGAGTGTATCACAAAAAACATTTGGCTTAGATAAGTAGAGAAACTGATAACTAAATATTTCTTTGTTCATTGTGAATGGCATTAATACGCTATATGATATCTTTTTGTTTATATCCACTTCAGCCTAATGTGACAGTGACAAAGCTAGAATATGTGTAATCACCCTTTCCAAATCAGTCTTACTGAAACCCAAGCAACTGAAAGCCAAACTATTGCTTTTCTTTTCATGTGTGGATTCATATGTATGAATAAGTGCTTTCATGTATAGCTTATTGAAGGGGCAACTTCAAATTGGGGTATGGAAACTGGGTAGATTACAGCCTCCATACTACTAGGCAGGGCCTTTAGTATAATGGAAAGCAAGTCTCACCTTCCGAGTTCATTATATAACATATATGTACATTAATATGCACGTTACGGTGATACCAGGTAAAAACAGGAGCCCACACTAATATCATTGTTTCTTTACAGACTAGATAAGCTGGATACTTTGTCATCTTCAGTTTGCCAATGCACAACAAGTCTAATTTGATATTTTGACGATAAGAAAATGAGAATTAAGTTACACTGCTGAACTCTTCTCCCTTCACGCTAGGTAGCAACTTCTAAGAGGTGATGGGTTTGGTTTTGGGGGGTTTTGTACACATTGCAATATACTCTTGAAAAATGTCTGTTTTGTTTGCAGCTCAAACCCCAGGTTCGTACATCAAAATACTTGACGTTTTGAGTTTTCAGGTTATTTCAAACCCAGTTCCAGCTGATCTCTCAAAAATCCTGATAATGCAATTTAGATTGTTGTTGTTCATCAGCTATTTAGCAAAAACCGTTCTGTATCTTTTTCCCCATTTGTTAATTATCACACCCTGTAAACCTGAGTGATAATTGATTGTGCAGATGAAAGTCCATTTCCCTCAGAATATGCAAAGTTGCTGGATATTAGTCAGGGAAACGTGGATGGTTCAGGCTCAGGTTTCAAAGTCCAGGGCTTTGTTCTACCGGTCCCAATTTCTGGATATGCTTACAGAACTGATACTGCTGAGATCACCACAACCTGCTGTGCTTCGGTTTTCCTCTAAGTGGGGCAACCTGAATCCATCAGATGCTAAGCTATGCTTGGAGTGGGCAACTGCATGAAAACCAGGGGCTAATTCAACTCCCCAACACCACAGCAAACCCAAATACTTCCATTTTCTTCCCCAGTCCCTCTCAAAAATATGCATTTTCTGTCACCATTTTTAGAGGCATTACGACAAAAATTGAGGTATTGATAGTAAGGGGTGGGGTGTTTTCACATGTTTTGTATGGCTTTCTCAGTGGTTTTCAAATAAAAATTGCCCAAAAATCACATTGAAAATGATTGCTTTGGGGGAAATGGCTTTAGGGAGTGGTAGAAGACTTCTTGGCCTCCAAAAATGGAGTCAGCGCCATACTTTCCCCACCTCTGTGCTAGGCACAAACTAGGAATATGCAAGGAAACTGGACTTTGAAATCAGCTTAGCCCAGACGTCTTCCACTTTCTTTGTTCCCATACACAAGTTATTCAGGGCTAAATGTTTATATTTTATTTAATCCGCTTCCCTCCTTCAAGGTTTCAGTTTATAGGCAAAGCACAACTGGTGAAAATCTTCTCCTTTTACCTTTAAACATAATGTCTCCAAGTTTTGATTCTTAAACTAGACAGCTTCAATTCATGTTTTGGCACATAATGCATTTTTCTGTTTAATGCTTGATTCCTTCACATGCCCAAGGAGATCTTTGGAATTGTTTGAATTATGCTGGGATGTAATTAAAATAATGAAAATGCTTATGTCTACCTTTTGATCCATTTACGGTCAGTTTTGATGTAGTTATCAAAACAGCAGTAATTTCAGCTACTAATTTCTTGCTTCCATAACCATAAGCAGTTGTAATAATTTAGATACACTTTGTGAACAGATAAAGAACAACAGTTCAGCAAGTTTCAGAACTGGGAGAGTTCAGACACAGCCATATTATTACTCTTTTGGGTTGGCTCATAACTTCTTATCACTTAGAACCTCCTTAACAGTACACCTTCTTCCAAGCCAGCCAAGCAAGAACTATATTGCAAGGTAGTTATAATTGATTTCAGCTATTAACACTTAGATGCTTCAAAGCATCATTTCCTGAAAGTGTATGCATGGTTGTCGTTTTGTCCCAATTCAATGCATGCTCAATATCCAGGCTTCCAGTATAAAATCTTGCTATTCACACTGTATATTTGCTGGGATATGTTTGTAGAGGGGAAAGTTGTGGTCAAGTCCTCCAGTGTTTGGGCTTTCCATATTTGTTCAGAAAACTCGCTGAACAGGAATCATATTTATTTTAGAGATGATATGGACAAGTTTGCTTTTACAGCTCAACATCTGAGATCCAAGGCAACCTTAATATTAGTAGCAGCAATATAACATTTATGATGTGGATCTAGAGTTTCTAAGACTAGAAATAACTCAAAAGTTATTGTTGCCTTTTAAAAAACTATATTGAAAAATAAGCTGATTTTATCAGAAACTTCATATTACATAAGACTTAAGGAACATAAAATAAGAGATAAAATCAAGAATTATGAGAATGATAAGGCCATTTGTAGTATGTTTGTAGTTAACTGTGTGGAAAAACCATCTTCCCCATTCTTGGCATTAATTTTCAGCAGTACAATTAGTTGGAGGGAGCTGGTTTATTATGAAGTTACCAAGTGTATGAGGTAGGCAGACTTCTCTGCTTTTTGGTTGACAGTGAAATGCATCTTCACATGTGCAAAGCAATAATAACTAGAAATGAAAATCCTCCGCACACATTTGGCTCTGGTATGCAGACCATGTTGCCATCACATGTTCCACCATTCCCAAACTTTATATGGCTTTTTCTTCCGAGCTGCTAGTTCTGGAGTGCCTGGAAAATTTGAGCACCTAGTTAAATAAAGAGTTAATGAACCTAAAATTCCTCAGGCCCTTATGTCTATTGGAGAGTGGCATGCCAGCAAATTGTAGCATTTTGAGTTTTTTTACACTTGTGAAGAAAGATCAACTTTATGTTTAATTTGATTCACTTGGATGCAATTGTATGCATGCCATTATGCTGATATCCCTTAAAATAATGCCATACTCATATTGGAATATGATATTGCAGACTACGGTTGTCAGGCAGAAAGGCATACCAGCCACTGCATTTTTCTGGGTTCTGTTTTTTTAGGAGATGCTACCCATAAAACTGCTAAACTACTGTTCCAGTTGTCCTTGATGTTAAAAATGCAATAAAATTGTTTACCCTAAGTAACCAGAGCCCCTTTTTAAAAATGATCTTGTGTCAACTTGGGACTTGGTCAAGGATCACAGCATCAATAATTGTTTTGTAAATGATTCACAATCCAGCAAGCGCAGACATCTGCATAGGAGGCTTTCAAGTTTTCCATGTTTCAGATCCTACTGAGCAAACTGGTTTTTAAACTCAGTGCATTCAATCAATTGCTACACATACTGACCATCATCTGACATTAATGCAAATATACTCAAACAAATGTACAGGCTAACCTTTCCTTCCCATTTCCTCAAAATCAAATTTTCTTTTTATCTATCTAGTGAAAATTTGATTTTCTGTTAAAATCAAAACAAATTTGATATATAATGGGGGACAGTTTTGTTGCTATTGTTGTGTGCCTTCAAGTCATTTCAGGCATATGACAACCCTAAGAGAAACCTACAATGAAGTTTTCTTGGCAAGATTTGTTCACAGGAGAGTTACCTTTCCGTTCCTCTGAGGCTGAGAGAATGTAGATTTCCACGACTGAGTGAGGATTCGAAGCCTGGCCTGCAGAATCACAGTCCAACACTCAACCAACTAGCTATACACAGGTATTATTCACAAAACAGGAATCTATGGGAAACAACTACATGTCTCTCCATAAGAGTTCATAACTGCATGTACAAATCTAGGCCAGATATTATGCATCTTCAAAAAAAGTATTAAATATAATAAAGTGTTGCCATCTAGTGGTAGCATCTTGCTTCTGATGCTGAAGAAACAAGACTTTAATGAACTCTTTAACATAAGTGATATATGGTAGATAATATGGTAGATATTTCTGGTAATTATACTTTTTTTACAAAAAAAAAAAAAAGCCAAAGCACTGTGTCATGAAAACAGCTCACTGTTATTTCAGTAAATAGTAAGCATTACTAATACATTCTTATGGATGAACTGGCCATTAGATGTAAAAGCTATAAAACAGCCAGAATGCTGCTACGTAGCACCAGCCTAAACAAATTAATGCCTTGGCATGTTATTTTTCAAATCTCATAGTGAAAACACGTTTATCATTTCCTAAATGTAGGACTTCTCTCATCAAAGATTTTAATTTAGAGCTACAGTGGTGCATAAAAACGACTAAAAATGCTACATGCAAACTAGGCTACATCAGAATATGAACAGATTCTAAAAATTCTATATCAAAGGGAATTACTGTCATTTCTCCAGTATGTGACAAGCTCTTCCAAAATCTTTCAAGTATGTATGCAAATATTCTTGGGTAATTAGAAACATTTCAAAGTATTCTCAGAACAGCTGACCAATAGCATTTCCAAACTTTCCAACTTTTACAATTAAAGAGACACAACACAATTGTTGGCACTAAACACAGACACACAGTTATCTCCTCATCAGCAATATAATGACACTTTCAGTATCAACTGTTTCAGTGGCTTAAAATAGAGACCTAAAATCTCAATGTCACTGTGTTCTATTAAAATGCAGTATTGCTTTCTATTTAATCACACAGAAGATAGGCCTAAAACCCCAAAGCTAACTTCAGGATTACTTTCTAGATTCCCATATTCTTCAGAAGCCACTTTGCAAAAAAAGTTGAGAGACTGTATAGTTACATCGCAAGTTCAAAACAACCCTTGGCTCTCAATCAAATCATTCATTACAATAGACTATCAAAGGAATGCTTAAATGAAAGCATTATTCCCAGTGTAAAATAGAAAGTTTGCTATATTCACAAGTAGGTTACAGTGAAGAAAAATCAAAGGGCAGTTGGCCATGTTATTGTTAATTTCAGCAGCATTTGGGGCACTGATTCACACAACCACATCTGCCATATGGTATATAAAATTTGTCCATAGTCAGCAAACTTAATGGTGTCTGTTCCCAACATGGTATCTGAATGCTATATGTATAACTCCTTATTTTAATTTACTCCAGTTAATCCAGTTACACTAAAAGGACACAGAGGAACAGAACAGCCAATGTCACCAACAGTCAAATCCAGTTTAATACCAGGATTTGAGTATGCCACTGGAACGCAATGTTGGCCAAAAAGCAAAATGACCGTACACTTCTAAAAAATATTGTGAGGTAATGATCAAGATTGTTTCTCAGTGGACTAGAACATTATTGGAGGAATCAAGGGCAAAGGTGTATAATCTGCAGGATGGAGGAACATTGCATCATAAAATATTTCTGGGCCACTAGCCAACAGAGTAGGAGATAAGCAAATTACAGTTGATGAAGAAGATCACTTTAAGAGCTGCCACACATTAATAACAAGAATTAGCTTCAACAAACCTGTTTAAGACTACAGTGACAATCAAAGCAACTTTGATGCAAGGACTGGTAAATTTACAGTATCATTATGAACTCTGCATCTTGCTCCTTGCTTCTTCCATGCGTTGCTTTGTTCTAGCTTCAATATGCTTTTAGTAATTCAGTGAAGACAAAATCTATTTCCTTGCCCAGAAACTATTAGTAAATCTAAAAACCATCTAAAAATGCCCAATCAGCAAAGCTTTAAGGAAAACAGCTTAAAAACCTATACCAGTGAGCTGCACTCCTTTCCCACGATGTATCATTTATTCTTGCTTCACAATTTCTATTAGTAAGTGTGATTAACAGTGAGAGGCAAGAGTCAGAAAAGCAAGGCATTAAGATGACAAGGAAATGCATAAAACAAAACTCAATTCACACATACCTTTATTAGGACCAACCAAACTGCCACTAAAGCATGCAGGTTTCTGCACTATCCCAAATTCTTCATCAAGGTAGTATAAAAACTAGGGGGTGAGGGAAGAAGCAGGAAAGTTGAAAAGTTCTGGGCAGATGTTGTAGCTATGAATGAAGCCTGGAGTTAACCTCAGTCCAAAAATGGAGAATTCAGTCTTGGTAGGTGAGCAGGCATCGAATTACATCTAGCAATGCACACTGGGATGGCGAAGCAATGATAGGTATCAGTTTCCTGAAAACACAAGACCAGGGAAACTAAAGGCTGACAGAGATCTCAGATTGCATTCAGTTTGCAATTGCTGTCTTTCAAACACTAATGGACAAAGCGATGCCACATCCTATAAATTTAATGGCAAATACCAGTTTTCAGCTAAGATAGTAATATTTTTATTAACCGATTCTCATGAACACTAATCTGGTTTCATTCAGTCTAATGTTGTTTCCACAGTCAAATATTGTATGATAGAATTTTCACATTATTCGAGTCATTTATTTTAACATCATGCTATGCAATATGACATATAGGTAGACCATCAAGTACAGATAATTTAACTCCAGTTTATGAACATAGCAAATCTATGTCCATGATGAGGCCAGATGCCAATTTAAAATATGAACATATCCCTTACATGTCTACAGTGGACCCTGTTCGAGTTTGGATCCAGAACCCTTGTGGCTACCCAAGTGCTATTATATATAATGGCTCAGTAAAACAGTGAACCTTATAATAAAATGGCAAAATCAAGGTTTACTTTTTGCAATTCTTTTAAAAAATATATTTTCAAGCCGGGGATGGTTGCAATGGGGGGGTGCAGAACCCATTGACACAGAGGCCCAATTGTATTTGAAATCTTGTGTAAACACAATTTAGGAGATGCATTTCTGAGACAGTTCTATTATGAGCAGTCTGTGTGTAGAATCATTAGGCCCTTTCCACAAACAATTCTACTGATTTGGGAAGATATTTAGGTTCAATTAAGCAATGCTGTAACTGCCATACTTCCCTGGACACACCAATTTCTTCTGATTTCAGAAATTAAGCAGGGCTGGGTTTGACCAATACTTGACTGGGAGACCACCAAGGAATACCAGTGACTTCCAGGTAGAGCTAGGAAAGAATCCCACCTGAGACCCTGGAGAACCACTGCTAGTCATGAGAATATTAGCCTAAAGGGACCAGTAAACTGATCCACTTTCTTTTCTATGTTCCGAAAATATCGTAACTAAAAAGAAAAGGAAGAGAAAATAGGAGTTGGAATTCTCACAAATGTCTTATTTTTTGTAAGAAACAGTCCTACTACTGGAAAGCAACTGTTCCCTACCTTGGTGGTTAACATCTGTTCCTACAGAGACGTCTCATTTTTCACCCACTTGCTATATTAGGGTGCCACCTAGTGTAGACTCCAAAGTTTCTGCAGCTTTTCCTATCAAGGGTTAGGGTTATGGGCTCCAGGATATCCTGGAAAATACTCTTTTTAATTCAGAAATTCTTAAGATGAAGCAGAGGCTGAAACTGACAATCAAAAAAAGATAAACCACTAGGTCTCTCAAAACAGCCTATAGTGACACATGTGTGCCCCTAACACAAAATTCCAGAAGTATTTTCACCACAGGTAAGGAGAAAATACATAGACACACCAATCAACAGATTCAAGGAAACAGTGATATTTTTGTGCACATACACAAAAACATCCCATAGTCTAGGAAATATGTGTGCACTTATGAAAATGTTGGCAGATTTAAAAGCCAATGGCCCAGTTATGATACATCTGTTGGTTGTCATAAGCAGCAAAACCTGAAGCTTTATGAAACTATGGATAGTAGATAATAAAAGCACTGTCAATGCTGAGTTAATAAAAGCTTCAAATGAAATATAACATTTTTACAAAGTTTCTAAATATTTATTTTTGCCACTCAAACAATAACATCCACTTATCGGGTGGCATTAGGCTGTCGCCTTGTTCTAGTTCAATGCAGAACAAAGAATGATCCACCTGGGAATTTGCATTAAATCATATTTGAGGCTTCCCTTTTAAATGGATTAAGCAGAGCTTGAGTAAAGTTTCCTTATCACTTTATACTAAATAGAAGAAAAAATAAGTTAATTTTGATCTCTGTTCATTGAAAAGGAATCCTAAATAACTGAAATCCACACATTTGTGTAAATACTGTAGCCCCTAAATTTAGTTATAAACTCTGAATGTAAGGCTTGTGCCATCCAGGCAGCAAGTGCTAGTAATCCACAATATATATGAAACTGAATTTAGGGATAAACCATTCCCTCACAAATTTCGAAGTACTTTTTCTTATTTGTAATGAGAGCAAACTCCCTCACATTTATGTACACAAGCAAGCAGGCAACGTTCTAACCATTTCAGGAACAATTTAATCCATATTACATAATTTCACTGAATACAGTTGATATCATTCAAAATCACTCCTGAGAGCAAAATAGTTTTAGCGTTACATTTTATATACATTTATGAAAGATTAGAAACCAGAAGTGCATCCATATAAGCAAGAGCACCTCACTGTACACATACTGCTTCTGATGTCCAAATGCACCTTGACTTATTCAGTAATATTTATGCTTGAAACATATGCTTTTCTAAATGATCTATGATCTCATAACCTAATGCTCTACTAATAAACAGGCTTTGGGACTTCATAATTTGCAGCACAAGATTATGCCCACATCAGGATACTTCCCAGTATGAAGCTTCTAATTCAGTCCACCTTTGATAAATTCTAAGCTCAATCTGCGCTCTAAGCCTAAAATGTGTAGCCATTACTACAAGCCTTTTGTATACACTACTTTTACAGTAAACATATCTTTGAAAATTTTCTCCTCCACACAGAAATATGAAAATGTATCTAGAAGTTATCACCTATACATTAGTCTTTTTTCCTGTAATCTTCCAACGGTCAACTTCCTTTAAGGAATAAATGATTTCTTCAGACATACTATTTATACACCACAGTATGAAGAGTCTTATTGATTTCAGAATCGATGAAGTGAGAACCAGACTTGAGGATACTTCTTCCAGTCACCACAGTCAGAGAAGACTTGAATGCAGATACCGGAACGCACAAAAAGAAAATGTCTGTATTTGCATGCTTTTAAAGTGAAACATCAAGCAGTGGTTTGTTCATCATCTTCTTTGCAAATTTGCAAGATGTTTTATAAAAGTTTATCATAGAGAACAGTGACAGTACATGATGTACATACAATTTCCATTAAAAAAGCACTAGGAATCAAAGGCAACCAAAAATGATGTATATTTTTGCTAGAACATTTCTCAGCTACGTAAGATCTAACACGCTTAGCTGCATCATATCCAAGAATATACATAATTCTGCTTACAGTTTATAAGCCTCCCAGAATGTCAGTTTAAAAATAATTCCTTGTGATGGATAGTTTTAGAATAGCTGTATTGTGCTTTCAAAATTATCTGCTTAATGACATAAAAGACTAGAAATGAAACAAGCCAAAGGATTAAGTGCAGAAAAGCAGTTGAGGTCCAATAAAATGACATTTCTAGAACATGGGCAGTATATATCACTAATAGGCAATTGTGCAAAGACGTTTCCTGGTCAAAGCTTTATTCTTCTCTCACAAAACTGAATGACTGAAATCTGCTCAGACATAATCAGCCTGTGATGCTTATATGTAAATGTTATTTGCAAATGTTACGTAGAATGTAATTCTAGGAAATATTTGAACTAATATATCTGGGGGGGAAGTTTATTTAAAAATAAATACCAAGGACTAAATAATAATAACAATAACAACAACAACAACAACAATAAGGGAACAGCACTGATGCAAAAGAAATACTTGCAAAGCCAAACAGTATTTAAAAAAAAGAAGAAATGCAAAAGATCTGTCTTTGTAATTACTCCCATGTCCCACAACAAATCTGTTTCTGACCTTCCGTTTTGCTAAGAAGCCAGATATCCTTTCTGCCATTAAAGAAGTGGAAAACAGTATTTCTTCTGAGACCTTACTGGTGCTAATCTAAGACACAACTAGTGAAATGAAAAATATTCATCTGTGACAAAAAAACAGTTTGTGTATCAAACATGTTAGAATGCCTTTCTAAAAAGAACAGTTCACAGAAACAAGCTACCCAGCAGAAAGTCTGTTAACAATTTTATTATTTTGTATGTTAAATACCATGGGATAGGGCTGTAAGGATGAAAACCTTTTTCAACAACCGCCTCACAAGGGTAAGAAATTCTGCCATGATATTAGCAAAGTAAGGAAAAGGAGAAATTTACACACTAAGAGGAATCATTTCCCCACAAAATGCCTCATCATATTCCTGAACAAGGGAGATTAGCATTCTAATAATCATTTTCCAAGAGGCAAGAGCAACAGATAAATTTTTAAAAGGATTATTAAAATAACATTTACAAGACTTTGAACAATTTTAACTCTTATTAAAACCACAGAAAGAAATAACAATTCTTTATTTATGAGATTTCATAAAGGACTGAATGTGCAACTGACACCTGCTATTGATGAATTTAATATACAATTTCGTCCAGCAGCCGAACAGTTTCTTTTTATTGTGTTGTCTAACCGTGCAAGATCATTAAAGGCAAAGCCTATATGATGCTGTACACAAAAATGGTCACCTGGGCCATACTACCAATGAAGTGGTAGGTAAATACTTTTTTTTTTTCTGGCCAAGGAAAAAAGGAAGCTGCATTTTGCATGCTTCTTTCTTTCTTTCTTTCTCTCTTTCTACAAGATGAATTTCCCTAAAAAGAATCCAATGAAAATGGCTGCAATTACAACAAGAAGTGAGGGAAGAGGGTTGGAGCCATTATCCCGGAGGGCCAAGCCAGATGGTCCAGGTTTATCTGAGTGTGCCACCTTTCTCAGCCTCAAACCTTCATCCTGAAAATACATTGAATAAATTATGTCAGATCTGAATCTAATCAGAATATATAAACATTAATGACAAGTGTTACTATTAGATCATATTTGTTGATGTACTATTTGCCTTTAAAAGAACATCAAAACATTAAAACTGTAGCATGTAAGCCTATTAATAACAATGTCATTAGATATTAATTCACAGTATAGACGTAAGATAACAAGGACCCCATTCCTATATAATAAAATTCTATGTATTAGGACCCACTTTCAAAACCAGAAAACCAGAGGCTCAATTCTTTAAATCGTTCAAGGGGCTACTGTGATTTTCCCAGAACTTCACTATTCAATTTAGTTTCAGGATCACAAATTAAAGAGACAACAGAACACAGGGCCTTCTAAATTTTTGACAAGATTTTCATGGCGTTTGAAAAAAAAAAACAAGGAAATTCCTGCATTGATTTGGATCCAGAAAAATGCCAGCACAAGGGCAAAAGGTGATCGCATCCATCTCTCAGAGCTTTACTTGAGGATTGGGCAATACTCCTGCATAGAGTGGGCTGTGGAGCAGAGGACTGAGAGGGAATGGTTGAGAATCAGGCAGAGGCATCTTCCTGCTCATTTCCATTCCAGCTCCCTGAGCTCTGCAATGTGTGCAGTGTTTGCTGACCTTAGGATATAGAAGACGATCATTGCAAGTGATACAGGTTGGATGACTTCCTAGTTCAAAGGATGACCTCCGGTTGAAAATTAATCACAGCTAAATGTTAAGAATCCACCAGATTTTAGTATCCTGAATAATCACAATGTAATTATCTACTTTGGTCCAAAACACACTGCAGAAATAATCCAGTTTGAGAGTGCTTTAATGGCCCTGGCTCAGTGCTAGGGAATCCTGGGAATTAAAGTTTACTGGGTCACTAGAGCTCTCTGACAGAGAAGATAAACTGTCTCACAAAACTATAGTTCCTAGAATCCCTTGCATTGAGCCAGGGCCGTTAAAGCAGTCTCAAACTGGATCATTTATGCAGTGTGTTTTGGACCATTATCATCTTCTTTGATGACATGGGTTTGTAAATCCTAAACTACCAGCCTGGCCAACTTTTAACTGTATCCTACTAATGTGATGTCACAGAAAACTGTGGTTTAATCAATCAAGATAACATATCCAGATGCAAAATGTCCAAAGAAGAGAAGAGAATGGAATGCAAGAGTATAAGGCTCGCTCGCAGTCTGATCGAGTATTGTTCTAATGAAATTCAGAGTTTATATGGCTACTTTACAAGTTGTAAAAAGAAAATATCCTTTTTTTTACTCAGTGATTACTTCATAAAATGTGAGTGTGGGAAAAAGTAAAATTAGATGCAACATGGAAAAGAGAACTATGACAAATAATTTGGCTTAAGCACTTTCCAAAAACCTTCCACAGAGAGCCATGCCACAGTTTAAAAGCAATTCATCATATGTCATTTTATGAAATGAAACTTACTCTCAGATGTCTATTTTCCTCTGATAGTTTCACCACATCTGCCTGAAGTCTTTTGCATTCTTCCACTAGCTTTCTTGTTTCAGTGTCATTAAGTGAAACACTATGTGGTTTTGGCATTGGCCCATCCTGTTTAGTTGTATTCAGTAATGGGGCAGATTTACTTGCATCTATGTCATTCTGCAAATATTAAAAAGAAAATGTTTTGAAAATATAATTCTTTAATCAAAACTAGTACTGGGCATTTTTCAGTTTAAGTCAAGATTTCCAGATCTAATCTGAAGGAAGAAAAATTAAGAAACAGTAAACATTTATTAAAAGTAGAAAGCTGTAAAATATATCAGAAGCCTTTTAAAAGTTAAATGCATTAAGAACAGAAAAATACATTTTGTACCCACCTTCCAACTCACTCTAAAACAGGAAAGTTTTCTAGGAAAGTAATAACTGAAGCATGCACACACAGTTCCTGATAACCTAATCACGGCTGGGGGAGAACATGAATGTCTCTGGGCTTTTATACTCTTCTACTTCTTCTCTGTGAGACTAGAACACAGAGCAATGGATGCAAACTACAAGAAAAGAGATTCCATCTCTAGGAGGAACTTCCTGACAGTAAGAGCTGTTTGATAGTGGAACACATTCCCTTGGAAAATGGTGGAGTTTCCTTCTTTGGAGATTTTTAAACAAAGGCTGGAAGGCCATCTGTCAGGGGTGCTTTGATTGTGAGCTCCTGCATGATAGGGGTTGGACTGGACGGCCCATGTGGTCTCTTCCAACTCTATGTTCTATGTTTTTATAATTCTCCTCTACCCATGCTTGCCAATTTGGCTTAGAGCTAGTCAGTCTACAGTGAAAATGTAATATTGTTTTACAGTTATCTCTGAAAGTGAGTGGAGGAGTGACAGCACAAGATGACAGTAAAGGAAGTCTAACTTAGCATCATCAGGAATTATATATCTGCATGAGGCTACTATCCATTTTAAGGAGCAGTCACAATGTCAGGACGTCAGTTTATAATACAAATATTCAAGCCCCATAGGCTTGAATGGGGGCACATGCCCCATTTTATCCCCCTCCATTTCCTGTCCGCAAACAGGCGAGGGACGGGGACTTGAAGTCCGTGAAAACAAAGGGGTAACTGTACACTCATAAGATTCCAGACAATCATATCTCTAAAACAAATATTCTTTCTTGAAATTATCTGCTGTTGCAACCAGTTATTTTTTATATTTGCATATACACGTATTGCCACCCTATGTGAGATCAAATCCCATACCAAAGAGCAAATGCAAACCATAGTTTCCTAATTTGGATCTAATCTCATGAATAATGGGAAAGCAACTAATCAAGACATTCCAGATTCATTCCTATAGTTTCAAGTCATAACTTGATGTTACAACAAATATAATGGCTGGATTTGGGAAAACCGCACCTTGGATTAATAAATCAAGATATGAACAAACCTTTTGCCTGCACAGAGTATCTTTGCTCCTCCCTTCAAACAAGTGAAATAGTAACTATAGTTTCTTGTTTCACTTGGGACTGGGAATTTGTGCTCAATTACCTCAACAGGTATGAAACAACATCAAACTTTATAGCCTTGCCTGTTATGCATAGTTTTAAAAGTAAACTGTTAAAAGATAGTTTATTGCTTCATCTAAAATAGGAAATGAGTTAAATTAAGTGCTTCTGCTGCACTTATGATACAAAGCAAGGAACAAAGGGGCTATGTGCACACCTACAAGCCTTGTTCTCATCTCAGCTTATAAAGCCAAAACATTGCCATCTAAACCAATACAAAGACGTCTGGAGGCTTGCTTCTAGTTAGCAGAGAAAGCTTAGCCTACTGCGCCTTCTCACTACTACTACTACTACTACAGTCTTAATGATCCTCCTTGCCCCTTCCAATTGAAGTCTTTCACTTCCCTCTCGTTGGACTGGATTAGCAACAACTGGATTAGCAACAATCCAATTTCTGCAAAAACAAAACGATACAATACAGTACTACAAAAGAAACACAAGCTTGTGACTGTAGCCATTCTGATCGTCTTTGTAGTTGAGGCTTGTTCAGACCTTAATACTTTCTTCTATTTCAAACCCTTTTTTTATGTTTTCTTAGCCAGCTAAAAATTATTTAATGAACCACTGAGGTAGTCGAAGAGTCTTGGGGCTTTCAGCTCCCTGAAACAAACCTGATGCATCTTGTGTGTGACCTCACTGCCTGGCTCCATCATATCAATCTTCTGGCTAAAATCTGCAGATGTCTGAAGAATGTTGTTGCTGGCTGTAGTTATGTATACAGATCCTGAAGAAGGTAAAGCCTGAGATGGCAGGTGAGACATGCCCTCAGCACTCAGCAGATCTCTCTTTTCAAGACTTAGAGGAGTGACTAAACCAATAGCTAAAGGATTAGGCTCTGCAAACCCACACTGCTACTTAGAAAAACATAAATGTTATGCAGAAGCGTCAAGCAACAGCTTACAAAGCATCAAAACAAGCAAAAAGAGGAGGCTTCAATTACTTGATTTACTAAGATGATGAGCCTAAACACATTTTGTCAAGAATTAAGCTCCACTTTAGACCATGTAGCTGAAGTATGGACAAACACACGTAAGATTGTGCTGCTTCCTGTGGACAGAACTAGACCTACAAGCTACAGCTATCTTTGCTGGGTTTGCCACACTTCCCACTGCTAACAGGTCAAAGTTATGTGCAACCTTTAAAAGCAGTTTGTCTCTTTAGCAGCTGAACATCAAAATACAAACAGGATCCCATCCTAAGAAAATGCTTCTATTAAAACTTACAGTCAAAGGTTAATTTTTATGATAAAACCACAACATATTTATGGACTAGCTTTTTTTCTAACATGTTCATATTTAGCATTTACTGGTATTTCACCTTCACCTCCCAGGTGATCTACCTGCCATGGTAAATCTTGTGAAAAGCTGCAGCTGTTTCATTCTGAATACCTAAGTACCTTTTCTATTCAGGCCAGTGAAGCCATATTTTATCATGGAGCACGATGTTTTAATTCTTAATTTAGTTTAATTCTGTTTTAAGGGGTGGGAGGGTTGGATATGGAATAGGAATGTTTTTAAGCTGTATATTTTTTAATGCTGTAACCCGCCTTGATTGCTCCGCAGAGGGGTGGGCTATAAATAAAAATTTATTATTATTATTATTATCAAACTATACTGGGCAGCACTAAAATTTACACCCTGAGCCTCAGTTGCATTTTAATGATGTGATACTTAGTGAATGATAGCATTCCACAACTGGTGAAAATTCTAGTAGTACTGCAGTTCTTTACATAGTTCTGTCCTGTCATTCTATGTACTTGAGTGGCTTTTAGGAGCCCTGGTGGCACAGTGGTTAAATGCCTGTACAGCAGCCACTCACTCATAAACCACAAGGTTGTGAGTTCAATACTAGCCAGGGCTCAGGCTTTACTCAGGCCTGCATTCTTCCGAGGTTGCTAAAATGAGTATCCAACTGTTGGAAGGCAATGAGCTTACAGTTGTAAACCGCTTAGACACTGCATAGTGCGGTATGAAGCGGTATATAAATGAAGTTGCTTTGCTTTGCTACGCTTTGCATTTGTAATATTTAACCACCATTCCTATAATCACCATAATAAAAAACACAGGCCCTAAATGGCTTGGGTCCAACTATCTTCAGGACTGCCTCCTCCCGTATAACTCACCCTGAAAACTTAGGTCCTCTGAGAGGAATCTGCTGCAGCCTATAAAAACTAGACTGTCTGCAACTGCCCAGAGGGCCTTTTCGGCAACCGCTCCCAGATTATGGAATGGCCTGCCGGATGAGACCCGTCATATTACCACCTTAATCAGCTTTAAAAAAGCTGTTAAGACAGATCTCTTCCAGCAGGCCTTTCCTGAATAGACATTCCGGCCACCAAAAGATAGCCCCAACCTGCTGTCCCTGATTTTGTTGCAATTGTTTATTTGTGTTATTATTTTAAGTGTGTTTTAAACTGTCAAATGTTTAATAGTATTTTAAGGATGGGTGGGATCGCGGGATATGGAATGTATATTTTAATGTTGTAAGCCACCCTGGTTGCATTACGCAGAGAGGCGGGATAGAAATATATGATGATGATGATGATGATGATGATGATGAACCAACTGTGAAAATTATTGAGAAAATTGTAAATAAATGTCAGAAGAATTCTGATGTTGGTTTCTAATCTATTTACCAGCCTTGTCTAGCTACTAACTTCCTTAACTGTAGATTGCACATAGATAATCTGTCAAATCAGGAAAAAACTTTGAAGTTCTCCTAATTCATTGTTAAAACAAGCTAGAAATCATGGCAGATTGGGGGCTGTGATCCCTTTGTTTTGTGTCCTTGAAATTACCAACATTCTCAAATCTTTCTCTGCCGTTATGAGGTGTAACTTTTAAAAAATTAGTCTGCAAACTGAGTTCATCATTCACAATATTAAGGTAATCTATATTAAGATCTGATTATCCTAACATATTGTTAAAAAAAAATACTACCCTGTAGTAAGTTGCTGAAAATTAACTTATGACTCCAGTTTGGTTATTAAGTTCAGTGTAATTAAATAAAAATCTGAAACACTAGTACATGATGGACAAAGTGAGTTACAGTCCAGAGAATCTTAAAATTATTTAATACCTGTGCTTCTTGAAGTGAAGCAATACAGCAGCTAATTGCAAAGCCTAGAGGTTAAAGCATCGCCTTCCCCCTCTGTGTCCATTACAGATAAATTTAATTGTATCTCAAACAGGAAGAATTACATTTGCTAGATTATCTGTTTCCTGTATCTTTGGTTGCAGGACTAAATCTTATAGTCCTACCTAGGTTGGTTCCATTGAAATCAAGTTCCCTTCATTTCAACTGTTTCACTCTAGGTATGATAAACACTGGATTTAGTCCACAGTCTTTCTTTCCTCACAGCCCAGGCAGCCCACCAATACTGTATCTGAGTATTAGCCATAACCCCCAAACCACAGTAAGCTATTCCTCAGGTGCAATTTTTCAAACTGCTGTGCAAAAAGAATTGTATATATTTATTTATTGGATTTATATCCTGCCTTTCTCCCAAAATGGGATTCAAGGCAGCTTTCTAGGCCAGACATCCACTTTCACAATAATGGCCACAGGAACCACAGCTTGAATGTTGAGAGAAAAGAGGAACACACAGAATCCTGAAAAGCAAATGACTGCAGAAGCAAAACAACAAAGATAAAGACAGGCATTGTACACTGTGGTGAGAACAGCACTATTCCATTAGTGGAAGCCACTCATATTATGCAGAACAACTGTACATTTAAAATTAGAGGAGCTTTTTTAAAAAGAAACAGTAAGTAATTTCACAGGCTTTTCATTAAATTCTGAGGAATATGTGCTTCACAGAATGACCCTGCCAAAATATTTCTAAATAAACATCACAACATTTACAGCAGGGGCAAGACCTGAGAAGTGCTACATCTTCACCTTCCTTGTTTTGGAGTCTCTGATATAGTCGGTGGAATTAATGGCAAGCAACACAAAGGTAGTGCAGATTGCATAAGCAAGGGGAGATTAACTAAAATAATGGAATTACAGCTATGGGAAGCTCCTGTGCAATCAATCCCCTTTAACATATACTTCCAACTTGTATATTTTCATATTCAACACTGTTCACATTCCCAGTGCAACGTCAATATTTTGTGAGCCTCTCTCAAGTGAAAAATTTACCGTATTTTCCGGCGTATAAGACGG